>CM065637.1:69270652-69870652 GCA_033220585.1 Dipteronia sinensis | reverse complement strand
TTCGGGAATAATTTAAATTAAATTAATTTAACTTAAAATAGAAAAATAAATACTTAAGTGATTTCGAAACAATATATGTCGCATTTTCATTAAAAAAAAATTGCATATGTTTCATGTTGGAAACATGAAACTTGGAAACATTGGAGATTGTACTCTAGTCTGATTTAAAAAATAATAAATAAATAAAAAACAAAAAAAAAAACGTTGCATGTTAAAATCAAATTTCTTTAATTTTTGGTGGTTAGTTTTGTAAATTCTCCATAAAATAAATCAATAACCATAATATTGTTACTACAATTAAAAAAAAAGGAGGTTTCATGATGAAAAAAAACTCATCATAATAGAAAACTGTGATTTCTTGACAGTTTTAAAAACGACGTAAATCTATGGAAGTTAATATTAGGCAGATTGGTTGTTCAAGCTTAATGCCCACTCAATATCCAAACTTTTTTATTTAAAAAATAAAAAACCATAATAGTGTGAAAGAAGTCGAGGAACATACCATGTCTTTGAATAATTTTTGTATGGTCATATTAAGACTGCCCTCCGAACTTCCGTCATCATCTGCTTTTGTTATTTGTAGTTTGTTTGGCTGTGGTGTGCTTAAAACTCTTTGAGAAAAAATCTTCATATTCGGACATTGTCTCACAACTACTTTCAACAAAGATGGAAACTCAATAATGCTATTGCCAGAGTAGAAGCTTGTAATGCTCGGTAAACAATGAAGTTCCAAATAGTTCAATTGCTTGAAAATAATCCGATCTTCCACTTCATTTCTATCATGCCTAATGATATTCTGCATCATCTCACAATTAACTATTTTTATACTGGTAAGTTGCACCAGACTTTTAGCTGTTGATACATCCACTAAATTGAGCAATCCATCACACGTTACTACTTCTAGAGCCGTCAAATTTTGGAATGATAAAAGTGACGAAACTAAATTGTTAAAGTTGCCAAGATGTGATACTTCTAGAGTAGTTACATTTTGAAAAACTTTAGAAAGCAAAGAATTCTCCTCCCACCTATGCGACAAGTCCTCCAATCCAGCAAGCTCTAGGTGCCTCAATTTACTAGGTGCCTCAACATGTTCCTTACAACCATATCCTTCACATGTGAATATGTCGGTGAGAAAACCATGAGCAACACGAAGTTGCTCAAGATTAGGTAATGTGTAAAGGAAACATGGACTAACAGTAGTTTCCTTATTAGTAGAGACCAACATAAGAACTTTTATTTTGCATGAGTAGTTTGAAAATTTTCCACTGAGAATCTCTTTCACAATGCAATTCCACTCCAATGACAGATTTTCTAGGTTGGGGAAAGCAACCTGGAATATGAATAACTGTAGGTATTAGATGCATATGGTCATTATGGTGCAACATGAGTGAACTTGGTCTAATTAAGAAAAAAAAACCATCATTTGTTTAAATACACCCGGGGAGATACATGCTAACTATGGGTAGGAAGCGGGAACCCTTATGTAAATAACTTCGGGGGGTTACAGATCTCTTATACTACCATCGATCGACAGAGCGGAACGACCAGAAAAAGAAGTGAAGTTAGAAAGCCGTATGATAGGTGGTAACTATCTTGTACGGTTCGGGGGGTAATCGGCGTACTCCGATCAGTGGGGGGGAATCTTTGGCTCTATCGAACATACAGGGAATTGGAGGTAGCATTCCACCGATGTTAAGTCATGGACTGGTTTCTTCAGCCCTTTTTCTATGTGTTACCAAAGAACGCATGGATAAGTGGGCGAGCAAGCGAAGCCCCAGGTTCGGAAAGAATAGAAAGAATAGTAGGTACCGGAGTAGTAGATACCAGAATGATTCTTGAGCAGCGCTGGGAGAAGTGAAGAAAAGGGTCGACGAAGTTGAGAAGGAAGTTACACATTTTCCTCAGAAATACACAACAGTATTTATTAGTTGGTTACTCCCTGTCTCCCCAACACCACTCTTGCGTGGGTGCGGGGAATAGGGTCGGGGGATGGGGGATGGGGAACACTGTCTCTAGTAGATTCTCACATGTATTTTACTTTAAATAGGTTCCTCTTCAACACTGTATTATATATAATCCTATATCTATGGTAGATAGGATGAGGTTGACCTGGTGTTTGTCCCTCACACCTATATTTATGGGTTTGAGTATGCCCCCTTCCCAAATTCCGAATTATTGTGATATTTCAATATATATATATATATATAATCTTTCTATTGTCAGTTCGTCCTGTGATAAAGTATATCAGGACGAAGAATGTGAACCACAGATTATGGAAAAGTTTTGATAAGTGAATACACTTTGAGTCAAAGTATGTAAATCTAATAGTCCACATTCTTCGTCATGATATATTTTATATCAGAACGAACTGACAATAGAAAAATTGTATATATATATATATATATATATACACACACTTATGCTTAAATAGTGCTTATCTGTTTCACATGATATTTTTAGAAGCATTGTTATAAAAGTAATTCATATTTCTTTACGCACATCACCTCTTAGCAGAGCTGGTAGTGCATCCCTCTTTTGTATAAATGGTGATGAGTTCAAATCCCACCATGCTTGTATTTTAGAAGCACGTATGAAGTTTTCTTCCCGGATTGTATGAGTAGTTATCTCGAATGTATTGTGTTTGATCTCGAGTTTTTTTTCCACATGTTTATTGCTCTAGCAACATCAGTATTTGTAAGGCGATTGAACTTGCAAATGTTTGTGGTTCTCCCATCACTAGAAACCTTGGTTCGTATCTTGGGGTGCCGCTTATTCATGGTCGTTTTAGCAGAGACACCTATAAAGGGATTCTTGAGAAGACTCAAAAGATGCTGGCTACGTGGAAAAGTGCTACCCTTTCTTTTGCTGGGAGATGCACCCTTATTAAAGCTGTTTCCTCTGCTATCCCTATGTATGCTATGCAGTCTATTAAGCTTCCCTCTACGATCTCCAAGAGCCTGGATAATCTCAACAGGAATTTTTATGGGGCAGTACGACTGATAAAAAGAAAATTCACCTTGTCAACTGGAACACCGTTTGTTTACCGAAGAAGCTGGGTGGCCTTGGTATTAAAAAGATGAATTTAATGAACCAAGCTTTATTGGCTAAATTGGGGTGGCGTCTGAATATCAAGGATTCGGGTCTTTGGAGTGCTCAGAGATAAATATCTGAAAGGTGGTAATCTAACTGACCTTACTAACTTGCAGCCCAAGTGTTGTTCTAGCACTTGGAGAGATATCCTCTTTGGTGCCAAAATTCTTCTGGATGGTTTGAGATGGAGAGTTGGTAATGGGAGGAATATCAGCTTCTGGTTTGATACTTGGGTGCCTTCTTTAGGTAAGCTTCATAATTATTCTCTTTTCCCTATTTCGGATAATAGGTGCCTTGAGAAGGTGGAGGATTATATTGTGGATAACTGTTGGGATTTGCATAAACTGAAGGAGGTTCTTCTGTGGCATGTGGTTTCCCGTATTGCTAGTATTCATGTGGATTGTAATAGTGGTGGTATGGATTCTACTATTTGGGGCTTATCCAAGAATGGTGATTTCTCTGTTAAATCTGCCTATGAGAACTTTTTTAGTGATGATGAGTTTGTTGATTGGAAGTGGAATTTTATTTGGAAGCGTAAACTTCCTCCTAGAGTTCTTCATTTTATATGGACTCTTCTTCACGGAAAACTCTTGACTAATTGTCATCGGGTCACTAGGGGTCTCTTTGCTGACACCAAGTGCTTGAGATGTAGTATCAGTGAGGAAGATATAGATCATGTGTTTAGAGGCTGCTCTGTGTCTATCAATCTCTGGGAAAGTATTATGAGAGGTGTTACTCAAAAGGGTGATTTTCAGAATAATTGGGATGATTGGTTGTTTCAGAATCTTCATTGTAATAGTATGGTGCATGGGAAATTCCCTAACTACCTTATTTTTAGTGTGACTCTCTGGTTCCTGTGGAAGTGGAGATGTGATAATGTTTTTATTCCTGATTTCAAGATTCCGCTGGGGCCTGGTCAGATCATTTGGAAATTTGTGGAGGATTGGTTGAAGGTTAATAGTGTTGTGGACAGTCCCTCTGCCAGAAAGAGTGGCATTATTTCATGGTCTCCTCCTGCGTCTGGGTAGGTCAAACTTAATGTGGATGGTAGCATGATCATTGAGATAAAGTCCATTGCTGCTGGTGGTGTTGTTCGGGACCATTGTAGTTCCTGGCAGATTGGTTTTGCGATGAAGATTGGTACTGGTTCGATTATTGAGGCTGAGCTCTGGGGTATTCTGGAAGGGAGTAAATTGGCTTGGCATTATGGGTTTAGGAAGGTGATTGTTGAATCTGATTCGAAATCAACGGTGGAGCTGCTGAACAATCCGGTTCCTTGCAGCCACCCTCTCATTAGTATCATTCAGGCCTGCAAATATCTTCTGAGAAAGGATTGGAGTTGTTTCCTTCAGCATGTCTTCAGGGAAAGCAACAGAGTTGCTGATAGAATGGCCTTTCTTGGGCAATCTCTTGAGTTAGGTTCCACCATTTTCATTTCTCCGCCGCCTCTAGCTTCGGAGTGTTTAAGGGATGATTTTAATGGGGTTGGTTTTGCTAGACTATGTGCTAGCTCTTAGTTTTTTTTTTCTTCTTGTTTTTTCTTTTCGGCTGTTAGCCCTCTTTCTCACCAAAAAAAAAACTCATTAAAGGCATTTTTGTACAAAAAGTGAAAAATTCCCAACAATAAATTTTATATGGAGTGCACAAACGTCTCTTGAGTTTAGGCTTAATTACATACATATGGACCTTTTACCAAATATTACACAAACATCCCTTATCGTAAGTTGACTTCCATCCAAACTAACTGTTGATCAGATTTTTAGTATTAAAAGTCCAAAATATCCTTAGTTATTTATTTATACTTTATTTTGTTCCCCTTAAAATAAAATAAAATATATAAAAATACAAATAAAAAACTTTTTATTATATATTTTTCAAACAAATTTTAAAAGACAAAAATATATAAAACAAAAAATTTAGACTTTAAAAAAAAATTAGAAAAAGGAGTAAAGGAAAATATTTAAGAAAAGAAATAAAGAATAAATCTCAAATACGCCATTGTTGGGACTTAGATCTATAATCATGTAAAACAAAACTAGATTTTAAGTTTTTCGCATTAAAATACAATCATTATTGATGATTGAAAATTGAATATAATTGTGGAATCCTAATTATTGCTAAAAATCTTGTGGCTTGAATGAAATCTTATTAATGATTGAAAATTGAATATAATTTTGGTTTGTTGGTTTATGAATCATCAAAAATGATTGTATTTTAATACTAAACTTAAAATCTAGTTTTGTTTTTTATGATTGTGGATCCAAGTCTTAACAATGGCGTATTTGAGATCTGTTATCCACTTATTTCCTTTAAAATATTATTTTATTATTTTTTTCTAATTTTTTTAAAAGTCTAAATTTATTGTTTTATATATTTTTATCTTTTAAAATTTGTTTGAAAAAAATATAATTAAAATTTTTTATTACATTTTTATATAATTTATGTTATTTTAAGGGGAACAAAATAAATTATAAATAAGGGTATTTTGAACTTTTAATACTAAAAATCTGGTTAACAGTTAGTTTGGATGGAAGTCAATTGATGGTAGGGGATGTTTGTGTAATATTTAGTAAGAAAAGCCATATACCTGTAATTAGGCCTAAACTCAGGGGACGTTTGTGCAATTACTCCATTATATATATATATATACAGTCATTTTCTCCTCAATGCGCACTGATATAACTTATATCAGTGCATTGCATGTGAACCACTGATTATGGAGAAGTTTTGACAAGTGCATACACTTTGAGTCAAAGTATGTAAATCTAATGGTCAACATCCAACGCACTGATGAAGTTATACCAGTACGTTATATATACAGAAATTTTTAAGTCAGTACGCACTGATATAACTTCATCAGTGCGTTGGATGTGGACCATTAGATTTACATACTTTGACTCAAAGTGTACGCACTTGTCAAAACTTCTCCATAATCAGTGGTCCACCTGCAGCACTGATATAAGTTATATCAGTGCGCACTGAGGAGAAAATGACTGTATATATATATATATATATATATATATATATAGGTGCAGGATCCATGCCCCACTTTTTGACACACTTTCTTATACAATTTTTGACCTTTAGATTAGAATGAATTGTAAGGTTGAGATTAATTATCGAATAATTCATGAAGTACACAATCCCATCCGACTAAAACTCTACCTCTCTTATTTATTTATCAATTTTTCTCTCCTACTAACTTTGTGCCCTTTTTGTTGATCTTTCTACTGCCTCAAAAGGTCTACAAACGTCTATTTGAGTTTTTTTTAAAGATGTTGGGCTTTTGAGATTGTTTATTTTAAATTGAGTAGAGGCTAGTAGAGTTTAAACATCTATTAGGCAAAAACTCATGGGGATGGCTTCTTCAAATAAACCTTTTTTAAAAAAAGAAATCTACCAACCAAATAATTATAATTTTTTTTCAAAAACTCTATTTCTAATAGATCTTTTTCCAATAGAGGTTTTTCAAAAGCCCAACCAAACAAGCTCTTTAACAATTTCTTATTCTTTTCTCTTAGCCCACGTTTCATGTTGAATTTAATACAATTTATCTTTTATTTTTTAATTTATAATTTTATTATTTTTTTAACATAATCTCTCGATTTGGTATAGTATTTGCAGAAAGTAAAAATGAGAGATAATAATAACAAGTATCATCTATATCATCATTAACAATCACAACTGCATATATTAAGCTAGGTTTAAACTAATGTCTTTGTTGCTGCTCCTTCTGTTGGGGCTTAATGAAGTCTTTTTTGTTAAAGAGAGAGAGAGAGAGAGAGAGAGAGAGAGAGAACTGTGTGAAATATTTTTTTTATATATAAGAGAGAAGACGAAAAGAAAAGATGGAAAGATGAGAGAAATTGTGAAAGCTTTTTTTTTTTTTTTTTTTTTTTTTAAGTAGAGAAGTTGGGAAAGTTAGCAGGAGAAGTGATTGTATACAGACCTTGTACTTAATGGACTAATCAATAATTAATCTGGCCCTTTAGATTCACTCTAATCTAAAGGCTGAAGAATTGTGTAAGAAAATGTGTCAAAAATTAGGACCATAGATCATGCCCCAAATATATATAGGGCTAGTTTTGTAAAGATGCCAAAATAAAATATTGATTACAAATTATAATATAAATTTTAATAAATAATTAAATTAATATATATATATATATTGAAAGATAAATTAAAAATATATTGAAAACTTATAGTAATTATTAAAGTATGTGAAATAAAAAGAAGAGGTCGCCTTCTTTAGTAAATTCTTTTCAAAAATATATTTTTAATTATTATTTATATATTAATCTCTATTTAAATTAATAATTATCGTACATATTCATTTGATTTGAAAGAGTATTTTTGGTATTTTTAAAAGTCAATATAGTCAAACTAACGGTTTGGTAATGGTCACAACTCACAACAAATGACAATGGAGTTTTTTGGTAACTTTACAAAGTTATGGACTGATATGGCATGCTCATAAAAACATTTGGGACCATTTTTTGTCAATTTTGCAAATAATAGTCATTTTCTCCTCATTGCGCACTGATATAACTTATATCGGTGCGTTGCATATGAACCACTGATTATAGAGAAGTTTTGACGAGTGCATGCATTTTGAGTCAAAATATGTAAATCTAATGGTCCACATCCAACGCACTGATGAAGTTATATCAATGCGTACTGACTTGAAAATTTTCCAGCAAATAGTATCTCTTTTAAAATATCATTTCAGCCTGTTTTGAAATTAGTATTAATATCTTGAATGAATGACAATATGAGGTTGGTCAAATGGTATACCCTCACATCTGTACTATTTGGTTGTGGGTTCGCGTCTCTCTCTCTTCTCTAAAAAACCCCCGAATTATTGTAATATTTCAAAAATAAAATTTGTATTAGTAAATATATTTTAATTCATTTAACTTTTTTTAATAGCTTTATCTATTTATTTTAATTTTAATGACATTTTGGATATTACCTGAAGTAAAGTACTTAAAGGCTTAAGCTCGTACCTGATCAAAAATGAAAAAGGGCTGTTGAGAATTCTCATGTGGACTCGCCCCATGGGTCTCTAGGAGGCTCCGATGATGTGAAGTAAGTCTCTCCACTTTCTCGCATCCACACATTTTTAAGATCCTTAACACTGGCCACATTGAAATGTATAATCTTGGATAGAAACATCGGAGTCTTGGGAGATGAGACAATTGCAGCAATTTTAATTGAGCAAACACAAACTTAGGTACTGCTTCTATATCTTCTTCCTTGGTAACAATTCTCTCCATCGTGCAGGTCGATATGTTAGGCTCTTCAAAAATTTCTTCTACTGAATTGCATCTTAATACAGACAACACTACTAGTTTTTGGAGTCTTCCAATCATATTAGATGGAAAAACATTCCGCAGGTTGTCACGGTCATTCACCCAAAAAGATTCTATTTTAGAGAAGGAATCCGAAGCAAGTTGATGGTGCCATATTTTTTTGTGTTCTCCATTTCATCTATTTGCAAAAACAATAGACTAGGGAGTCGTACCTGAATAATTCAATTAGTTGCATTGATTAAAGAATCCATAATTAATAACCAAATCAAATTAAGAAACTAAAGATTAAACAAAGCTCTACATCAACTAAGGTGGCGTTTAGTTACCATGGTGGAATGAGAATGAGAATTAGAATGGAAAGCCGATTTCTTTGTTTGATTGGGACTTAGAATCAGTAACTGAATCAGTATTATTTTGTTTGGTTAACAACTGAATGGAATGGAATTAACTGTATTATGACCAAAATACCCCTAATTACAAAACATTTATAATAACATGATATATTATGAATAATAATAATAATAAAATATGAAAGTATATATAATATTAGATTTATATATAATATTATATATATTAGTATAACATATAACATATTATATATATATTACAATAATATAATATATAATATATAATATAATATATATTATATATTATATGTTAGTAATAGTAATACTATTATATAATATATAATATATAATATAAATATTATTATATTGTTTAATATATATTTATATATAATATAATATATATTATATATTTTATATTAGAAATATTGATATTATTAATATTAATATTATTAAATAATGTATAATTTAATATTATAATAATAATAAAATATAAAAGTATAAATTATAATATATATATTATATAATTTATAAATATATATATATATATATATTGTACATATATTATTATTACATATATATATAATATAATATATGTAATAATATAATATATATATATATATTATTATATAATAGTATGATATATATAATATATATAATGTAATATATAATATGTAATACTTATATATATATATATATATATATATATTTATATATTTTTATATATCATTATAATATTTATAATGATATTATATATAATAATATAATATATATTTATATATCATTATATATATTATAATAATATAATTTATAATAATAATAAAAAATATAATAATATATTATTTTTGGAAAGGAGGGTATTTTTGAAATAGAGTTGGGGCATAGAGGGTTATTTTTGAAAGAGAAATTGTGTTAATGGAATGGAATGGGCATTCCATTGGTTTTTGTGCCAATTCCACCAAAATGGTGAAATTTCCATTCCACCAAAATGGTGAAATCTCCATTCCATTGCATTTTAACAAACCAAACAAATGAAATGACTTTCACTCAATTCCATTCTATTCAACCAAACGCCATCTAAGTTCAAAAAAAGGAAAGAAAATTACCTTTTCATCAAAAAAAGGTTGTATATGTGAATGGAGGTTCTCCTCTGAATTCATTTGTTCATCCTTGCTTGCATCTGCACATGGAGAATTAGAGACAAATTTATGGGCCATTTGCAATCCACAATCGGGCCAAGGAAGGCAATTCAATCAAATGTCCGACGAAGTTGCAGAAGCTTGTGAGTTCCGGAAGGTGTTTGAGGTGCAGCCGATGCAATTTAGAGAAGCGGGTGTTACTTATTCTTTCTCCTTCGGTGATATTTACCCTTTTCATGAACTTACAATTGGAAATCTCAAGAACCTCAAGTTGGATGAGACTTTCAACCATATAAGATGAAAATACATATTTCAAATTATCACAACCATCCAAGAGAAGTTTTGTTAAATTTTGAAAGCACGAACATATTGCCTCATGTTGGTTGTGCCATAGGTTTGGATACCGATGGATGACAGATTCAAGGATTCCAGGGTGGGTAATACAACCTGCATTCATGCAAAAAAAAAAGTTCGTGTTTAAAGAACAACTTGTTCAAATATCTTTAATTAAACTAGTTCAAACGTTATGTTTGGTTTTCTCATTTCTGTAAGCTTCAATTAGGTAAGGACTGAGGACCGAGGACTGAGGAATAAGTGATCTCAAATTAAAAAATAAAAATAATGAAATTTCAACCAGTTGCTCTCGAGAACAAATTATAAGTCACCTTTTCGCCGAAGAGAGGATGAGTGTCCGCAGATGTAGAAGTAGAGAAGAATGTCTTCAAATTTGGGCAATCCTTGATGAATAGTTGGGTCAGTGAGGGGATTTCAACTGAATTCCCCGAGCCAAATCGTAAAAGTTTCGGAAGACCTTTCAGCAGTAGGTTGATTAGTTTAGGAAAAACCTTCATACTTATTGTTTCTTCTCCTCTTAATTCTTCTGTGTTGATTATTTCTTCAATGGACTTATAAGTATATATCATAAGCTTTTGTAGTTCCACGAGACTTTGAATCAAAGAAAATGAAAACAGATATTTCAAATTACCACTACATTCCTTCAAAGTCAAGCTTGTTAAAGTTCGACAACAAGAAGACGTTATTGGAAGTTGATCAAGCCATATGCATTCAATATTAATTGAAGAGAGTTCCAACTGCTCCAAGCTTGGGAGCATAACCTGCAGAGATGCAATTCTATATTTTACATGATGTTGAAAAATCAAGGCCTATGAACACTTGCTATAATGTACCTTTTTAACATAACAAATTACATAACATACAAAAAAAGAAGAAGAAGAAGAAGAAGAAGAAGAAGAAGAAAAGACATACATTTTGACTGAATGGTATCATGAAACCACCTTCAGGCTCATCTTCAGCAACAATTTCTCGAGATCCAGCATCAAGTGCAGCAACAATTTCATGAGATCCAGTATCAGGCGTGACCGGATTGAAGCCAAAACTTGTGAGCAGTGGTAGGCGTTCTAGTCTCAGAGTGCGCAGTTGAGTGAACTCAATCCTACTAATCCTTTCATTTTGGTAGGCTTGAAGTTCTTCACTTTCTTGAAAAACAATCTCTTCTAGCTTCTTGCAATTAATCACTTCGATTTCTCGAAGCTGCAAAAGGTTTTTAGCCATGGAAAATGTCAAGAGATGCTTCAGTCTATTACAGTTTCTAATTTTCATGATTCTTAATTGGCTGAAAGAGACAGTAGCAAGTTTTCCATAGCATATCTTCTCCAAGTTAACCAAATTAAGAAGATTCAATGACTCTAGCTAGGGAAATACGTTACATAGACCCCAGCCTATTGAGTTAATAATATACTGAGTCTCATGAGCATTTTGTATATGAAGATGCTTCAATTGTGGGAAACCTTCCCTATTAAGTTCATCAAAAACATTCTTAATCCTGTTCAATTCATCTAGATAAAGCTCTTCACTTCCATTCAACAAAATTTTAACCCTATTGCCCAAATAAATGCTGTTATTCAACTTCAGTTTCAACGTCCTTAATTTTTTAAATTTACCTGACCAATCCCACACATCTCCAATAAATATTCGATAATCTTCCAACTTCTCAAACAATAAGTCATGTGGTATGATTTGGGCATCAAGAATATGTATGCGTAATTTTATTAAGCGAGACAATTGCTTCAGCTCAGAAAGACTAGCATTACTTCGTCCTTCAACCTCCCACCCAATAAAACTATTACCCAAACATAGCTCTTCTAACCGAGTCAAGCTTGATAGGACATTCGGAGCGATGACTCTAAGTTTTGAACAACTTCTCAAATTTAATGACATTAATAGAGTCAATTGTCCAATTTCTCTAGGCAATTTTTTTATCATAGAGAATCGAAAGGTAAGAATTTTTAATTTCTTTAGCTCACCAATGATTGATATATCTTCAAATCGACAACGGTCCAAACATAATGTTTGAAGGTTTGTAGCCAACGAAGTGATGATGGTAGTGACACCAAACGAACTGAAGTCAAATTTAAAACATTTAGTTCTTTCACCCCTTCAAAAAAAGCATCTGGAATCTGTAAAGAGCAATTTTTCATATACAACAAAAGTAACTTGAGTTTAGGATATTCCAACCTTTCAGGAAGCACAAAGATATCTTTATAAGGCAGAGAAATAGCAATTGTATCTTTGGGCAATCTCTCCTCCAGTTTTTCTTTCAGCTCGGTGACATCTTGGATATTAAACATAAGCTCATCTTTAGATGCAATTGAAACGGCAACAGCATGAATAACTTCATGCATTTTAACAGTTGTGTTTGAGTTACCATTCAACAATAGGCATGAAGCTTTGAGATTATAGATTAACGTGTGTAGTCTATTTCTTCCTTCTACCGATGTATAGACATCTTGAAGCAAACCCAGACCCATACTATAATACAACAAGTCCTCAATACATACATTGCAACTTACATTATGAAGACCACAAAGCAGAAATAGTGATTTTGCGTCTTCACTATCCAAAAAATTGTAACTCAATTCCATGGCAGAGTGCAAATTTGCATCCCTTCCTCCAAAGTTTCTTAGATTAGCCCTTTTTAACAGTTCCAACGCATTCTTCCGATGCGAAAGACTCTTATTTTTCAATGCATTTGCAATTGTTGCAACGGCAACTGGCAGGCCAGCACATTTTTGAATTATTTCAACTGAAATAGTACTCAAATTCAATTTTTCTGCTGGATCGCCAACAATCTTCCAAAACAGACTATCTGTTTCTTCATAAGACAAAGTATTGATCAAGAAATTCTTCTGAGTATTCATATCATTGCGTAATACATCTAGATTTCTAGATGTCAACAACATTTTGCATTGCCTCTGATCAACGACTTTCCTTTCTTGGTCTACTTCTTGTGTGATAGTTCCTTCTTCGTCATCCCCAAAGAAATTCCAATAGCATCCAAGTCAAGTTGTACCCAAATATTGTCTAAAATTACAAGTACCCTCTCTTCTTTCTTCAACCTATCACGTAACCGGGTAGCTCTTCCAGCTAGACTCTCCTCGTGAAAATCCAAACCCAGTCGATCAGCAATCTGTCCTTGAATTTCTTCAATGTTAGGGGTCTGTGATACCTCGGCTAGAACCACAACATCAAACAAGCCGTCTTCCTTGGCTTGCCAAGCAACTTTCTTAACAAGTGTGGTCTTGCCCACACCGGCCATCCCATATACTCCAAGCACGTTGAAATCACCATCCTTCAATGTTACCATAATATCCTGAAATATTGGCATCCTCGAATCAAAATCCTGATAGTCTCTGATATAGACAGATTTTGTTCTCTGTAGGACAGGACGATAGGAAACAGTAGCAAATCTCTCGGCTTCTCTGAGGAGATTAGCACCATCCTCCACTGCATTGGCTGCCTTTTTGCTGAAAGAGTAATGAAAAATCAAATTTGGGCAGACCCCTTTGAAACACCGCTTCTTTGCTTTGTCTTCATCATCAATGATGGGTTTCGCTACAGTTTCAGTGAACTCATTGACCCTGATCAGCCATTTCTCAACATCCTTGTAAATCTCTTCCCCTCGTCTTTTTTCTCGTACTTGAACACATAACACGTCTTCTGTTTGATGGGATCAACAAACAACTCTGCAACTTTTGATACAATGCTGGACAATACAGCCAGACCTGTCTCCACCGCCATTGCCTATACCCAGCGAAATAGCAAATAAAAAACAAACAAATCTACAGCAAAAACTTTCAAATATTCTTAAGTATGAACAAATATCTACTAAATAAAACAATAGAAATTGAGAGTATTGTTTCTAAGACATTTTAGATTATTTGTCCAAAGTTATAAACTCAACACTTACAAAGACCAATAATGAATTATAATTTTGTTCAATTTTCATTTTTATTATGAGCTGATTTTAAAGAAGTACTAGATGCAGAGTAAAGCAAACCTAATTAATAATAGAAACTGAAGCAAAAACTGAAATAGAGTAGGAGAAGCAACAGAGTTCAAAACAAAAAGAAAGGTTTTGGAGAAAACAGAGTTCCTCTGTATTTCTCTTAGAAACTGCTTTCGATTTTCCTCTGCTTCAACTGGAACAACGAGTAATGGATGTGCTACCAGTGTTGGTAGGGGAAATATGAGAAATTGAGAATGATCACAATCTTTAAAAAAAAGACAATTTGTTCATACCCTCCTGAGTTTAGACTTAATTAAAGTTGGATGGACCTTTTCATAAAACTGTACAAAATTAACCTTCTTTTACTTGTCCTCCGTTTAGAGTTAACGGCTCAGGATCAAAAATAATTTTAAAACAAACTCCTCTTTTATTTGGGTTTAGCTACAATGGGTCGTTATCCTAATGAAATATTTTCTTTAGTTTTCTATTTATTTTTATATTTCAAACATTTGGATTAAAATCTTATGTCTAGTTTTTATCCTAACAAGGCAGCAAATATTGTAAAGTTATCGTATTGTAATTAAACCCCTTTTATTAATAAATTTCTTCTTAAAAACAAATATCTCTTAAAACTTTATCGGTTAAGTAGTTATTTAATATACAGGTTTGCCTACAATAGAGTTATTGTATTGGTTTACAAGATGGAAATATTTTATTTACATTTTTTATTTTTAAACCTTTGATTTTTGTGGACCATTTGATTAAAATCCAATATAGTAGCATTACCCTTGATCCATTATTCACAACAATCTGATTTTCATCAAGGTCTGATCAAAGGCTTCATATGGGATTTGATCTCTCACCGGCAATCTCCTCATAAAAACCTGTTCTCTCTTTGATCTCTGATGGTGGTGGGTGATTTAGATTTTAGGGTTGATTTGTTATTTGGGTGATTTGAGGTTGATTTGTGTGATGGAGGGGATATAGGAATATGGGATTTGTGATCTATGTGATGATTTGTGTGATGAAGCCATGAAGGGGATTAGGGATTTTGATTTTAATTTTTATTAAAGAAACCGAACCGCCTGGAACAGGGGAACCGGAACCGGAACCTCCTCCCACGCGGTTCCGGTTCTAGGTTCTAGGTTCCTCTACCGCGGTCATGTCTACCGATGGAGTGACTCCACTTTTATTTTTGAATCTTTTTAAAAAAATTAAAGATTTTTTTTTCTTTTCTATTGTTATTTTAAATTGTTTACGTAAAATATACACATTTTTTTGTATCATCAAGTCAAATGGATTCTCTCGTATTGTAATATGGATATTACTTCTCATTTTGCTCTAGTTATCTCAGAATTGAATTCTAGTGATGAATGAAAATCTAATAGTTTGTAGGTTGATGATTGTATATTATATCATATCCATTAAATAATTATTTAATTTCTAGTAATAACTAAAGGGATCGTTTGGTATGGGGTAATGTTTTTATGGGAATAAGAATCTGGTAACTTTCACATGTTTGTTACAAGATTTGTGTTTTTTGATTCTCATGAAAGTTACCCTCCATATGGAGGGTAATGTGAAACTCATCCCAACAGATGGGTTTCAGATGCCCCTCTATATGATTCCCATTGTGGGACTCACAATCATTTAAAAAAAAAACATTTGATTTCTAACCTAGCAGACAACTCACTCCTCATCAGTTCTCACACATCACTTAGCTGTCGCCGCCCTCCCTTTCCTCAAGCCCACCGGACTCCGTCAAACTTGTTGTCTTCTCTCTCCGTCGAACCGTCTCTCTTCACCTGTGAATCAAATCTGTGAAATATTTTATTTTTATTGTATTTCTCTCATCTCTCTCCATCACGTAATCAAATCCCTATCGGCTTGCTGTGAAGATCGTCGTTGTCGCCGCGAAGAGTCGTCAACCTTCGTCAAACTTGTCGTCTTCTCTCTCCGTCGAACCGTCTCTCTTCACCTGTGAATCAAATCTGTGCAATATTTTATTTTTATTGTATTTCTCTCATCTCTCTCCATCACGTAATCAAATCCCTATCGGATTGCTGCGAAGATCGTCCCTGCCGCCGCGAAGAGTCGTCAACCTCCAAATCTAGCACAGGACCTCATCAACATCCTCACCGTCTCAACCTTGTCAACTTCCTCACCATCTCAATCTCTCTGAGAGCTTCTATTGATACAAATATAACAGGTTAGGTTGTGACTTTATGAGTATTGGGTTTCTGGGTTATATGTATTAAAGATGAAGTAATTTCTGGGCTTATGTCTTTCTTCTTTGCCAAATAGGATGATGTTTGTGATTACATAATTTTTCTTGTAGAAAGTATTTATACTATGGTAAACTGACCATCCGCGGCTGAAGTGATGAGAATTTTATGAGTATCCCCAGAAATCCAAACACCAACTGTAAAGTGTTGTTGGCTAGTTTTCGAATCGAACGAATAGTACCATGTTAATTTTTGTTGCTTCATTTGAAAACTAATTCGAGCACATTTACAGGTCAATCTTTAATCGAAGTAATTTCAATTAGGTTGTGAGGATTTCAATTGAATTGAAATTATGAGTAATTTCTTATTCGTGTAAAATGAGGATTTCAATTGTAAAATAAGGATGGCAATTTTATTTGTGACGGATACATCTTGGAAGGCAAAGATCTGGAATTTTACATGAAGAATATACAGAGGAAGATGGGCAATGGAGTTTCTAATTTCTTTTATGTAATTATGAAAAAAAAAAGGTTATTAACAAATAAAATTCATTTAAAAGAAAAAAAAAAGATGCCCATGTGCAACCAAACATAGATATCAGGCATTCCCAGGAATCTGACATAATATTCTCATATATAGCCAAACATAAATATACAAATTTCCCAGGAATCACATTATTGTGTTTAACTTTCCCAGGAATCAAATTATTTTGATTACTTTATACCAAACGGTCTCTAAAGTATAAACTAAGTTAAAATAGAGGTATTTCAGATATTTCACGCTATAAGTATGTTCAAATCTAAAGTTTAAAAGAAGAGTAATTGGTCGTTTGTTTTTTTCGCACTTAAAACTTAATCGGTATGAATGAAAATTATTAAGTTATTTTGTTTCTTTTTTTAAGTGGTCAAACAACTTTAAAACACCAAAAAAATAACTTAAAAATAAAAAGTATGGAGTCATTTGTTTTTGTCTGAAGACTAAATAGTCCTAAATTTTTCTGAATGTTGAATAAGGACTGAAATCTGAATATGAATAACATGTTTGTTTTTTTTTCTCATATTTGAATGTACTGTCAACATGTTTGTTTTTTAAAAATAAATTTATCTTAAAATAAGTAATTTTTACATTTATACCTATACTAATTAAAAAAAGTAATTTAACATGCATCCTTCTTTATAATATTTTGCATGTTTTGTAAATAAAGTTCAAGTTCAAGTTCAATTCATTGTCAAAAAAAAGAAGTTATTTTGTATGTTGTATACTTTTCCGATGTATATAATTGAGGAAATCATTTTTGTTTTTTCGGTTCCCTTGATTATATGCAACGAAAACCAAATAAAAAAAAGTTATTGTTTTTTTTTAAGTTCTTGAATTATATGCACCAATCTATATTAAAAGTGATTTTTTTTATCTTTCTAAAAGCGGTTTAAAATAAAAATATATATTAAAAGAAAGAATTATACACCATATCAAATTAGGATAAATTTGAAAATATATCTTTTTTGGGAGGATAGACCTGAAAAAGAATATTTTAATTGCAATTCAGTGATTTGGACTTAAGTTAAAAGTCAAGATTTCTTACTTTTATTTTTAAGTTGTTTTTTGATATTTTTAAGTTGTTTGACCACTTAAAAAAATAAACAAAACAATTTAATGAGTTCAATTCAGACCCATTAAGTTTTGAGTGGAAAAAACAAACAATCCCTAAGAAATCCCTACTTTTAACTTAATTCCAAGTCATTAAATTGCATTTAATATATTATCTTCCAAGATTATCCTTCCAAAAATAACATATTTCCAATTTTATCATAATTCTATATTATATAAATTTATTTCTTTTAACCTATTACTCATGATAAACATTTTTAAAAAAATATATATTATTCACATTATCACTTTTAACACCTATATATATATATATATTGTAAAATCAAAATCATTTTTAAATCATTATATAATATATTTTTTTAAAATTATTTATCATATTTTAATCTTGAATAATATCTTATCATTATTTCAAAAAAAATTGTTTAGGATTTGCTAAATTTTTTTATTAGTTGTTTGTATCATATAAAATAAAAATACATAATGATTAATAGTGATAAGGGTATAAATGTCAAATTATTTATTTTTAAACATCTTTAAAAAACAAATAAGTTGACTCTTTATTCAAATGTCATAAAAATAAAATAAAACACAAAATGTCATTCAATTTCAGGTTTCGGTCACTATTCAGTTTTCAGTAAAATTCATGACTGTTCAATTTTCAGATAAAAATACAAATGACCCCTAACTTTCTTAAGAGAGAGAGAGAGAGGTGCCAACTAACGGTACGGGAGTTTTTTGTCACTTTGAACAAAAGATTCACAAAGCTGCAATTAGACCGAAACTTGGGGGAATTTATGAAATTAACCAACAAAATGACTTGCAGGTTTGATTTTCCAAATTAACACATTAACCATGGTAATTCACTATTCACACATCGTTCTGTCTCATCAAGAAGCAGTCAGTACCACTGAAAATACAAAAGCAAATATAGTTTTATGCTTTTCTAGATGCATTACAAATTTACAATCATTACACTACGGGGGCAGAATATTTTTGCTCTATCTACGACTAAAACACTAGTATACGTGGGCTCTGATAGAAGATAGCACGGAGTTGATTTGGATCCAGTGTGATGAATGTATTGCACAGGAACAATCAGCGAGTGCGATAAACTTGGTAAGAAATTCAGAATTTCATTCCGGGAGCAAGCATATATATAACTTCGTTGTCGCTTCATTATGTCATTACTGGATGAATCAAAGTAACAATTTGATGGATAAGCAAAGGGCGAAACCATAATATTTTTTTTTTTTTGGTGAGCTATGGATAATTTTATATAGATAAAAAATTATACTATATAATAAAAAAATCATTTTGATAGTGAATCTCGACAGTATAAGGTAATTTCAATTAATTAAAATAAAAAAAAATGTACCTAGTCAAGGGACATAATGAATCTTATTCTCAAATACATATTCTAACCAAGAAAAAATAAAATGAAATAAAAAGGAAATACACATACAATATAAATACAATAAGATCATACTTAAATTTTGACTTACAAGGCTTCAAAGAAACAAAACCATCTATTACCGAATCCGAATCAATTGTATCATCAAGTTCTCTTTCAATATAAACAACCATACAATTATCAAGAAACTCGTTATCCATCTTATTGCGCAAAGACGTTTTGATAAGTTTCATAGCCAAAAAAAACTTAATTTTACAACATAAACTTTAAAAAAAAAAAAAAAACTTACGGTTTTCACCTACAGACTTCTGTATACCTCCACAAATCCAAAAGCTATGAAAAATCATAAAATTGAAATTCTTGTAGACTTGAGATTAATTTATATGGTATATCTACTGCTTTCGGTTTGTTGGTAAGGGGTTAAAATTTTCAATTTGATTTTTGAGTTACTAAAGGGTTAAAATTTCTCAATTTGACATTTCACTTGGTTAAAGAAGTACAATGGCCTTTAATAAATTTGATGCATATTTTTAAGTTATTAGACTATTATTAATGTAAAGAAAAATATGGTAAGTTAAGTCAGAATCGGAATTGTGCTAGGATGTACTTAGAATTAAATGAGGTGTATTTAGAACTATTGGAAAACCTTTAAAAAAATTTGGGTTATTGGCACTAGTTCGCCATGAACTTCACACGAGTTTGCATTTTACCCCTTGAACTTTTTTTAGGCATTAAACCCCCTGAATTTTCATTATTGGCAAAAACTTACTGTAGATACCCCTCAAACATGCATTCAAGGGACATTAAAGCAAACTGTTTGCCAATAAATGAGAGTTCGTGAGGTTTAATGCATAAAAAAAAGTTCAAGGTGTGAAATGCAAACTCGCGTAAAGTTCAGGGGGACTAGTGCTAATAACCCTTTAAAAAAAACTAAGATGGGTTGTAGCCCACCGTAGTCAGGCCTGTATCCGCCTCTGGATAAGCATTTACTTAGGATTACATAATCAATCTTTGCAAAGTGGTTGGAAGCTTCTCATTCACGTATGTGATAAAGATAAGGGTTTGAGTCTCATATTTATCTATTAAAACACGATGTGTCGGTAGACATCTCTCTTATAATAGATGTTGTATTTCGGATCGTGATTTTAATGGTTGATCTGGTCAATCAGAATCAATGTTGATTTCAAAATAAATAAATAATAGTCACTTAGGATTAGTTCAAGTAACTCTAAAAATAATTCAAACCTTTGATATATATATATATATATATATATATATATATATATAAAAGAAGATAAATGATGAAGTGGGGTTTGTTGATGTGAACATAATATCTACTCAATGAAGTTAGAAAAGACGTATGTGATCACATTTTTTTTTACCATACCTATTTATATAGATAAGGTTTCAACATAATTTTTTTATATAATATCTATATAGATAAATACCGTAAAAAAAATGTGATCACACGGCTTTTCAAAATTTATTGAGCAGATATTATGTTCACATGGACAAAATTTCGCATCTTTATTAAGTCTATCATGAACATGAGATTTGAGAAAAGACAGAAGGGACCTCCACAAAAAGAAAAGTAAGGTGTCCTCTCACTTTGTTACAATTGCTTTTTGTTGGCATATCTAACCTCTCGTGTTACTCGTTTTGCATATCAAGAAAAATGAATGTTTAGGCCTTTTAATCTAAAGTTAAGTGTTTCTTTATAGTGGAAAAAGAATTCAAGTTTTTATAAAAAGTAATTTTAGGTTTTCTATTTTTCTTTTCTAAAAAACTCTCTGAATCATGTTAGTACGTGAGTTGTCAATATCTTGTAAATCATGAGTTTATGTGATGAAGGATGTGATGTTAACAACTCACATACCAACATAAATTTGGAAGTTTTTAAGAAATTTTTTGGAAAACCTAACATTACTCTTTTATAATATCAACATGTGCCCTTGAATGTATCCTACTATATGATAAAAAGCATTTATTCAACCTAACAATTTATCAAGTTGGAGTCGCTCACAAATCCATAAAGACGTAATACAGTTGACGAGTTAAAAGATTGCTGACGAAGGTTTGAGAATTCTCACTATAATGGAGGATTGTTGGATTTGGCTCGTATTCCCAATGATTACCAAAAAGAATTCAACAAATACGGAAACTTCCTGAAGATGTGGGAAACGTTTGGAAGTAGGAGATCGTGTTTAAGGAAGACTTGAAAACCAAAGAAGAATTGAAGAAACGGATTCCGAATGTAACAGCGGCGTGGACCGCGGTATGGACAAGACGCATAAACCGTGGCATAGGGAACGGTCAATTCCAGTTGGTATCACATGGTGTAGACCGCAGCGGAGGCAAAAGGCACCAACCGCGGTATTCTGAACTGTGGACTTCAGTGGTCTTCCGTGCTACAGCCCAGGCTACTTCACTTATACCTCCACCCCTGTGAAGATGGTCAGACTCATGTGTGGGATAGGCCGAGCTATATTCTAACCTAGTCTTGTATTAAAAAAAAATTATGTTTGTAATTTTTTTTTTTTTGCTTGTATAGTTGTATTTGCGTAAGTATTTTTTTTATTACTTGTATTTATGTATGAATTAAATTGTCATAATGTTATCATCACATATACATGCATATAGTAATCAAGGCCATAAAAAGTAATAGGACTTCAACGGAGAAAAATAAGAAGAATCTTATGAGTTATAGCTACAACTTTCTTGTATGAAATATAGGAATTTACATTTGTATTTTATTGTTTGAATCGTTAGAATTTTTAAAACTTTTATATGTTTGAATTCAAGCATATAAAGACATTTAATATAAGTTACTTTTTGATGAACAACTATTTACAATTTTTATCACGAACATCAAGAACAGTTTAGTTTTGTTAAAGTTCGGACCTTGGAATTTTAGACGTTACGTTAGTTGGAATTTGAATGGTTACGAAAAGGACTACGATTAAAAACATATATTAATTTTTTTCTTATAAAAAATAATAATTTTTTTCTTATAAAAAATAATAATTTTTTCATATTTCAATTTTCTACGCCATTGAAACAAATAATTTTATAAGCTTAATAGTCTTGATCAAAGGTTACAAAGTCTTGATAGGCAATTCAATGACTTTTAAAGCTTTGCGATTGGTCACAACATGTTTCAAAATCCAATTGGTCACGAGATGTTGTGATAGTCAAAGTTACAATATAGTCTTTGAAAAAATATTTGGATCCACTGCTGATTCCAAATACTTTGAAAAAGATACTAAACCATATCTTGCAAATTTCGACCCGATATATAGTTCAAAAAAAAAAGTTAGTTTAATACTAATTATTCTGGTCAATGCGACAATCTACATTCATATTATAAATGTGGAAATTGTGAGAAATGTCACATTTTTGTCTCGCTGTTGCACCAACGTCACCGGTTTAATAACTTATGTTTAAAGGCACCTATTTTGGTGAACTACCAAAATTGCCCTTAAATAATCAATTTTTAATTGTCTCTGTACTTCCATCTCCACACTTGAAACACTGAAGGCAGGAACTCCTCTCTTTCTCTCTCTACAATAAATTTCAAAACTACTCTACTCAACGTTCTTCAGTAAGCACAACAAGGTAATATGTTTGTCTGAAATACTGTTTTTTATCCTTCATTTTTTAAAAACGTTCCTTTTGTAAACATGAAAATGGTTTTGTGAATATTGAATCTGTGAAATTTGAATCTCCGAACCTGTTAATAAAAAGCTCGGAGCCTGTTTGAAAAAGCTCGGAGCCTGTTTGAAAATGCTCGGAGCCTGTTTTAAAAAGCTCGGACACTGTTTGAAAAAACTCGGAGCCTGTTTGAAAAAGCTCGAGCCTTTGGACAAAAGGCTCGAGCCTTTAGAAAACAAGCTCGGAGACTTGAAAAAAGCTCGAGACTTTGTAAAACAGCTCGAGCTTTTAGAAAACAAGCTCGAGACTTTGTAAAAACGTTCGGGACTTTTGTGAAAAAGCTCGGAACTTTTGTAAAAAAGCTCGGGACTTTGTAAAAAAGCTCGGGACTTTTGTGAAAGAGCTCGGGACTTTTGTAAAAAAGCTCGGGACTTTTGTAAAAAAGCTCGGGACTTTGTGAAAAAGCTCGGGACTTTTGTAAAAAAGCTCGGGACTTTTGTAAAAAAGCTCGGGACTTTTGTGAAAAAGCTCGGGACTTTTGTAAAAAAGCTCGGGCATTTGTAAAAAAGCTCGGGCATTTGTAAAAAAGCTCGGGACTTTGTGAAAAAACTCGGGACTTTGTAAAAAAGCTCTGTACTTTGTAAAAAAGCTCGGCTCTTTTGGGATCTTTGGAAAAAATGTTGGAACATTTATTAAAAGCTCGGAGATCATAGTAAAAACCTCGGAAACTATTTTAAAAGGCTCTGAGCCTTTTCCATAGCTTTTGTGTTTGTCATAATGGTTTGTGGTGATGAATGTTACAGGAGAATGAATCGGGTGAGAATAGTAATATCTTACAACGGTCGATGGGAGCAGTTACCCGACGGAAGTCAGAGGTTTGTTGGATCCGACAACCAAGGAATGTATGTGTCAAAGAATATGAGTTACGAAGAATTGGTGTCGATCGTGCATACCGTTGTGAAGTATGATGTAAACAAATACAATGTTGATCTACAGTCAATATCAATCGTTCCTAGCGCTACATGTCGCACATTTGTAAGAAATGACGATGATGTTCAGTTTATGCTAGGGGAAGATCGGGTGATCCCTCAAGTATGTGTTAGTCTAATTGAGAGGGCAACTGGAGATGTGATACGGAATGATATTCCTGCTCCTGAAAATACCCAACCATTTGGATCCGCTAGCGGTAGCAACCAAGTGTTCACACAAAGGAGTGCCACTGAAGGTGGGGAAAACATATGTGTTGTCCAACCGGTAGTGGTCGACCATGCAGATGTTTGTGAACCTCAATTCGACGATGTGTTTGGTTGTCGATTTGAGATGAATGATGGGCGGTACAATGAGCAATACAATGAGATGTACAATGAGGAGAACACTGAACCGAACCTTGGGCCTAACCAGGAGGTGGATAATGAGGCAAATATTGATCTGGTAGATCATGTAGAGAACACTGATGAAGATCATGTCCAAATTCAAAGACGTGGAAGACGTGTAGAAGGAGTTAGTTGCACTGGAGCAGATATGCCTGGTACTTCCGAGGTCCGGCATAATGTATCTACAGATGATTCTGATAATACCACAACGTGGGTTATTCCCGGAGCAGATTCATACTCGTTTGGGATTGGTAGAAGCACAACCTTGGTAGCAGAAGAACCTACATGCATGATTTATAAAGGTCAGTTCTTTCCGACAAAAAATGATCTGAAGAGACTAGTTGGCCTTTTTGCAATGCGGCGAAACTTCGAATGGAAGGTGAAAAGGTCCAATAAGACAACGTTACATCTTGTTTGTTTGATTGACAACTGTACATGGAAATTAAGAGCGGTGAGAAGAGATGAAGGGACGTACTTCCAAGTAAGAAGTTTTGTCAATGAACACAGTTGTCCATTGGAGGAGATTCACCGTCGCCACCGACAAGCTAGTGCAGTTATAATTGGAGAAGTGGTTGCACCTAGACTTCAACAACAAGATGGTCGTCTCATGCGTCCCAAGGATATAATCGCCGATATGAAAACAATGTATGGCATCCAAATCATGTACAGTAAGGCATATCAAGCCTTGCATTATGCATTGTCACTGACCTATGGGACACATGAAGAAACCTTTCAACTACTGCCGTCTTTTGGTTACGTGCTGGAACAACAAAATCCCGGCACAATCACTGACTTACAGTGCGCTAACGACGGTAAATTCCTTTACTTTTTCATGTCATTAGGGGCCTCAGTTAGAGGTTTTCAGATGTGCATGCGTCCGGTTATTGCAGTTGATGGTACCCATTTGAAGGGAAGATTCGGGGGTACAATGTTTGTTGCAACTGCCCAAGATGGAAACGAACAGGTGTATCCAATTGCTTTTGGGTACGGCGACTCCGAAAACAACCTTTCATGGGAATGGTTTTTGGATTGCTTGAAGGGTGCCCTTGGTCATATAGATGATTTGGTTTTTATTTCCGATCGACATGCAAGCATTGAAGCAGGGATTTCTAAAGTGTTCCCTTATGCAACCCATACCATATGTTGTTGGCAGTTTGCTGAAAATGTGAAGAAGCGATTTCACAGAAAAGATGTTGCCAGCTTAATGGGCAAAGCCGCTAGAGCGTACACTGAATTCAAATATAACCGGTACATGGGTGAGTTACGTAACCTGCACAAGAATCCTTTCGATTATGTTGAATCTGCCGGTCCACACAAATGGTCTCGTGTACACTGTCCCCAACGAAGGTTCAGGGTGATGACAACAAATGTTGCAGAGTACATAAACTCATGCCTTAAATTCGCACGACAACTCCCTATGTTGACATTGGCAGAGTTCATTAGGAATATGTTACAGCGTTGGTTTCACGATCGACATCGAGCTGCACAGTCCATGCGTCATTAGTTGACCGACGCATCACATCTTGTGATGCTACAACGGGTCGAGAAGTGTGGTTATATGACCGTCAATCCAGTGGACTGGAACATTTTTTCGGTCAAACGGTCCGGAAAATAGTGGACTGTTGACTTAGCCCGGAAGACATGCACATGCAACAAATTCCAAATGGATCATTTTCCGTGTTCTCACGCACTCGCAGCGGCAAGGTACATTAACAGTATACAATTATACCCTATATTAAGCAAGCGTGATTGTCACTTTTTTCATTGGTTTTGCAGGGAGCGGAATTTGGATTTCACATTGCTGTGTTCGGACTACTACAAGAGACAGACACTTATTGATGCATACTCAGTTCCTATTATGCCTGTTGGCCATCCTTCTTCATGGGTAGTGCCGTCCGACATCGCTGAGCGGGTGGTTTTAAATCCAAAGACCAAGAGACAATCAGGTCGCCTGATGGAGGGTCGACATGCATCGTCCTTCGAGAGGACAACCACCCAATCGTGTAGAAGATGTGGACAATCAGGTCATAATAGCAGGAGGTGTTCTAATTCGCCCTTGATTAATGAAGGTCCGAGCATAATTGTTCCCGAGGAATACCGTCGCAAGTGTAGCGTATGTCATCAAGTTGGACATAACAAACAGACGTGCCCACACAAGGAATCTACCGAGGAGTGAACCGAGCCGTTCATACTTATTGTTTAATTAAGTTGGGGTGTTAATTATTACTTGTGTTATTGTATGATATGAAATGCGTGTGTTGTACTTGTAAATGAAAACACTTTAAATTTTAAACAAAAAATTTATAATTTGAAAGTTCATTACTATAATTGTTTGTACATCGACAACTACAACATCTAATGTGGCTTGGAGTTACAAAAAATCTCCACAGCCATCTTCTCCCGTATGGTGCACATATCTTCTTCTGACCAGTCGAACGTCATCATGTTCGCCAGTACGTACTCCATCAATCTCAAGGTATGAGCACCACAGTTACCCATGCGACTCAGCACATGAACAACCATTACAATAGAAGTTGAATAAAACAAACTTAAAGTTTAAATGATGTTCGTACAGTCATACCCTCTAGTCTGTTGGGGCACATGTGTTGTAGACACCATGCTTACCCCAAAGGGCCTATTCCGCTTCTCGTACTTCGCCTCGCCCGTTGGTCTGGCATCGTGAAACCCCACCTGATGCAACATCGAGGGTAGAAACCACCACAATGGAGGGACCTGCTCTTTCCTGATCTGTAGGGGGACTTCCTGACTGAACGGGTCTAGCAAGTGGATCTTCCCGACAGTAAGATCAACGCTGGCCACGAGCCAATGATGGCCACCAATGTTGCACGGAATAAGGACCTGTACCAAGTGTTCAAGATATTGTTATGGTCAAAATAAGAATTTTTAATTAAACACATTGAAACCATAACTGTATTTTGCTCACCGCGTCAACCTCGTGCCATGGTCGGTTCCCTACCGGGAGCAATCCACGTACCGTCATCAGATCTTCAGGGGACCACCTGTACTTCAACACAGACCAGTTTTTTCGGGCTTTGCCCACAGCATCGCGAGGCATGATTCTCCGCCACTGAAACTCCAGCATTGACTGAAAATAGACAACAAACTGAAACGTTAGAAACAGGATGAAACACAACAAACAGTCGTGTGAAAACAGTACATTTGAAACACTTACATAGAACTGAGAATCTAGTAGGTTCATCCTCTGAATGTAGACAATGGGGAATGCTCGCTGACGCTTCCGTAAAATATGCAGGTACGCGTCCATATGCTGACAATATAAACATTATACATTGTTAGTATTCTTCCATAAGTTAAACAAACTTAAAAGACAATCAAAGTAAGGAAAGTACCGTGTCCTCCAACTCCATAAAGTTGGTTTGCAACCGGTGGAACCAAGTCACAGGCACGGGGGTCATCAGATCCACATCACGTCTGTGTAATTTTCAATTATTTAGGAAAACAACTAATTTAACTTAGGTGTTTCAAAATAAATTTACAATATTTTAATACTTACAATTCCCCCGTCACGTTCCTCTTGTAGGCTTTGTAAGCCGCAAGCTGGTCAGCGTCTACCAATCCATTGGGCCTGAATGTATGTGCTGATGACATGGGCAATGTCCTTGGCCTCTTCGGCCTACAGGGGTCAGTGTATGGGCTCATCAACTGCCAGCCTCGTTTGCGCATCCGCTGCTGCCTATGCTGACTGTGGACTAGGGGGTGTTGGGAGGAGGAACTGTGTCCCCCTGGATCACGTCGAGGGCTCCGGTGGGATGGGTTGTGTCGGGATGGACCGGCAATGTCACTAGGGGGTGAGGTGTGATGGGATCGAGTAGAGGAGAGCGGTGTCGGATGGACCGCAGGGGTGCTCCCTATGGATCGCCTGGTCAGGTCAGGAGTGTGGACTGTACGGGAGGAGGGACTCTGACCCAGTGGACTGAACGGGTCCGCTGTGTGGTCCTGGATATAAACAGGAGGATCCACATCCTGTACCTCCATAAGCAGCGGATACTCTAATATCGCCTGGGTAACTGTCTCCCTAAATACTCATGTATCCGTGCCACCAGGGACTTGCATCTGCTGGTCTCGTACTGTATCTCCAGCTGTTGGACCCTGCGTCTGAGGTCCATCAGCCTCCGTCGTAGGTCCGGTGGCTGGGTCTGTCCCTCCGTCTCTGTCTGTATGGGGAGAGTCTTGATCATGGGAGGGTGGACCATCCCTGCCAGACTGTGATGTCGAACCCCACCGCCCCCGGAGAAAGTCCATCACCTCCCTATGCTGCCTATCCCGTTCCCGATCACTCTTCCGGATATCCTCCCGTAACGCAGCGACTGCATCCATCACATCTTGGATTTTTTGTTCCAAACGATCCTGAAACAAAATCATTATTGTCAATACTAAAACCCAACACTTGTTTGAACATAAATAATGCATTACACCATTTTTTACATACCTGGCGATGCCCTCCAACGTCTTCTCGTGAATGTACTCCACCGGGCATCGCAAAGCGAACCTGTCTGCGTCTAAGAGGACTCCCAGCGATAAACTCCGGGTCTGAACCCTCCGTATCCGGCCTGTTCCTGAGGGGACTCCCACTGCCAAACTCATGGTCGGAACCCTCCGTATGACTGGGTCCGGCAGTCGTATGATGTAAGGGATCCGGTACCGAGCCGTCGTGTCCATCGGCAGCCATATATAGACTGCCTCCCTCATTTATGCCCTCGTAGTACCGTGCAACCCTCTCAGTTGCTGTCGGCACCAGTGCAGTCCTCGCAAACATCTGAAATCGTGGTTAGACCATTCTATTTGTATAATCGTAATATGTAAACACTTTAACAAAATAGATCCTTACCCTGGCTAAGAAAATTTTTTTGTCCAGCTTGTCCGACCTTGGTTGCTTTTGCAACTGCCATTTCAGAATACGGGGGGACAACTCAATCTCCCTACGAGTCCCAAATCGGGTCTCAAGCTTGGGGATAACCTCATACGCAAATACCTATGTAAAAGAACAAGTTATTCAGAATCCAATCATTTATTCCGTAACTCATGGAAAAAAAATTCAGGTTTTCAAACGATACAAATTCTAAATTCTCACCAATAGTGCGTGAGCTAGACAGTAAATGTTGTACGTCTCCACCGTGTGAACGTCAACGCCCTTTTCCTGCTGTCGTCTCTCATACCGCACACGTCGACCGTTTAAGGCATTCTTGAATCCAATAATGGACTGCCTATACACGTGGGCACCCCATGGGAATGCATCAAAAGCGTCCAAGTCCTCGACTAGCCGGATCTGCCATAATGGAACTTTCTCTCTCTCGTCCAACCCCATCAATATCCAGTTTAGCATATAAAGGAGGCACAACTTCACAGCATCGTACTGCTCCTCAAATACACTGATCCGTAGAACAGCTTTCAGCTGTTCATAATCCACATCAGCTGCACCATTGAAATACCGTTGTTGTATCCCGTTCTGAACCATCTCATACCTCGTCGTGTCGGGAATCACTCCAAACTTCAATCCGGTGATCAGACAGAATTCAACCTTGGAGAACCGGACCGAACGAGTACCTAACATAAATCTCATCTCATCCTACGGCCCATCGTGATGTAGCTCGCGCAATAGCAGTCGATGGACTACACTACCCGAAAACTTCATCCCCCGATCCATCCTAAGGAAATGACCAAAACAAGACTCTGTATACCGACGTCGGTCTTCGACCTTGAATTGTTCTGGTACACTGTCTAGTGCGATGTCGATATCTTTAAGGTCGCTGAAATGGTCATGCCGAGTGATTTTTCCATCGTACCATTCATCTTCTGGAGTTTTAAGCAAATCCTTTAGTTCACTACTCATCTGCATTTTCATAGAAAGAATGCATCAGTAAACTATAAAAGGCTAGGACATAATAATATAAAATAGCAGAGAAGCAGTTTCAAAAAGCTCGGACTCATATTGAAAACGCTCGGACAGTGTGAAAAAAGCTCGGACACAGTTGGAAAATGCTCGGACTCATATAAAAAAAGCTCGGGCACAGTTTGAAAAAGCTCGGGCACAGTTTGAAAAAGCTCGGGACCAGTTTGAAAAAGCTCGGGACCAGTTTGAAAAAGCTCGGACTGTTGAAAAAGCTCGGACTTAGCTTTACAAAGCTCGGACACTGTTTCAAAAAGCTCGGACACGTGTTGAAAATGCTCGGACTATTTAAAAAGCTCGGACTCGGTTTTAACAAGCTCGGACTCGGTTTAAAAAAGCTCGAAAAATGTTTCAAAAAGCTCAGAAACTGTTTCAAAAAGCTCGGACACGTGTTGAAAATGCTCGGACTGTTCAAAAAGCTCGGCCTCAGTTTAAAAAATCTCGGAAAATATTTCAAAAAGCTCGGAAACTGTTTCAAAAAGCCCGGACACGTGTTGAAAATGCTCGGACTGTTCAAAAAGCTCGGACTCAGTTTTAACAAGCTCGGACTGTCTAAAAAAGCTCGGCAACTGTTTGAAAAAGCTCGGACTCAGTTTCAAAAAGCTCGGAAACTGTTTCAAAAAGCTCGGACACTGTTTAAAAAAGCTCGGGCTGTTTAAAAAATCTCGGGCACTGTTTCAAAAAGCTCGAAAATTGTTTTAAAAAGCTGGGCCACATTTTAAAATAGCTCGAGAACAGTTTCAAAAAGCTCGGGCATTTTCAAATAGCTCGGAACCAGTTTGAAAAAGCTCGAAAACCCAGAAAAAACTCGGAAAACGTTTTAAAAAGCTCGGAAAAACCTCTTAAAAAGCTCGAAAAGCTTGAAAAAAGCTCGGAATCACCTTGAAAAACCTCGGGAACCCAGATCTTCAACGGATTTACAAACCCTAACCTAACCCACAACCATTCTCAGATCAACAAACAAACCTAATCTACAAGTTTAATCAACAACCAACATCAAACATGAACTTATTAAAAACAAAATCAACAACATAATCTGACTCAACTTACCGTCGATTGAAGATGCTCTCGTCTGAACACCCGATAAACACTGTTGTCCTACCGCCGGTTACTTCGACGTCTTTTTCAGACGGAAAACCACTGATCTTCCAACGCCGGTTCTTTTTCCAAGAGATGTTTTCTCTCTCTGGTTTTTCTCACTAGGTTTGAAAACGACAAAAACTCACTTGGAAGGGGTATTTTTGTTTGGACACCTATATTGGTGCCTTTTAAACATGAATTAGTAATGTGGTGATATTTGCACAACACCCACCCCAAATAGTGCTATTTATTTTTTGACCCCTATTATAAATCCACTAAAACAGAGAAATATTAAAACAGTGAAGTGCAATTTTAGCATTACTCACTCTTTCTCTTGGTTTTCCTAGCTACCAAACACCAACAGAAAAAACTCTCAAAAACTTTCTCCACCAATCGCATAAATTGTGAATATCTCCTGCAAAAAGAGCTTGTCATGACCCGTGACCGACCGAGGAGCATTTTCGAGCCTTTTTTATTTTCTCTCGAATCAAGATCTTTTTTAGATTTCTTGTCGAGATAAATTTATAAGTAGCGTTAACTTGTGTCCATAGGCCATATGGTACATATTAAGGGGTTGTTTTTTTTTTTTTTTGAAGACTGAACAGTCCTGAATTTTTCTAAAAACTGAATAAGGACTGAAATCTTAACTTGAATGACATGTTTTTTTTTCTCACATATGAATATATTGTCAATGCGTTTGTTTTTTAAAAGTAAAATTGTTTGAAAATAAGTAATTTTATATTTATACCCATGTTAAACAATTATACATATAATATGGAATAAAAACAATCAAAAAATAATAATTATATATGAACACATATGATCATGATCTTCTTCTTCGATTACAAACAAACTTCATTTTTATTAAGAAAACAAATGTTTTTTTTTTCAAAAAATTAAAAGGGTAGCATGAAAACTCACACAAAACAATCTAAAAAAATAATATATAAATATATCACCATAATATCATAATAAATTATTGATATTAAACACCAATAATATCATAATAAAGTATTGATATTAAACACTCATATGAGAAGTGATTATGGTTCTTTTTATTTTTAAAGCTATTTAAAATAAACAATATATTAAAATAAAGATTTCTATACCATATATAATTATGATAAAATTGGAAATATGTTATATATATGGGATAGTATCGGAAGAAAAGATTTTGAATTGCATTTAATGTAATTCAGTTATTTGCAACTAAGTGAAAAGTCAGGTTATTTTACTTTTTATTTTAAGTTGTTTTTTGGTATTTTTAAGTTGTTTGACCACTTAAAAAAACAAAACAACTTAATAATTATGATTCAGACCCATTAAGTTTTAAGTGGAAAAAACAAACGACATCTAACACAATAAATATTACCATAAAAGGAAACCATACAATGTATTTATTATCTTATTTTAATAAATGCAGTGATTAAATGCATTGACTAAATTCCTTTTATATTAAAATAAATCTTGTGATGAAATGTCATTCTCTTATTTACCAAAATATCATTCCTTTAACGAAAAGTTAACGAAATATAATGGAATGACTATTAGTGTCACCGTGTTCGCCAAAAATGACCATTTTAATAGTATACACCCAAATTGATCTTTTTAAAATTTTTGATTGAGATAAATTTATTTCTTTTATTTTTTTGACGTTAATTACTATTTTCTTCTCCTAGAATAGACATTTGCGCCGAAATATTAATTTTCTAGTGGGAATCGGGATGTAATATGTCATGCTACTTTCTAACTTTTCAAGATTTTAACCAAACAAACAACCAATATGAGAAACTTTATGAGGTTGATCTTTGTCATTCGTACCTCTACTACGAGACTGTTAATTCGAGTCTGAACTTATTTAAAAAAAAAAAACAAACAACGTGCCTCCTAATTAATACATACAGAAATCCTAATGGGAACATAAAAGTCTCTTTTTTTTTTCACACACAATACATATAAATTTATACGGAGATCTTATTTGAGAGATACAATACATGGTCTTAATTACTTAATTCGGGGAGATATACGAGCATATAATGGATTTTTCATCTCCGTAGTTAACCTTGTCTGCTCTGATAAATCAACAACATCTTTTTCATCTACGGAGGACCATTCAAAATACCAAATCAAATTTGCCACAAAGTATTCTAGATTTAGAGTTGCTAAACCAATACCAGGACACATCCTCCTTCCTGCTCCGAACGGCAACATCTTAATTTCTTTACTTCCCGTAATATCGAAACTTAATTTCCTTCTATTTCCGTTCTCGTCGTAGAATAAAAACCTCTCCGGCTTAAACTCCATCGGATCTTCCCACAAATTCGGATTTCGACCCAAATCTTGTATCAAGTAGTTAACAGAAATACCTTTAGGAACAAGGTAGCCACCCAATACTACATCCTCAGTCACCAAATGTGATGAAGACGTCAAGCTAACCGGTGGATGACGTCGTAAACCTTCAAGAATCACTGCCTGTAAATAAGGCATTTTTTGCAAATCATCCTCCTTGATCCATTCTTGTTCATGATTTACAACTTGATTCATTTCAGCAAAAACTTCAGCTTGAATTTTTGGGTATTTCACCATATTCGCCATGATCCATTGCAATGCTGTATTTGTTGTATACGTGCCAGCGACAATGAACTCATCGCTCAAACTCAGCACATCACTTTCTTCAAGATCACCATTTGGAACTTGCAGCTCGAACAAAGTATCTATATAAGCAAGAAATGATGAATCGATATTGTTTCCTTCGTTTTCTTGCTTCGCTTTCTTTCTTGCTCGAATCAAAGTCAAAACTATATCGTCTTTAACTTTGAGTATATCTTGAAGCTCATTCCATCGATTTCTAAACACGATCCTCCCCAATTTTCGCATGACAGACAACACTACAAGTCGAGGAAAGAACATGAAAAACCGATCTTCTGCTTCTTCGAGTTCTCTAATCAAATTCTCATCCACATTATCTCCGAAACAGATGAGAAACATCAAAGAAAAGATTGTGTGCTTGAAATGCTCAGCTACATAAACAGTACCCTGGCCTTGTTCACTCTCTTGTTTGAGCTTATCAATCAGATTGTCCAGGACACGTTTACGGATGTGAGAGTAGGAGGATTTGAGGCGAGAAGGGTGGAGAACTCCCGTTGTTCCTGAGAGATTACGACGAAGAATACGCCAAGTTGTTCCATAAGGAGCCAGGCTGATGCCTGCACGTTTGTTAGAAAAGACGGTTTTAATGAAGTTGTTTTCTGGGCGGTCTGCAAAGATTGCACCGTGCTGAATAAGGGACTGGTGAGCTAGAGTGTTGTCGGCAATGTAAATGGTGCGTTTGGAGCCGATGTTGATGGTCATGATCGGGCCATACTTGTGGCGGAGGGTAGAGATGATATATACGAGCTCAAAGAAAGGTTTGCGATGCCGTATGAAGTTGGCTATCAGATGAAAACCAGAAGGTCCCGGTGGGAGTTTTTTGGTGGTGGTGGTAGTAGTAGTGTTGGGTTTTGATGAGGAAAATAGACGACTACAAAGGATACATGTGAAAAGAGAGACAAGGATGGTGATGATGATGATGATCAAATTATTTTGCCTCTCCATGAAAGTTGAAGGTTTGGCTTCCATTATTTGATGATCATTAATGCAAGTATCCTTGCCTTTTTATAGAATTTTAATTTGGAATAGAATAATGTTAGCTGACATCACACTTTTATATACATCTCATTTAACGATGAGACAATCGGTGGGTGGCCGGATGATATGGTTACACGTAGGACATGCATGGGTGCCAACGTGATACTCCCTTGCAGACTTGGTCCAAAGAACAATTGTTATTATGGGTCAAAAACTTAAATAGCATTTTTTTGGGTGGGGTTTATGCAAATAGCACCACATTAATAAGTGTTGTTTTAATAGCACTAAAGATGGGATTTGGACAAAAATACCCCCTCTCTTCTATTCTTTTTTCTTATTTGTCCTTTCTTTTTTCTTTTTTCTTTTTCTTTTTTTATTTAGAAACCTCCATTGATGGAGCTCATTGATGGAGCTCAGAGCTCCATCAATGGAGTTGTCGCTGCCGACCGGTGAGTTGACAGTCAAAACCACCGGAAAAACGTTCTTCCAGTGCCAATCGTTGTAATCGAAGTGTTTGTTTTCAATTTCGAACTATGTGGAGAGAGAAACGAAGACAAACCCGACCATGGTCGAACCTTCATCGTCATATCTGTGACGATCCATAGTGAATCTGACGAAACCAATGGCACCAACGAACTCGGCGTCGTCCGATCTTCTAGATCCGACTATCTCCGGAGTCAATGAGCGTTGTCGTCTGCTCTTCACTGTCACCATTGATGGAGATCGAACAGACCTCCATCACGATGAAGAAGAAGACGCATGAATAAGTCTCGAAAAAGCATGAATTAAGTCTCGAAAAATCATAAATAAGTCTCGAAACGCATGGATAAGTCTCGAAACACATGAATAAGTCTTGGGTATTCATAAATAAGTCTCGAAATTGAACAAATAAATATTCATAAATTAAGTCTCGAATAACCGGAGTCAACCGGCGCCGTTGTCGAATCGTTAATTTCACCATTGATGGAGGTCTGTTACCATCACGAGGAAGAAGAAAGACCAAAATATATTTTTTTTTTTGTATTTCGCCCCAGTAAGTCTCGAATTTTCAAAATAAGTCTCGAAAACGCATAAGTCTCGAAAATTTGTGAGTAAGTCTCGGGTATTCATGAATTAAGTCTCGAGTAAGTCTAATAAGTCTCGGGTATTCATAAATAAGTCTCGAAATGGAACAAATAAGTCTCGAAATTAAAAAACAAAATCTCAACTTCGGCTACTGTTCATCTTCTCCGATTTGACAAACTCAAACCCAAACCCACCAATTCAAGATTCAAACAAACCCCCATTCAGATTCAACAAACTCACCATTCACATCAAATTGACAACAAATTCACAATAAAAACTAAATTGAAAACTCAAAATCAACCAAAACGAAATTAATATCTCAAAATCAACAAAATCTCATTTGAAAACTTAAGAAGATATGGTCTACTGGTTTAGTAATTAGTACAAATCATTAAGTGAGAACAAAATAAAAGTAAGAGAGCTTGAGAGAGATGTGTTCGACTGAAATGAGAGAAAGAAATTCGTTGAAATGGGAAGAAGAAAGGGAGAGAGAAAGACATAAAATAAAAAAGTTAAAAAATATATAATAAGTGGGGGTATTTTGGTCTCACCACTTATTTTGGTGCCATTAAAACAAGAATTATTAATCTAGTGATAGTTCTAAAAATTGAGATGGATTTAGTGCCATTTAGGCCCATTTCCTCTTGTTATTATTTGTTGTTATTTGTTGTCGTCATTTGTTATTTAGTTGATAATAAGTATTAGTGGTAGATTGCTATCTGGGTAGTGCCAACAGTTATGTTGAAACGTGCATCATGGAGTGTATGGATGGTGCCACTCTTCCTTAATTCTTGCCTTATTGCTTTTTGAATTCTAGATAGGAAATGAGGTGTAATTCTGCTGTATTGTATGGTCTATATAAAGACCCCAAACTAAATTGAAAGATTAATGAGAATTATGCAACCAAACCTCTTCTCCTTTCCTTCTTTCTTCCTTCTCCAAGTCTTTTTCTGCTGAATCGTATTAGTGGTATCAGAGCCTGGTTCGTCCATGGAAACACGTGGAAATTAGAATGTGGAATTCCGCAATGACGTCAATGAGATCCTCGCCAGCTACGAATCAAGATTCGACCAAATCATTGCCGAATTACAAGCTCTCCGCCTGCAACAAAACCGATCCACCACAGAAAAGGATATCAATCCATTCGAGACTGGGGAAGCATCTCACAGCGGACCATCTGTCTCAACCAATCCCAACTATGACTGCAATTCAACCCAACTTAAATTGACTTTTCTGATATTTGGCGGTAACGGCCTCAATAGTTGGATTTATAAGGCTGAAAAATACTTTGAGTTCAAAAACATTGCAGACCACCAACGAGTTTACCTAGCCTCATTTCATTTGGTAGGAATATCCCTTCAATGGCACAGATTGGTCACAAAGATTAAAGAGCCATTCACATGGGACGAGTTCACCAAAGCAATTTTACTTCGATTCGGACCGACTGACTATGAAGATTCGTCCGAGGCACTCACACGTTTACGTCAAACCACCACCGTTGAAGCTTACTAGGAATCCTTCGAAAAGCTGTCTCATCGCATTGATAGCCTGCCTGAGACCTTCCTAATAGGTTGTCTCATTGTCAGACTCAAAGATGAAATTCGCTTAGATGTGAAGGTAAAACAGCCGAAAACCCTTACCGATACCATTGGTGTAACACGCTTAATTGAGAAGTGCAATTTGCTGCAACGAAAATCCAGCCTACCTTCACGTTTCACATCTAGTTCTGCACCATTTAAGCCATCGGTGAACCCCTTTCCTGGTCTGCTTGGTCCAACACCGAACCAAAAATCAACACCAAACTCTAATATTCCATAAGCTCTTTTTCCGCGACCTACTAGGCAGGAAGCGGGAGAAAGAAGAGAGAAAGTAATGTGCTTCTATTGTGATAAGAAGTTCGTTCATGTGCATCGTTGCCAACGTCCCCAAATGTTTATGATTGAAGATATACCGGCAGAACTTTGATACACTTGAAGAAGCCCCAACCGAAGTAGTCTCTATTGATCCTATGCCGAAGATTTCCTTTCACGCTATCGCTGGAACCAACCACCCGCAGACCATTAGGGTTGTTGGAAAGTTGAAAAACAGGGATGTAACGGTCCTCATCGATAGCGGCAGCACCCACAATTTCATTGAACAATCAGTGGTCTCAAAGTGTGGCTTGCCTGTTGCACGCGATATATCATTCCAGGTGATGGTGGCGAACCGAGAAAGAATTACTTGTTCAGGAAAATGTATGCCTATCACTGTCATCATTCAAGGCCATCTGATCACCGCTGACTTTTATGTTCTTCTGATTACCGCTTGCCAAGCAGTGTTGGGGGTTTAGTGGTTAGAAACCCTTGGTCCGGTTGAAACTGATTACCGAAAGCTCATAATGTCATTCAATTACGAATGTCACCCATGTCAATTTCAAGGACTCGATCGGTCTAGCTTGGAGCCATTATCAGATAAAGAATTGTCACATCTCACTAATATTAGATTGTTTTTGCAGATAGTTCCATGCCAGGTTTCAGAAGTTAACTCAGCACTTAGCTAACATCACACAACTCTTAACCGAATTTGCACCAGTGTTCTCAACACCTTAGGCCTTGCCACCAATCTGAAATAAACATGATCATCAAATTTCGCTGCAGCCAAACCATGAGCTCGTGAATGTCCAAACTTACAGGTATTCTTACTACCAAAAAGCAGAAATAGAACCGATGGTCAAGGAGTTTCTAGATTCAGACATAATTCGCCCCAGTTGCATTCCATTTTCGTCACCCGTTTTGCTTGTAAAAAATCAGATAGTTTGTGGCGATTCTGTGTTGAATACCGAGCCATCAACAACATCACCATCAAGGATATATATCACATTCCAGTAATCGACGAGCTGCTTGATGAGTTACACGGAGCCAAATTCTTTTCTAAATTGGACCTACGATCCGTGTATTATCAAATTCGTGTCAGGGGTACTGACATAGACAAAACGGCCTTTCGCACTCATGAAGGCCATTACGAGTTTGTCGTAATGCCGTTTGGTCTCACGAATGCTCCATCAACTTTTCAAAACTTGATGAACGATTTATTCCGCCCTTACCTCCGCAAATTCGTCCTTGTTTTTTTGGATGACATTTTGGTGTATAGTAAAACCTGGGACGATCATATATATCATCTCCACACTGTTCTTTCCATTCTAGCTACTAATCAATTGTTTTCCAAAATGTCAAAGTGCTGCTTTGGAGTTTTGCAGGTGGAGTATCTCGGACACATAATATCACTGGAAGGAGTTGCAGTTGACCCTAAAAAAATTCAGTCAGTGGTCGACTGGCATGTGCCGACTACAACAAAGGTGGTACGTGGTTTCCTTAGCCTAGCCGGGTATTACAGGAAATTTATCCGGGGATTTAGCGGCATGGTGACACCATTAACTCAACTACTTTGAAAGGAAGGATTTCGATGGACTGAAGAAGCTGTTACAGCCTTCGCATAATTAAAGCAGGCCCTTACAACATCTCTTGTTCTTAGACTGCCTGATTTCACCTAACCATTCGAAATCGAATGTGATGCGTGTGGTGTTAGAGTGGGAGCTGTTTTAACTCAACAAGGCCGCCTAATTGCTTTTTACATTGAGGCTCTCAAAGGCTCGGCACTTGCTCTGTCAACCTACGAGAAGGAAATGTTAGCAATTGTGAAAGCAATTTAGAAATGGCGACCTTACCTTTTGAGAAAACCATTCATAGTCCAAACGGATCAGGGAAGTTTGAAGTACTTGTTGGAACAGCATATAACCACACCAGCTCAATCTCGTTGGCTGTCCAAATTGTTGGGTTATGACTATGTAATTCGATAAAAGAAAGGAAACGATAATCAAGGTGCCGATGCACTCTCTCGCCGAGCCGAATTTGAGTGCTCTGATGTCTCCTTGCTAGTGGCCGATTGGTGGGATATTTTGAAGCAAGAAGTTGTGAATGATCCATTCTATGCTCAGTTGTCAAGTCCATATTCATCACATGATCCAAATTCTTTTATCCTACGCGATGGTGTTTGGTTCAAGGCAGGAAAATTATTTTTGAGTCCTACATCAACTCTGCTACCAGCCTTCTTATCGGATGCCCATTCATCTCCAATTGGTGGACACTTTGGTTTTCACAAAACCTTACAACGCTTGACGACAAATTTCTCTTGGCATGGATTGCGAACTGCTGTCAAGGATTTTATACGTACATGTGATACTTGTCAAAGATGTAAAGCTGATTGCTCGAAACCATCTGGATTACTACAACCGCTGCCAATTTCAGACCGTATTTGGTCGGACGTATCCATGGATTTTATGGATGCCCTACCTCTCTCCCAAGAACACACGGTGATCATGGTAGTTGTTGATCGACTGTCCAAATATGCACACTTCATTCCAATGAAGCATCCTTATACAGCAGTTTCTGTAGCTAAAGCTTTCTTGAAAAATATCATACGGTTACATGGAGTTCCAACCTCTATTGTTAGTGACCGGGATCGAGTATTTATCAACTCGTTTTGGAAAACCTTGTTCAGTTTAATAGGGAACCCAGCTTTGCATGAGCTCTAGTTATCACCCTCAATCAGACGGTCAAACTGAGGTGGTCAATCGAACCTTGGAACAGTATCTGCACTGCTTCACTCACGAGCAACCCAAGAAATGGTTCGATTGGATTCTGTGGGCCGAATATAGCTATAATATGGTTGTTCATTCCGCAACCAAACTTCACCATTTGAGGCCGTATACGGGGTTCCTCCGCCTACATTGCTATCTTACATTCCAGGTACAATAAATATTCAAGCAGTAGATGAGCTTTTGCGAGATCGTGAATCCATATATCGAGATTTGTGTCATTATCTTTTGTTAGCCCGGAATCGTATGAAGACACAAGCGGACCAACATCGTCTTGAGGTCTCATTCAACATTGGCGTTTACGTTTACGTTTACTTGAAATTACAGTCATATCGTCAAAAGTCGGTCGCTTTTCTCAAGTCCATCAAGTTGGCACCTCGTTATTTTGGTCCATTTCAGATCATTGACAAAATCGGACCGGTGGCTTACAAATTGGATTTGCCAGTAGGATCACAGATTCATAATGTGTTTCATGTGAGTTTACTGAAGCAACACTTGGGTCCAACCACATCTCCTTCCCCACAATTGCCCTATGTTGACGACTCCTCTATTGTGTTACCTTTGCCAGATGTCGTGTTAGACAGTCTAGTTATTCAAAAGGGGAAATATCGGCTGAAACATGAAGTTTTGATTAAGTGTGTAGGTGCACCTCCTGAAGATGCTACCTGGGAAATCGCTAGCTCTTCTCAAAAACATACCCGGATTTTGTCTTTGAGGACAAGGGCGTTTATTAAGGGGATGTAATGATATGGTTACATGTAGGACATGCACGGGTGCCAACGTGATACTCCTTTGCAGACTTGGTCCAAAGAACAATTGTTATTATTTGTTGTTATTTGTTATTATTTAGTTGATAATAAGTAGTAGTGGTAGATTGCTATCTGGGTAGTGCCAACAGTTATATTGAAATGTGCATCATGGAGTGCATGGTTGGTGCCACTCTTCCTTAATTCTTGCCTTATTACTTTTTGAATTCTAGATAGGAAATGAGGTGTAATTCTGCTGTATTGTATGGTCTATATAAAGACCCCAAACTAAATTGAATGATTAACGAGAATTATGCAACCAAACATCTTCTCCTTTCCTTCTTTCTTCCTTCTCCAAGTCTTTTTCTACTGAATTGTATCACCGGATACATGTGTATGGTAGGTAAGATGAATCATCATCATTAATGAGTATTCATCCACAACTCGGCACTTCACATATTGGGATATAAGTTGAGATCGACTCATATTCTTTCTAGAATGGCCATATCTATTATGGATGACCATTTTTGGATGGAATCATATCCTCAGTGTGTAGAGAGGTGTGTCTGGGATGATTGACCTAGCTGATTTGTTTTGTCTGTTTTGCTTTAATAAAATTTCCCTTAAAAAAAAGTTGAGATGGATATGTCTAGCTTTACTCTTTGTAAAATACCATTAGCCACCACCAATGTTTGTCTTTTTTACATGCGCATTACAACAAATATCTCATTTTATAGCATTAATTGTGAGAATGCTATCAAATGTATCAATTTCATAGCATTAAGTAAAAGAATGCTATGATATGTATTTTGAGTTGTAACATTTTACTTTATGTTACATTTACTTATAATTAAATATTATATTTATGAATGCTATAATATATCTTATAATTATATATTATTAATTACTCCATCTTCTTTGTCATAGCATATTTAAAATGCTATAATAAAATTATAAGTTATATAATTAATTTAAATAAATTAATCTATTATTTTATATAAGAGCACTCTTAGAAGCGGGAGCAAAAAATTTCATTCCCTCTACTAAAGGATTATTCCCCTATCTAAACTTTTTTTCTTTAAATAAAAAAACCTAGGGTTTTGTGATCTTCTCTATTATCTTTTTACCAGTAACTCAATTTCCCCATAACTAAAGAGTTGACCGCAACCCACTTATTTCCCATCTCATCAAATTATATTTTTAGTACTCCATGATCAGACGAATTATAGAATCCAATATTGACAACTTTTTTTTTGTATTCAATTGACAAGGGCTTCCATGTATTTTTTATTATTATTCAATAATTGGGTTTTTTTTTATTAAAGTTATTTTATGTATAATCATATTACGATGTTGGTTTGTTTTAATTTCACTAGAATAATATTCTAATAATTACAATTATGTTTTTTCTGCTGTTAATTATATTTAGGTTTCATTATCACCAACTGACAATCAAGAAATAAAAACTCGTATCTTGTTCAATTTTCAAGTGCTCTATTCGATGGATGTCTGTTCACCAAGGTTGAGAGGTATGAATTTTTATATAAATTCTTTCCTTGTGTTTTAAAATTCATATTTTTCATCTCTTGTTTTCTTGATTTTCAGGTTTTTTTTTACCATGTCAAAAGTTCTTTAAGAATTATTTTGAACCAAGCGAAGATTTGGTAAGTTATAATTTTTATATCTATTTGTCATTTTTGTTAATTACCCACTTGTTTTATGTTACAATTTTCTTAATTCTGCAACTTGTTGCAGTAGTATTTGTTTCCATATGGTTGTTAAGGGTTCAACCTATTATGCATATAAGGTGTTTGATGAAATGTGTTATAAATAATAATTTGAAGTTTTAAGTTTCTTGACAATAAATTGAGTGTTTTTTTTACCGTGTACCATAAGGTGTTTGGAAGGCTTACTTAAGTTGACTATCTTGGTGCACTTAAGTTGTTTGAGAAAATAAACATTTCATTGATTTAGGAAAACAAACATATAAACCGTATATGAGTGAGAATAAAATTTATAATTTTATATGTTTATTCCTTTTCTTTTCTTTTTGTTATAAACAAGTAATAACTTGACTTTACCTTTTTTTTTACAGGTAAGTGACAATATAAAGATTGCAATAACATATCAAAAATATTGGATCAACATTACCGAACTAGTTTGTTTATGTAATCATTAATTTTTATATAAAACAAACTTATACACATGAACATAATGGACCATGTAATTTTTGGATAAGTGATGTATATGAAAGATTATGTTTGTGTTCAATCATATAATCATTTTGATTATCAATGAAATGTTTGGAGTTAATTTTTTTGATACATTACATTTATGAATTTAAATAATCAGTCTTTCTACTGTCAGTTCGTCCTGATATAAAATATATCAAGACGAAGAATGTGGACCACAGATTATGGAGAAGTTTTGACAAGTGCATATACTTTGAGTCAAAGTATGTAAATCTAATGATCCACATTCTTCATCCTGATATATTTTATATCAGGACAAACTGATAATAGAAAAATTCTTTAAATAATAATTGCAAAATAGAATTAAAATAAATTATTATTATTATTGTTCATTATGGCACAAATAATAGCATTCATTAAATGCTATAATATAGTGTATTGTAATGCCACTAATTAGATTTCATAGCATTTGAGAAAACAATTTATAGCATGTGAAGAATGCTAGATAAACGAAGACTAGATAAACGAAGATTTTTAATCTCGGGCGGTCATGACTTTTTCATAAATGCTATCAAAGTCATTTGATAGCATTTATCGCATACTATTATATGCAATATTTGTTGCAGTGGCGGATCCTGATAAGTTTGTTTAAATTAGAGAAAGACCTCCATATATCTACATCATATGCGTATGATTAAAGCTTTGTACGCATGCTCTTAGCATAAAGTGGTGTGAAGTGTGAACATATAAGAGTATGCTAAGAGGTGTGAAGTGTGAACATATAAAAGTAAGTATTATGCATGTTGTGCATGTTGTTGTGCATGATATCGGTAGGTCCGACATCTCCTAACATGTTATATATATATATATATATAGTCATTTTATCTTCAGTGTGCATTAATATAATTTATATCAGTATGTGAACAATTGATTACAGAGAAGTTTTGACAAGTGCTTACTCTAAAATATGTAAATCTAATTGTCCACATCTAACGTATTGATGCAGTTATATCAGTACGTACTGACTTGAAAATTTTTATATATATATATATATATATATATATATATATATATATATAAATAAAGAGACTTGAACACCATCAAGTTTTAAAAATTCAACAAAAACATAGTCTACCGTTAAAATCAAATTATTAAACCGTTAAAATCAACGGTTGACCATTCAAATAAATTGAAAGATAAATTTACCCTTGTTATATCATCCGAGATAAACTTATTTATTAAGAAAATTAAATTAGTTAAAAAATACAAATAATAATACTACTAATAATAAAAGCAAAAAAATACATCATCATCTCCAAAGTCATCCACAATTCCATCTTTTTCTCCGACATCATCTTCAACTCCATCATAATCTCAACCATATCACTAAAATCTTTAACAAAACACTAACTCTAAAAAGTCAACGAAAATGAAAAGTAAAAAAGCCCCAATAAAACTAGGAAAAGTATGGAATACATCTGTACATTGATCTCCATTTTTTTTTTTGAGCTGCTTTACCAAATCCAGTAACATCATTTTTGTTTTCAATTCATTATTCGTTAAAAAAAAAAAAAAATTCATTGTCTTCAATTTTTGTTTTATTGTTCTTCGGATTCCAGAAATTAACATCAAATTCTAGGTTCCAATTATTGAATGGAAGACCAAATCTAGCAACAACCCACTCATATTCTCTTCAATTTAACATGCTTTGCACTAATGTACAATCTCTAAATTTCTTTCAAAGAGATATATATAGAGAGAGAGGAACCCAAAAAGAAAAAAAATCCAAAAACATTCAAAGAAATTAATTAGGGATTAGATGAAAACTCAACCCGGTAAACCCATTCCAAATATCCAGTCATACTGATACCGGGTTCAATACCTGACCCTTGCCCAGTCTCATGGTGTGGCTCATCCTCTTCTTCTCTGCACCTATTTGAAAATCCATCTCAAACACACCCTTAGTTTGACCCTTTAATTATTATTTAAATAATTAAATATGTGTTTTAGGAGAAAAACTTAAACATGCCTAAGAGTGTATGTCTAATTCACTTGTATTATATTGTGTAGAGTGTATGTCTAATTCACTTGTATTTTATTGTGTGGTAAATATCTCTTATGTAATTGATTTTTCATATCACATGATATGATTTGAGTAAATTAAATGTATTTATCTAAAAAGATGATGCATTGCTTTTGAAGTTTCTCATGCATCGCCAATTTTCAAGAGTTGTTCTTTTAACATTTTAACATTTCTTTAAACAATAAAAAAGTAATTTACATTTTGTAAATTGAATTTTTTCCACAAATATAAATTTTTAAAAACTATATATAATTTCGAATTTAGAGGAAGATGATACTACAACTCAAAACAACAACTTTTATTTAAGTGTAAGGTGAATATAATTATATAAGGTTCATACAACTAGACCACCTTGTTTCGTCACTTATAACAATTGTTGACTAGGAAAAATAACATCGTCGTTGCAGGATTACAATCATTGGGCTCTTATAGCCTAGCTGAGTTTTTTGGGGGAAAAAACGTAGTAGTCTAAAACAATCCAAACAAAAACAGGCCAATTGAACTTGATTCTTAAAAAGCCCCAATAAAACACATATCCATCTCTATTTGACTATTCGCCTACTGGAAATTTTGAAGGGGTTACATTCAAAAACTTTACTAAACTTTAAATTATTGTTGGGTATAGCTAAAGAATAAGGTGTTTATTCAAAAACCCCTCCTGAATTTTGAAGTCATTAGTGGCACGTTCGGTAATGTTTTTTTTCTTTGTTTATTGTTTTACATACTTTCATTTGAAAACGAGAAATTAATTTTTGTATTTTCAGAAGCTTAGGGTCCGTCCTGTAAGCGATTTTCGTTGACTGTTTTTTGAAATGAAAATGAAAATGAAAACAGTGTTTTTGGTTTCAATTTTGAAATCCAAAAACGCGTCTGGTAGCATATAGTAAAAGCTGAATTCTGAAAATGAAAACGGAAAAAATGCGTCTGGTAGGTTAACCGAAAAATTTCAAAAATTATCAATAATTCATATCAAATAATTATCAACTGAGTCATATTTTTTATTAAATAAAAATTAAAAATATTAAACATTTTAATAAAAAAAAAATTAGCATCAGATGACAATGAATATCTCAGATCAAATGTTGCTTTTTGAAGGCCAATTGAAATCCTAAATCCTTGTTTTTATGAGCATCACAAGTCTCTCCACTTAATTTTGCTACACAATTGGCCAAAATAGAGCCAACAGCTCTCTCTGCTTCTATGTTCTCTATATCAATCTCCACCTCCATGGACGACAGAGCAAGAAATTACATACTCTAAAATCAAGAGAAACTCCATCAAAAAAATTCCATTTCAAATACTTAATTAATTATAATATAATTCTCAATTGAAAATAAGATTGTGATTAATTGAATTTTCACAACAACAAGAGCATTGAAATTCATAGTTATATTTTTTTTAAATGCCATTTATTAAGGGATGGGAACCATCAACAAACAAGCAAACACTGACCAAAAGCAACACAATACAAAAGCAAAATCAGTGAAGAAGACGATGATGACCAGTGGGCGAAGACGACGACGACGAGGACGAGCCGGCGAAGACGACGACGATTACCAGCCGGCGAAGAAGACGATGATGACCAGCTGAAGAAGAGTAGATCGGCGGCGAGCTGAGGAAGAAGAAGGCCAGATTGGAGGCGGCGAGCTGGAGCTGATCAGCGGCGGCGGTGAGCAGAAGAAGAAGACCAGATCGGGAAGGGAGTAGATGATGCACGGTAGAAAGAAGATGGAGATGAGGAAGAAAGAAGATATCTGGTGGATGATAAAAAAAAGAATATATATATATATATATTGTATAATTTTTTTGAAAAACAAAAAAAAAAATGAAAACAAGTTTTTTTTTTGTTTTTCAAATATTTCACTGTTAACACTAGTTTTGTTTTTCATTTTTTTTTTTGTTTTTAAAAAATAAAATGAAAAACGGTTAACGAACGCGAATTCGAAATTGTTTTTGGGAAACAAAAACTGAAAACGGACTGAAAAACAGCTGCAGGACGGGGAATTAAATTACTGAAAACGCTTTTGGTAGCAATAATGGAAAACAATATTCTGAAGAAAAAAAAGTTTGAAAAAAAACCTTAAATAGTTGTATTATAAAATGCATTATTAGAATTATTTTGAAGATCTATTTTTAACTATTATACATGATAAATAATTACTATTTTTTTTGAAATTATTATTATTATGTCATATAGTTAAATGTTGATGAGTAAATTTTATCATATTTTAATTATTGTTAAGTAAATTGTTAATTATTAAAGAAATGTATTTCATAAAAAAAAAGATTAAATATGCAAACCCCACATCAATTTTCTCCTATAGACACACAATTTAAGAATATTTATAGCAAACTAATACATATTATTACACTTTTTCCATGTAAAAAACATAACTTCAATCATAATAATACACATTGTAAAAATGTGGTGATGTGTACTAGTATGATATAAATATGTCTAAATTGTGTGCCTATAGAAGAAAAACTGGACCCCACATAGAGGAATGAAAAGAAAATTTTGAAAACATCAAATAGTTATTTTCTATCAACTGTCCTCCTAAACTTTAAATGAGCCTCACCATTCTGTGTGTTTTTTAAAATTTTGGGGTTGAAAACTCTAACGAACGTATTCCCACCATTTTGAGGACATGAAAAACGAAAAACAATGCTTTGAAACTACACCGAACAACACTGGATTCCGTTAGTTTCAGTTTGGTTTGATCATGAAAAATACTATTATGCCCTTTGCTTAAAAAGCCTAAAATATAATGAAAATGCCCAAAAAAAATGATAAACCACTAAATAATTGTGAAAAAAATATAATAATAAAGTGTTACCAAAACACTAAAAATGTATAAAATTATATAAAATACTCTTAAAATGTAAAAAAAGGGAAAGAAAGCTCTGGCGGTCGGTGGTCCAACAATATGACGGATCTTCTTCGCTTGGAAGGGATCTAACCATCCTCTCTAATAACATTTTTTTTTCAACAAATTTTTTTAACACTGGCCTTTTGGCGTGACAACTGGTTAGGTGTGCCTATTATAGATCTCCTGGGTATTCCAGATTATGTGGCTTGTCCGCTTCGGGATAGGGTTTCTAATTTTACTCAGGACGGGAGATGGGTTCTGGATGATTGCTTTCGAGCTCATTTCCCGATCTCTGTTTTCTGATTGATAGGATTACAATTTCTCATGTTGAGGATTCTCTTGTATGGGCTCATTCTAGGGATGGTCAGGTTTCGTGTAAGGCTGCTTACTCTCAGATGGTTCGTGACTCCCCTCAAGTCCCTTGGTGGAGAGACGTTTGGTCTCGCTTTATTCCTGTTTCCCGTTCCGCTTTGACTTGGCATCTTTTACAAAATAGGCTTCTCACGAAGGATCTTTTATGCAGGGTCGAGTTCCATTTGGATTCCAGATTCAGTGTTTGTGGGGTTAGTAGTGAGTTAGTTGACCATCTTTTCCTCCGGTGTCCCCTTGCGGTTTCTCTTTGGGAGTCTGTTTTTTTTCGCTTTTTAGCGGCGTATTTCAGCTGACTCGTGGGGTTCTTTCTTCTCGTAAGCCATTAGGGTTTCTTTTACTGATCACGTGTGTGTCCTTTGCAAGACGGCTATTCACGAGGTGGTTTGAAGTGTGTGGTTTATCCAGAATCAGTTGATCTTTGAGAGTTAAGCTGTTGATTTTAGATTTGCGTTGTCTTTGGTTTGGCGTGCAGTTTCTCAAGCTAGCCGTTTAGGCATTGGGTGTATGCATAATTGCGTTGATGACCTTTTGATCCTTCGGTGCTTTGGTTTTCGTGGTCGGCCAACCAAGACTCCGATTATCAAAAGCGTGATTTGGTCGCCTCCTACTCCGAGTTGGATCAAAGTTAATACGGATAGTGCTGCTTTGAGTTTTCCAGGTGCGGGAGGGTGTCAAGGTGTTTTCCATAATTGTAGATAATTTGTGAAGGGTTGTTTTGCTATCCCTCGTGGTAAGCTATTTGCTTTTGCAGCTGAGCTTCTTGCGGCTTCTATGGCATTAATTTTGTTTGAAAGTACGGGTGGCGTCGGATTTGGCTAGAGAGTGATTCTTTCTATGTGGTTCTGCTGCTTTCTTCTCATTCCCAGCATGTTCCTTGGCGAGTGCGACAGGCATGGCAAAGATGTATCTTCCAAATCTCTTAGATGGAGTTTCAGGTGTCCCATATTTTTAGGGAAGGCAATCAGGTTGCAGATGCTTTTTCCAAGCATGCTTTGGGGATGAAGGTTAATTCTTGGTGGTTTTCCACCCCTTCCTTCTGTTCTTCGCTGGTGAGCAATGATTGCATGGATCGTGAGGCTTTTCATTTTACTTGATGTTTTTGTTTTCTTGTGTGTCCCACGTACCGTTTTTCTGGTTGGGGATTTGCTCCCTGTGTTTTTGTGGCTGGTTTGGCATATGCTACATTCTGTTCTCTTCTTTTATTATTTATATAGTTCTGGATACTGCTTAGGGGTTTTTCAGTATATGATCGTTTGTGATGTTTTTTCCCCTTAGGTCAAGTTCAATTTTAAAAAAATTTGTTAACACCATTAATGTTAACAAATAAAGAGAGATAGATAAAGAACAGGATAAGGGGAAAAAGAGAGATTAAATATTAGGAATGTACAATTTTGTCCTTACCTAGTGGACAACAAACAACTTAAAACTAAGATAGTATTGCATTAAAAAAAATACAAAACTCACATTATTATCATTATTGTTTTAAAAACTACATGTATGTTTCACAAGGTTCACACATTTATTTTTTAACAATACAAAATTAGGATTAACTTTATAAATCATTATGCAACTTTTAAATTGAACATAATCGTTATTGTAGTTCTGTGAACTTTATATATAGGGATATTATCATTTAAGTCCCTATGTTTTTTTGAATTATCTATTTTTATTCACTTATTTATTTTTTCACTATATTAGTCTCTATGTTTTCAAAAACCACTCAATTTGGTCTCTTTGATCAGAATGTTGACGGTCAACAGAAATAATAAAATGACACCTTTACTCTTGACCATTTAATTTCTTTAAAAAATAAAATAAAATAAAAGAGAAATTATTTTTAAAGAAAAAATAAAAACAAATTAGAAAATAATAAACCTTTCAAAAAAAAGAGTAAAATCACCACTCATTAGTCGTTATCATCATCTTCTTCCACCATTAACTTTAACACACAAACCCTAGCCACAACCACCACCAACATCAAATCTAAACCAAACTCAGTAAGAAAATCAACATCATGAAACCCAGATAAGTGAAACCCAGAACAAAAAAAAAAAGAAAAAAAGAAAAGAGTTGGGTCGAAGCTTCGTTAAAAAAAAAAACAACACCTCAAGCTACATTTGCAATGGGGACCGATGCAGATCAGAAGGGATTGGTGTTGGGTTGATGCAGATCGGAGGAGATTGCGTTGGGTTAACGCAGATCGGAGGAGATCTAACTTCTGCTTGTCGGATGTCCACAAAATGAAGGATATCGACGCAACTTATCTAGTCCAAATGGAGGACATCGATGAACCAGAGGCAACCATGTGAAAGGGTGGCAATAAAGTCCGACTTGAAAGGTTGGTGGTGGTGGTCGATTTGAAGGGTGGCGGTGGAGGTGAACATTGTAGTGGTCAAAAATACGTCAGCCCAAATAATCATGCCTTATAATTCTCAGGCCCAAAATTAACCATTTCAAAGAAATAAGCTAGGAAAAATAAAGTCCATGGTCCAATAATCAAGCCCAGTAGATGTCCAATCTCAATAGGCCCAATCATAAGCTTGCCCCAAAGCAACTGGATAAAGGCCCAATAAAAGGTCCGCATCAAGATGAAAGTCAAACTTGGACCAGGTCAAACCATTAAAGAATCTTTCATCTTTAAATCTATAACGTATACATAAATGCCATAAAGTCCATAACGTCTACATCAAAGCCATTTATTCTGTAACATCTACATCATTACTATTAAGTGAGCCAACCGTTGGCTCACTGCCTTCCTCCTATAAATAGCAACCCCCTATTGTTCACAAGGAGACTGAAATCTCTGAGTTTAAGAGCAAGCAATAGCTCCACAATTCATGCTAATGATGAACTGTCATCGGCGTTCATACCCCTGTTTAACACAATCTGGTGACCTTCTCGATGATCACCACTAATATCTCTAGGTTGGTCTATGTTGACCTCATCTATGTCGACCTTCTCTATGATAAACTCGAATATCTCCAGGTTGGTCTATGTCTACCTCATCTATGTCGACCTCCTCAATGATAACCTTAAATATCTCTAGGTTGATATATGTCGACCTCCTATATGTCGACCTCATATATGTCGACCTCATCTATGTTGACCTCCTCGATGATCACCTCGAATATCTCAAGGTTAGTCTATGTCGACTTACTCGATGTCGACCTCCTCGACAGTCATATTGCCTATCTCCAGGTTGGTCTATGTCGACCTCATCGATATCGACCTCATCGATGTTGACCTCTTCGACGGTTATATCACTTATCTCTAGGTTTATCTATGTCGACCTCATTTATGTCGACCTCCTCGACGGTCATATCACATATCTCCAGGTTGGTCTATGTCGACCTCCTTGATGGTCATATTGAATATCTCCATGTCGGTCTACGTCGACCTCTTTGCTAGCCAAGCTACATCTCATGTTCTACAACCCATATCGACCTACACAAGTTCCGTAATCTTTTGTTCTACATCCTACGTATACCTACAATTTGCCTATAAATCTTAGTATATTCTCTCTCTATTTGTCTATCTACTTGCCACCTTATTGACTTGAGCGTCGAAGAGTCCACCAAAAGGACCCCCCATGTGGCTCGACGATCACTACTTTTCTATCTATCTTGCAAGTTGCCGGTGCCCACCTCAACGACTCAAATTAATTGTGGATTTTTCAGTGTCTACAGACATCACCATTTCCAGATTTTTATTTTTCGAAAATGGTTGATTTTAGGGATGGTTGTTGTGTTTGGGTTTGGGTTTGAGTTTGAGGTTGGGTTTGGTTGTGTTTGATTTATTAACTAACACAACATTTAGTTAATTTATTGTTGACTAAAAAAACAAACTCCAGAGATTTCCTTTGGTTAGCTTCCTAAAATTAGCATGAGATGACAATAATTTGGGACTTGCAATGTATCCATTTACTGTGAATCAACGAATGTAACCATGGAGTTACCAGACAATGGAAAATTGAGGTCATTATACTTTTTATTCAACTGCTTGTTGTCTTGTTGTTATGTTTGGGTTTGGGTTTGACTGTGTTTGATGATAGGCGATGGTGGGTTGGATTTGAGGGTGTAAATGGTGATGACTTCTGGAAAATTGATGATGGTGGTGTGTTTTGGTAGGTGTTCTTGATGGTTTTTTGGAAAACTGATGATATTGAATGTTCTTTTAATTTTCTAAGTTTTTAATTTGTATTTATATATTAATTCAATTTTTATCATATATATTTTTATTTATTTTTGTATTGACACATGACACATCATTGTTTAAAGACAAAAATACCCTTATAACCTTTTAATTTGACCAACAGTTGACTCACAGAAAGACGGATTTGAGTGGTTTTTAAAAGGCAGAATTTCACATAACTCATACATTTTTAGTGATTTGTCACATTTATAAATGTCTTTCTAAATTCATCACTTTAGTTTGAATTTTTTCCGAAACTCATCACTTTAGTCCATTTGACCAAATATGTGAAAGTCAACTATTTTAAAACCTATGAAAGTACACTTTTGCCCTTATTACTATTTAATTTAGCTAAAATGATTATTTTAATTTTAAATTAAAAAGAAAAACAATGAAATTCTCAATAATAAAATCTTAAATACATATATTAAAAAATTAAATAAATAATTAAAAAATCCATTAATTTTTCTTATTTTGTAATTTTTTTTCATAATGGATTTTATTTAGATAAAATGATTATCTTAGCTTTAAATTAAAATGAAAAATAATAAAATTCTCAATAATAAAATCTTAAATAAATAGATTACAAAAAACAATTGTGAAACCAAATTATGAAAAAAAATCGTTTAAAGCTAAAATAATCATTTTAGTTAAATAAATATTCATTATGACAAAAATACGAAAAAAGAAAAAATTAATGGATTTTATTATTATTATTTATTTAAGATTTTTTTTGTAATATATTTATTTAAGATTTTATTTTTGAGAATTTTATTATTTTTCATTTTAATTTAAAGCTAATATAATCATTTTAACTAAATTAAATAGTATTAAGGGCAAAAATGTACTTTCACAAGTTTTAAATAGTTGACTTTCACATATTTGGTCAAATGGACTAAAGTGATGAGTTTTGGAAAAAAAGTTAGGACTAAAATGATAAATTTGAAAAGACATTTATAAAGGTGACAAATCACCAAAAAGATAGGACTTATGTGAAATTCTGCCTTTTTAAAAACGTAGGGATCAATCAAGTGCAAAAAGAATGAGTGAGTAAAAAATAGATAATTCAAAAAAATATAGGGAACCCAATGATAATATCCCATATATAGTTGATATTTAGGAAATTATTTTTAAAATTTACATATTTTTTGAAAATTTATTTCAAATGTAAATCCAATTTTTGTAAAAATATTTTAACTTATTTAAGGTAAGAGTGTATTTTCTTTTATTTAATTAAATATCAAGGGTAAAATAGTATTTTTCTCATCAAATGGAAAGTTATATAACAAAGTGTCGTTTCTCGAGACGTTAGGGACTAAAATGATAATCGCCCAATATATAAACAATCGAGGGGCAAATGCGTCATTGCAACGAGGGGTCCAAAGATGAATCTGAAACCCTAACTATAAATTGGATCGTTTAAACCTCTCAAGCTCGCAGCAGCTGAAGCCTGAAGATCAATCGGCACAACTCTCTCAACCTTTGCTTGGAATCTCTTACTTTCAAGTCTCAACCATGGTAAGCTCTCGAAATCCATCTCTCCTCTCCGATTTCTTTTCAATTATTTGTCGTTTTAGTTTGTTATGATTTGCATCAATACGATTTCTGCTATTTTAATGCAGCTTGTTTTACCATAAAATTATTTAATCACTGGGGATGATTTGATATTATTTTACAAGAATATTGTTACTGTCACTTCAAATCGTCCAACATCTAATACAATGGTGTCCTTCAATTATGAACTTTAATTTAAATGTTGCGAGTGAAAATCTGATGCAAAAGTTTATGGTATTATTCCTTGGAGTTGAAAATGATGAAGTCTTCAAATTGTTTATAGGACTGCTTGAAAGATTTGTTCCATACGTGGGATGGTGTGAATTTTAGATTGCTAGTTGTTTGCCCCTGCAATATTGTAATTATTTGACTCCTTTTTTGTTCTAGTAAAGAGTCTATTTGAGTATATTGGTCTCATATCACTGGTTTTTGGGTGTTGGATTTTGTAGTCAAGAAAGAAGGTCAGAGAGCCAAAGGAGGAAAACGTCACCCTTGGACCTGCTGTGCGAGATGGAGAGCATGTATTTGGTGTTGCTCACATTTTTGCATCGTTTAATGACACCTTCATCGTAAGTAATCAGCTTTTTTTTTGTTTACATTCATCGTTTTAGGTTTTTATATTTTGGTTTCAGTTACTTAAATACACTTTTCTTTAAATGCAGCATGTGACTGATTTGTCTGGAAGAGAAACATTGGTTCGCATAACAGGTAAAATACATGCCTTGGCTCTGTACTTAGTTTGGACTCTCCTTAGGAAATTAGTCATCAATGCAATTGATACACTAAATAAAATGTATTGTAGCTATGTAAATATTGTTGTGAGATGTGTTGATCCAGTCTAGATTAATTTATGGGAAGAACTCATTTGATCTTCATTGTTTTGGTGATTTATTCTTTTTTTACCTCAATTCATCAATACAGGCGGTATGAAGGTGAAAGCTGATAGGGACGAATCCTCTCCATATGCAGCTATGCTTGCAGCACAAGATGTCTCTCAAAGATGCAAGGTATAGCATACTAAATATGGTCATTCAAAATTAGATGTATTTTTGAATTGGTTTTATCATCTACTCTGCTCATTTTGCATTTTAAATTGGAAATACATGCTTTTGTTTTCCTTATTATGGAAGGAATTTTGTTCATTATTTAGATTATTTATTTTTTCACTGGTGTAATCTGCAGGAGCTTGGCATCACTGCCCTTCATATCAAGCTCAGGGCTACTGGAGGGAACAAAACTAAAACTCCTGGTCCAGGTGCCCAGTCAGCACTTAGAGCCCTTGCTCGTTCTGGCATGAAAATTGGTCGCATAGGTATACTTCTCTGCCCATATGTCAGTAGGTTTTGCTAGTTTTTGGTCTGTGTTTTGGGTCAGGTGAATGATCCGAATACATCATCTATAACCCTTACATTTGCGCCCCCCCTTTTTTTTTGTGTGGTTAAGGCCATTTCTTATATGTATTCAAAAGTTTGGGCTTTCAATGGCTACTGTGCAGTTTGCACTAGAACGTTTTATGCTTGGTTGAGTGGTCACTAGAACTTAAATTGATAAATAGTCTTTTACAAACCAATGACTAGTTTATGATATTTGGTCTAGGCTTGTGCAGCAATAAATTCTGATCCCCTTGGCCTTGGCCAATAAGATATAGATGGGACTATCTTGTTTTCTTTAATGTCCTAGACATCTTGGATTTTATAATGAAATTATCATAGTAAATATGAGGAGAGTCTTAACAATATTCCGTTTGTTTTTTAGAGGATGTGACTCCAATTCCAACCGACAGTACTCGCAGAAAGGGTGGACGAAGGGGAAGAAGGTTGTAATTCTTCTCATCGTATCTATCCATGTTGCCTGAGCAGCTGTTGTGGTGGCACATGTGTATTTTCAGATGCAAGAATGATTTTGATTTTCATATTTTTCATGTTCTGAACATCTGTATCTGTAGTTTTGGATTCGAGATGTGTTGAGATTTTGATCAGTTGAGTCGGTACAATGGAAAGACTAATTATCTTGTTGGTAGGATCTGAATTGGTGTCTTATCTATAGTATTATCCGTTCAACATTGCAATTGGATTTTAATCTTTATTCTGTTTCATATGTTGATCATGCTAATTCTTCCCTCAAGATTAATTCCGAATTGGCTTGATTCCCTGTTCTAAGGAGTAAGGGATGGTGGGTTGGTTACCTTTTAGATTTGATATGTAGAAACCTATGCATTTTGTTTATGGCAATACGCAAATTTGTTCAGTTTTTGTACGCATAATTCTGATATATTCTGCAAGTGAATAGTGAAAACAGCCGGTAGTGAACCATCGGGTTGGATATCAAAGAAACTAGTTTCTGTAACTATAGAAGTGTAATTGTAAGCAGCACAACAGAATGCGTTCTTTACGATTTAACCAACTTAAGTGTTAATATAGCAACTATAATATTCCAACCAAAGTAACAAAACCAAGGATTTCCTATGTTTCGCTGTGTAATTGTCATATTTAGCATTAAGGATTACTTTTGAAGAATCAACTAGATGACAAAATGTTCACAGAGACTGCCAAAATGCTAAATTACTTTTGTAGAATCAATTAGTTGACAAAATGTTCACCGAGACTGGTAATTTATTAAGGTCTTTAACAGTTCACATTTCTCAACTTTTGGTTTTCATCCTCATTTCGGAGGCTCTTAAGTCGATGAAATGTGGTTGATTTTATGATATGCCTTTCATCCGTGGCCCTTTATAAATTCTAAATTATTTGTAATAGTTGAAAAAATGGTACATGTCAAGAACATAATAGTTTCTTTTATAAAAAACTTAATCACTGTATTTATTGTAACAATACAATAAATATAGTAGTTGACTTTTCTTATACAGTAATTTTTTTGTTCTTAACCTGTGTTCTTTTTATGGCACAGGTTAACACTGTTATTGAAAAAAAAAAAAAAGAGATTGCAATATCTCGATAGAATCCACATTTTAATTTAAGGGTAAATCGTATTTTAGTCCTCGTAGTTTGCCTTAATCTGCGTTTAGTCCATGGTTTTTTGGTATTGTAATTTTTAGTCCTTCCGTAACAGAATCCGTCAAAATGACAGATTCTGACATGGCAGGGGTGTAAAATGACATTACTACCCCTGATGAATACTGCTCCCTCAGAAAAGACTATAATACCCTTATAAACAAGATAAATGTATTTGAAAAATAAAGCCTCTAAAATTAATATATAAATACCAATTAAAAATTATAACCAAAAACAAAAATTCCATAAAATTAGAATTTTAATATAAAAATAATTCATTAATCTTTTTTAGTAGATCTAAGAACGTTTCCAGATCATGAATATGAAAAATTTTCATTAACATATTTTTAAAACAAAAGAAAAAACATTCTTTGGATTTCATCACCTTCGTCTTCAATTAGCAGCATTAATCCCAACTTCTCCAACATCATCATCAATTAAAGAATTTTTTTTTTCTAGGTTTTAACAGATCCAACCCCAACTCAGAAAAATAAAACCCATAACATCATCAAAATCCATAAAAAAAAAAATCTAACATAAATCTCCACAACATCCATCTTGAAGACCCAGATTCCAGGAACCAAAATCATCAAAATCATTAACAACAAACCAAAATAAAAAAACTGAAAAATAAAATAAAACTAAATCAAAAAACTCAATTCCAACACCAAACCACCATCATCATCGCTAACATCAAACTAATAAAAACCATACACAGAACTCCTCAAACACATACCCAGAACTCCACACCAACATCAAACACATACCCAGAACACAACACCACCGATTCACCACACACCACATCCACCAAAAACCCAACCCAGAAAATCCAAATATATATATATATATAAAATTAATTGACCCACACCGGAAACCTTACTGGTGCTCGATCTCACCAAATCGCCAAACTGATCTTCTAAAACGGGAAGAAGAGAGCGATTTACAGAAGAGAGATTTTTATTTGACTAGGGTTCGACAAGAGAGAGAGAGAGAGAGAGAGAGAGTGAGAGAGAGAGAGTGAGAGTGACAGCGAAGAAGAATATCCGGTGACGGCGGCCCTTGACCGACGAGCTCTTGAAAAGAGAGAGGCAAGTTAACGAGAGAGAGAGAGAGAGATAACAGAAGAGAGAGAGAGAGAGCGTTGAGAGAGTTAAGAGAGAGAGAGAGAGATTGCGATGAGAGAGTTTTTGTTTTTATTTAATTTTTTGATAATAATAATTATTATTTGTTTTTTAATTAATTTATAAATTACTATTATACCCTTATTTATGTAAGATTTTAGAACATCTGATGTTATTTTACAGTTTTACCCTCGTTGACCATCGTTGACTTGACGGAACCCTAACAGAATTGGACGATAGGGACTAAAATACATATTGTCAGAGAAATGGTGGACTAAAAATTACAATACCAAAAAATCATGGACTAAACGCAGATTAAGACAAACTACAGGGACTAAAATACGATTTACCCTTAATTTAATTATAACAAGAAAAGAATTGTGAAGAGAATGGGTTAGGGTTGGGCTTTTTTAGATAAGAGTGTATTGATGGGCCCAACCCAATAACATTACAGGAATGAGGAAACCCTAGATGGATGTCATGTTGTATAAAACCCTAGTGATCCCCACAACCATCATCAGATCGCTGCTCTCTGTTTAGCGAAGATGCAGATATTCGTGAAGACCCTGACAGGGAAGACCATCACTCTCGAAGTAGAGAGCAGCGATACCATCGATAATGTCAAGGCCAAAATCCAAGACAAGGAAGGTATTCCTCCGGATCAGCAGCGTCTCATCTTCGCCGGCAAGCAGCTTGAAGATGGACGAACCTTGGCCGACTACAACATCCAAAAAGGTCTTTTCAATTTCAACAACACCTCTTTATTATTCCATTTAAACAATCTATTTAACTATGATTGTCATTTTTTGTTTGTTTGTTTTGTTTTGTTTAGAATCAACTCTTCATTTGGTGCTGAGGCTTCGTGGAGGAATCATCGAGCCTTCTTTGATGGCGTTGGCTCGCAAATACAATCAAGAAAAGATGATCTGCCGCAAGTATGCCCCTCTCTCTCTCTCTATTGTTGTTTTTGTGCTCTTTAATTTTCACATTCAATATGGAGCTTAGCTACGGGTCTTTAACTTAGCTTCTTCTGCAATAACAATGCAGAAGAAGGTATACAAGTACCCTATATCAATATCCATTCTATACTTTGTCAACTGTTTTCGTTTTGTAGCAGTTGATTTTCATGACTGGTACATCTTTTTCAGTCTTTGTGTTGTCTGTCAATCTCGTATTGAAACTAATCTGTTACGTTTTCTAAATTTGAATATCAAATCCACATAAGATTTGGAATAGACTTCGTGTTTGTACGAAGATATGCTTCTGTTAATTTGTGTTAAGGGGTTATAAGTTGAAACCTTTTGTTGCTGTCAATGTATAGCGTCATAGCTCCAGATACATGACATTTTATTAAGGAGATTTCTTGTGTATGTAATTGCTTCATTGATAATATGCTATTAAACCTTGTGTTTTTGGATTACTAAATCTTTGCACTTCCATTTTTGATTTGGCAGATGCTATGCTCGTCTTCATCCAAGGGCTGTTAATTGCAGGAAGAAGAAATGTGGCCATAGTAATCAGGTCCTTATTAAGCTACTATTCATATTTAGTTTTTGATCTGTTATTATTGCTAAAACTATTTGTTCTACTGAGAAACTAAATCTGTTCTTCATTTCTTGCAGTTGAGGCCTAAGAAGAAGATCAAGTAAACTCTTTTTGAATGTTGGTACATGTGTTTTTGTTTTAGCTGGATTTATAAACATTTGTGATTTCAACAAAGTTAAATTTTTGTTTTTAAATCTTAATTGTCTCAGCTCAAACCAACTTCATTGATGTTGGATATGATGATGTTTTTGCTTCTTTCATGTTTATGATCATGTTTTAGGATGGATGTGAATTTTTGGTTGCTTTAGAATTAAATAATGGTACTTCATTTTTCGAGCAAATTATCTGATATAAGGATTGCTGTGCTTCACTGTTCTTTTCAAGGTCTTTCTTAGTTAAACAATGATTTGAAACGACAATCTCTCTTTATATAAGTGGTAATGGGCTCATTATGGCAATGGGTCATGTTAGTTTTGTAAAATCCAAACCTGCACCCGTGAAACTTTGTGTCACCTGCACCAACCTATGAACCCAAGTCTATGGGTGGGTTTCACCCGTTGGTTTTGGGGGCACCCACACATGTCCATGAACCCGTGAAACTAAGTGGGTCTACGGGTTACACTTGTAAACCCATAATTTTTTTTGAATAATATTTCTATATTATTTAAATGTATGAATTATTATAATTTTAAAGATTTAAGAGTAAAAACTTCAATTCATTTTAAATGTGTTTCTTAGTTGAGACAATGGTAAAATCTTGCGCTATTGTTTTTTTTTTTTTAGTTGTAAAAACAAGAGTGTAAGATTATTCCATTAGCTATTAGCTATATATATGGGAATTATAATTCTTTAACTTGGAATGAGTGAAGTTTTTATAATTTATTCTCGATATGGTTAAAAAGTTTCAATTGGAGTTTAAATTTATAATATTTTAAATAATAAATATTATATAAATTTTATCTATACGGGTTTATCCACGGGTTTGTTTTCTCAAACCGCTCCTGCACCTGCACCCAAATCCGTTGGGTTTTTCTGTATACAGGTTCATGGGTTGTAAATTCACCACCCAAACTCGACCTTATAGGGTCGGGTTCAGGCGGGTGCCCCGCGGATGTAGGTCAATTTGCCATCCCTGCTCATTTCAGTTGCCTATTATAAAAGAAATTTTTATGAATTATATATACTTTCTGTTTTCTATTTTTCTTATGAAAAATTATTTCTTTCTTATTTTTAGAGGAAAGAAAATAGAGTAATTACTATCCACAATACATCATACATCTTTAAAATTTTGCTTTGTTTTGGAATGATTACGTGCAACTCACATGAATTAAGTTGTGTTCTGCACTTAATACTATGCCAACGGAAAACAAATTTTAATGGTGCATGGATGTATTGGTGCTCGGATGGCTCCTATATTATATATATATATATATATATATATATATATATTTATTAATAGTGTTTGTCTACTTGAGCTATTGTTTATTGTTGGATCTTGAAAGGATGGCAAAGCAGTCATCCTTGTGAAACTGTTTTGGCATTTTGAACTTTTTTTGAAATGTTAAGACGTTCTCCAATTTGAGAGATATGCTTAAATACATGTGTTGGAAGAAATTAGCACAAGGTCAGACGTGAGAGTCTACTGAGAGATGCTTAAATACATGTTGTCTAGTTGAGAGCGAGCGAAAATGGTGGGATCTATGCCATAATGACGGGCGAGAGAGGTACGTGGGATATTATAAAATATATTTTATTTGTAATTATAATATCTTTAAAAAATATATTTATTTGAAATTATAATGTTCTGAAAATTATAGATCCTTTATCTCCGATGTTCAGAAAATTTGATCTATTCATCTCGTCAGTTTTCACCATTTAATGTTTTCGGCACATGAGTCGACCATATTCACTTTTATTCTTGACTTTATTAAATTTCACTCACCGATTGTATGTGTTTACATGGTTGGCAACTTTTGGTTAGTTAGAAACTATTATATATGAGAATTCTATGGTTTAATTTGTGTTACTATAGTTAGTGTAATTCGAATTTCACTTATAAGAGTTCTTAACCTATCAAAAGTCGTCATCCATATAAAACACATGAAATCAAGTACATCTTGATGTGTTAGAAGCCGATCTCGTCTTGATATAAAACACATGAAATCAAATCATTTTTGATTTTTTGCTTTATTTTCTCTCGAGTTTATAACTTGTTATTGGCATGATATTTATGGACCCTTGAATACAAATAATCATCTATGTAACTCTTTAACTGTAACCCTAACGAAGCTGAAGTAGTATATTCCAAAGCAGTTATAATATTTCTGGAAATATTGTTTTCTTTTTTCAACATAGTACATAATACATACATATATATAATCACTCATAGGAAGAAGCAGTTCATAATAAAACTAAAACATCATTATTGAGATCATGAGTCTTTAACTATTGCTCATGCTTCTTCTACTTGCATGCGGTTAACATAACTAATCTAAAGCTATTGAGGTAATAATTTCTGATCAACCCATTGATCCGTTCATCATGGAAGGCTTCTTCATATTCCAAGCCTTAAGATTCTCAACGGTAACTTTCTCAGTTCCATTGTTGAATGCATACAAATGGGCACCCTTATATATTGCTAAAGTCGGATAAACCCTAGATGTGATGCATGTTTTCCCTCCACTTCCAAAGCTTTCAACTACAGAGTGATCAATCTGCCCAAGATAAAAGTTCAATCGTCATCAAAAACATGAACACAAAGTGTAGCTCAAAACCATACATAAATAAATTAAAGAGATAGCAGCATACCAAACTCCTAAGAGAAAGCTTCTTATCAGATAAATCAACGTCCACGAAGCCGGCGAATGTTGGTTTGTATAATTTATCCTTCAGAGACGAGCTGTTCGAAGAAGCAATAATAATAATAATAAAACCAGGTTTAGAAAGAGCAATATAATATGTCAGAAGAAGAAGAAAGTTTCACTGGATTGTGGTAATCAAGCTAAAACAAAGCAAAACATAACCTTCTTGCATCAGAGCACATGAGAACAACATGCTTGTTATTTGAAGCCTTAAATATTCTGAAGAAGACAGGAGTGTATTCTTCCAGGTTCTTTGAAGCTAATGTCAACAGTCCAAATGGCCCTATACCTCCCTTCACGTCTGAACCCTTCTGGGAACAAAGTTTCTGCGCGTCGTCCCAGCTACGATCGTATTTCTCAGCTCTGTCCAGGCTTGGCAGGGCAAAGGTAACATCAACATCAGCCTGTAAAAAAATAAAAATCATTTTGATACCAATTTATATCTCCATTAAAAGTTGAAAATCGTTATATATAAATGAAAATAACATCAGAGTGAGTATTATTATTGAACCTGAGCAGCAGTGATTCCTTTGATCTCAATGTGTTCTCCTGATTTGATTACTTTGTTCCTCATTTGAACATTTTCCCCTCGAAGAGTCTCCAATTCTTTAATAGGCCATTGCAATAACTGTTTTCCACTGTCATCAAGCCACACCATCCTCGGAATTAACTGATCAAACCAATTCAAAATCCAAAGTTATTACTCATTAACGCAGTTTAGGAAAGAGAACTTGATTCTTTAAGTGAGATGGGGAATCAAGTTCCTTTTCTGGACCCATATAAGAACTGATTTTAATAAACAATAATCAGTAATTAAGTTTCATTTTCCTCGTTAAGACTAATTAAATAGGTGATGAAAATCACCTGGATTCCAGCCCACCCTTTTTCAATATCATTCGTCACGAGTATCGGATTCATTAGCCCAACCCCACAAGATCCTCCGATTCAAGGCAGCATCAAAGAAAGTCTTGGAAGCATAAAAATTTCCATAATCATATCTGAGTCCACTCCAACCATCAGCTGAAGTGTTATCAGGAACATACTTGTCTTCGTTTCGAACATATTTACCAACTGTATAGTACTCATACCTCGTTAAATCCAAGCTAACTTTCAAAACATATTTCACACTTTGTCCCATAAAAGAAGTATCCAATCCGGTTTTACCCCTCTTCGAAACAGGGTAAAAGTCCGGGCATTCCCACATACCCGTATCCGCTGAAGAATGGAGCGGGTGTTTGGCCTTGACCCAGTTCACAAAATCCCTACTCCTATACAAAAATGCCATTCCTCTATGCTTCCTTTTCCCGCCAACCAACATTCTCCAATGTCCATCATTGCCCCACCACGCGGTGGTCGGGTCACGGAATGCTGTGGCGTTGATGCCTTGGACAGGCACTACCAACGGGTTGTTATCAGGTTTGGTCCATTTGCGGAGATATGGGTCGGATAGGTTTGTTGGGACAGCGTAGTTTTGGAGTTGTCTCTGTTGTGGGTCAATTCCGGTGTAGAGAATTACGGGTTTGTTGCCCGGAAGAATTGTGGCGGATCCGGACCAGCACCCGTTTATGTCAAAAGGCTTTGATGGATAGATTGCAGGCTCCAGAGCCTCCCAGTTGATCAAATCTTTGGAGACAGAGTGGGCCCACACAATGTTGCCCCAAACTGCACCTTCTGGGTTGTATTGATAGAATAAATGGTAGATTCCATTGTAGTACATGGGTCCTATTTGAATGAGACATTTGAAAAATAAAAATAAAAAATTAGAATAACAATTAAATTAATAAGATTTAAAGAAAAATTTTAAGCTAACAATTACTGCTGGAGCTTACCATTTGGATCTGTCAATTTGTTGTGAGAATTTAAGCACCAATGTCCAAGAGAAAAGCAACAACAAAAAAGTTAGTGGTTTGTTTCGAAGAAAATATTCACATTAGTAAATTATAAAACGCAGACCAAATCTAAATGAACTTTTAACTTTAGTGAACTCGATAGTGACACCGTAAGACAAATTAACTTTTAACTCCTAATATTAACTCGAGTGTTCATTAAAAGCATTTCATATAAGATTCTAAATAAGAATTTCATTAAATCGAGGTAACAAAATAATTTAGGTAAATAACAAATCATTTTCTTATAAAGAAAATAAACAGTATTGCTAATACACAAATCTACGTTAAGTATATAAAATGTGTCGATGTTGTTGTTGAAAAGTATTAAAATAAATAAAGTGAGTGTATTTAAATATTAAGTATGGTGCGCAGAGCAACAATCTTAAAAGAGGGGAGCGTGCCAAGAAAAACTAATTTTGTATTTAAAAGATTGTGTACTTGCTCTATTACGTGCCTCAATCCTATGCAATCCAAAATTCTTTAATTAAACAAGATCATGAGTTTATAAATTAATTTGAAAGTACCAAACACTTCTTAAAGTTATCAGTTATCATCGTACTTCCACCAAGATCAAAAGCAAACAATATAAATATAAATAATTATCCTTTCACATAAAGTTGATAGCAACATCCAACCCTTAATTAGGGCATGTAAACTCCTATAGTTGGGGAAAAAAATATTTGTGTTATGGATGCACATGTATTCACCAACTCAGAGCAAGTCACAGTCGTCCATTATATGTACACAACTATATCTACGTGTCATAGGACATATTTCAAGTTATGTGATCATATGGATACTTATCTTGGGGTTTTTACGGTATAAGATATCTGGTAAGGCTTTTTCTCCCTAATCAGTTCAATTATATATATATTTTTAAAAATTAAATTAGGACAAATATACTTGTGTTCGTTCCACCAAAAAAAAAAAATTTCGTAATCAGGAAAGTTTGGAATCCAAGATGTGGCAAACATTATACTTGTAGTTGTAAAGAACCACCCACTGTCCCACATGACCAAACTCAACAATCAAGACTGAGAAAAGGGCAACCAGCACCAAACATTCTTTTGTAAAACAGTGGTCAAATTATCAAATTATAGATTGTGTCATTATGTAAAGCATTAAAAGTGAACCTTGATACCAAGTTTCCAACCAATGAATAGATTATATAAGCGGTTCGAAGTTAAACAAAAGTAACAATCCAAAAGGCACACCCAAAAGAGATATAAATAGAAAGTGGATCCACATGTGTTGCTTTAGCACACACACAGACCCACCAAAGCACCGATCGAGCGTGCCGATGGTGGTGGAAGCCCATGCATAAATGATTCCCAACTATTGCTAACTCAATGGTTGTGGTTAAGTGGCAAATTGCAAACACTTGGGAATTGGGATATATATATATATATATATATATATATAGCAGAATCCAAGTGTCATATGGTGACATTCAAGCATGCCTAAAAGGCCCGTAAAGAGGAAAAATATATAATAAAAAAAGGAGTTCATTTCATGTTCTTCTATGGTGAGTGGTGATGAAGAGTTAGGTTGAGATGGATGTTATGGTTATTATATAAAAAGGGTTTCATCTAAATAAGATAATAAATCCATTACAAAGTGGGAAGTCTCCTTTGTAAAATTAAGATATATAATTGTAAATGGATCTTTGCCATGGATTCTTCCTATGGTAGCTTGCCAACTCAAAAAATCTCTGCATGGCCTTTTGCTTTAACTGACCTTTACTAGGGTTTTCATTTTACAGACGTATTACTTGCTAGTTTTAGTGGTGCGGGAATACGTTTCTAGTCCTGGGATTCTCATATGGTTTTTCGTATGAGAACAATTATGTAACGTACATAGTGAGTCCTTTTTGGGAGAGTGACACCCAGTCATCCTATTGATTTGTATATAAGAAGTTCATTATGTAACTTTACAAAATCGAATCTCACATGAAAAAACGTATGAGATTCTCACACAGTTTTTTCGTATGAATTCGATTATGTAACGATACTGAGTGACATGAGTACATGACCACTTTTAGGAGAGTGGCCATGTGACTCTGTAAAGATACAGAGTTACCTAGATGATTTATATATACAAAGTTCAATTTGAAATGTTACAAAATTTAATCTCAGAAGAAAAAATAATGTGTAAGATCCCGTACTTTAAAATTAGTGTGTATATATATATATATATATATATATATATATTATATTATATACAGATATATGTTGAATCAACATAATTAAGCAGTCAAAATTTTATAATATAATGAACACATGTCAACAATACAAGAGCTTACAAAAATATATTTAAAGTTTCTTTAATTAAGATGCTTTCTAAAAAGACTCAAGAAATTTCAGAGGAAGGTATTCGGTGAAACCTAATTATGGAGGTATTCAGAAACTAGAACGAGACTAATTAAGCAATATTTAGAAAAACACTTATCAACTGCATTTTGAAAAACACTCAAAAGGGTTAAAAACATATGTATTAATCTAATTAAGATGAAAATTACAAAATATTAAGAACCGTAATTAAAAAAAAAACTACATAAAACATTATTGATGATATCAATTTGAACGATTATTCTATATGCAATCTCCGATGGACGATCCTCATATGAAGTTTTGTTTTTCACAGTCAATTCTAAACGATTGGGATTCGGTAACACAAAGTGGCAAGAACACATACAAATGATAATAGCGTAATAAATAAGATATATACATATTTAATTTGCCTGAAGTGTCATAAAAAAACTGTATTGTTTTCATTGAAAGATTGTTAAATGTTTTTGTGTGCATATGTGTGTATATATATATATATATATATATATATTATATGAAGCCAATAATAAGCATATCAATATTTCCAACTATAAACTTAATTGGGTTCCCACCATCTTTATTATTTGTGTGGAGAATCAAGGAAGGATCATGTCACTTCTAAAACATACAACAAAACAGAAAAAAAAATCTCATTGCATATCAAACTTCAAAGACCTATAACTGCGCTGACGCATGCACAGTGGACTTTAACATTCCATTCATAGGATCAAAACCAAACAAAATTCAATATTCAACAGTACATGTTCATGATGAATGAATAAGAGAATAAGCGGTGACTAATTAATTAAGCAATATGAGAAACATCTAGTGATTCCAAATTCACTCCAAAATTAAAACATTAATATATATTCAAAACAACGAAAAATAAATAATCTTTACAGTTATTCATAATTAAAAATATATATATAAAGAGATGCTATACATACCGTTGATCCAGTGTTTTGGAGGTTGAAAGTGGTAACCGGTTCTGTGAACATGCTTCACGTTAACGGCAGAAAGAGATTGAAGCTCTGGATAAACCTTGTGAGAGGCTTCCACCACGACGACGCCATTGTTGCTAATTGCACATAAACAAGTAACTAATATAACAAAAACTGATGAGAGAGATTGGAACACCTCCATTGGAAAGAAATACAACATTGTCTGTTTTTTGAGACGAGAATGTGTTTGTGTAGATAACAGAGAATGCAAAGAGAGATATTTATAGAATAAATTAAGAATTCAGTGTGTATAAAAAGAAAAAAAAAAGTGGCCAGTTGTCACGATTGCTGTCATTGACAGACTGAACGAGTGTTTTTAGTAGGATATCTTTTGTTTTTAGAAATAAAAAAGTTGTTAAGAGGTTTAGTTATAACAATATTAGATAAGGATCACTTAACAAAATATGTGATTAGATTGATTTTTTTTTTCACTGATGTGGCGGTTATCTTTTGAATTTAACCGAAGGCTTGTTCTACTATTGCCGTTTGGTTTGATTGGATAAGCAAGAATGAATAAGTATGTATAGAACGACTCAAAACTCAAAAGTCCTTCAAAACTTTTTAGATATATATATATATTTTAAACCTTAAAATGATTTTAGGTATCCCAAGTTTAACTATAAGGTTTTTTTTTTTTTTTTTCCACTTAAAATTAATGGATTTAAATTGAACCTGTTAAATTGTTTTTTTTATGGTAAAATAACTTTAAAATACCAAAAAAAAATTGAAATAAAAAATAAAAAATCATGACTTTTCACTCAATTCCAAATCACTGCTGGATTACATTTAATGTATTTTCTCCCAAGATTATCCTTCTAAAAATAACATATTTCCAATTCTTTTAACCTATTACTTATCCGTTATAGAAGACCAGAAGACTACATGCCCTATGGTGTTGTCCTGCGCTGAAACAGGTTAGATCCCTCTGCCCTTTTATGAAGGGTCTTAAAAGTAATGATGGCACCAATGTCTTGGATTTTATAGTTGAGTGTTGAAATGTGCTTGACAAAGACTTGCTGGAGTTAATATGTGTGATCTTCTCGCGAAATTGGTTCTTGCATAATCAGTAGGTCCACAAGCTAATGCAACCACAGTCGCATTAGCTCGTCGATACTCCTGAAGGAAACTAGTAGCCCATGAAACAACCTCACCATCAAATGAACTCGAAGGCATAATATCTTAATTATTTATTATATCTTAATTATGAATAGTATCTTATCAATATTACATAAAAATGGTTTAGGATTTGTTAAATTATTTTTATACAATTGCTTGTATCATATAAAATAAAAATATATTACAATTAATATTATTAAGTGTATAAATGACAAACTACTTATTTTCAAACTATTTTATCTTTTAAAACAAAAAAAATTGACATTATATTCAAATGTTATAAATAAATTAAAAAACAAACATATTATCCATTTTCGTCCATCAGTAAAATTTAGAACCTCCAAATTATATTTAAATTGTATATAAATTTTCATAAAGCTATAATTTACATAATAAACTATTAAACTTTAAAAGCCAATTTTTGATGATTAATAGTAGAGGAATTTTTGCTTGTTCAACTAAAGTATTGTTGACCAGCTATGTTTGCGAATTACAAGTAGAGGTCTGCGGATGAACATCCCAAGTTCAACGGTAGATAGTTGCAGATAAACTAAAAGTCAAATATAGATAAGAGTATTTATTTATTAATTATCTATTTATCGATTGGAATTATTTTGTCTTCAGAAACCATTTCATCATATCCATTCAGTTGGGGTTTCAAAAACAAAATTTATAAATTTGTGTAGGACCATAAAACAAATTATTTATTACTATCTTCATGATAATAATGACTAAATTTAGGGCCAGTTTGATATTACTTTTTAAAAGTTAAAATCAAATTATTATATAATTTTGATAAAAAAATGATGTTTTGTTAAACTTCCAAATGTGAGTAAATGATAATCTAGAAAGTTTTGACAGTGATTTTGAAAAGCATGTAGATGTTACTTTTTTTAAAAGTGATTATAGAATAATCTATTTCGGCATTTAATGAATGTTTTAAAATATCATTATTATTCTTATGAAATCAAATTAAAATCATTTGTATACCTTATTTCAACTCAAAATTAATTATTCTACTTAAATATCGATTTGATTTATAAAATCTTTTTAAAATCTTTTTATTGTTATTATGGAATTTTTTTCTAATTTAAATATTTTACTTAAATATTGATTTAATATATATATTTAATGGGAAAAAATGAAGTAGAGTTATAAAATCATGTATATTTTAGTCATAGTAACTAATCTCAACACTTTTGCAATAAAATTATCAAACATATGTATACTGCTTTTAAGTTATACAGTAGTTTTTAAAATACAATTAATCAACAACTGATTATTTCTTCAGCATAACTAACAGTAATTATTATAAAAGTTACAGTAATACAAAATTGACCCTTAATTAATGTCTTTCTAAAAATAAAGGATATAATCATCCAAAGTTTGTCTTATTAGACACTTTGTCCAATCTAGTTCCAGTAATAGTTATTCTTCCCTCTGAAAACTAAAATATTAGACGTTTTGCCCCTTACTGTTAGGATTTCCGTTAGACTAGTACTTTGACCGTCAAATAGCAAGGGCAATATTGTAACTTCGCTAGGAGGACATGAATGTGAATTAATTTTGGAAGGGTAAAAAAGGAAAAATAAAATAAGAATTAATGATTTAATAATTACAGAATAAATGTGCGGATGAAATGTAAAAATAAAACATTATTTATTTTTTAAAAAACGTTAATATAAAGAATAATAAAATTGTAAAAAAAAAAAAATACTAAAAAAAATCTCCACCGTCCATCTCATACATGGACGGTGGAGATTATATCTGAAGATGATGGTGATGAAATATGTTGAATTGTTTTTTTTTTTGAAATATTGAATTGTTTTTTTAATCACTAAAATTTTTTTGTTGTTTTTTTATATATTATCTCCATCCTCTATCTGTTGATCCATCTTTTTGTTAATTTTTTTTTCAATTATGTTTTTAATACTTTTATTTCTGATTTTAAAAAATTGGTAGGGTAAAAACATATTTTCTCTATAACTCATGTGTTCAAGGATAATAAAGTCTTTCAATTATTTTTTTGACGTTTAAAGTACCAGTCTAATGGAAATCCTAACAATAGGGGATAAAACGTCTAATATTTTATTTTTTAAGGGGAAGAACAGTTATTACTGAAACTAGAGTGGATATGATATTTATTTATTAATTATATATTTATCGGTAGGAATTATTTTGTCTTCAGAAACCATTTCATATATCCATTCATTTGGGGTTTCAAAAACAAAATTCATAAATTTGTTTAGGACCATAAAACAATTATTTCTTATTATCTTATGATAATAATAAGTAAATTTAATTAACGTCTTTAAAAAAAATGGTAAATTCAAGCTTTTGTTCGATATTCAAGCTTTGATAATTATTACTCTTTTCCCAATAGAGGGCTATTCAAGCTTTGATAATTATTACTCTTTTCCCAATAGAGGGCTACAGTCGAGTCAACATTTTGAAATTTTCTTTCTTATAATTATTACTCTTTTCCCATCCATCCAACACATGTCTATTCCCATAACACATCTTAGACCATCTTTAATTTAAATAGTGTTTTTGATACAACTTTTATATTAAAATAATGTAACTTTCACCATATTTCACTATTCTATTTACGATCCATTTTACAAAATCTTACACTATTCCCTTTTATTATTATTGTTTGTTAATAAATACTCATCTCCAACCTATCAAAACTCAATTTACAATAAAAAATTAAAAAATAAAATAAAATTTGTGCTAAAGTTATGCTAAGTAAACAATGTCACGTAGTATATTGCGTGACATTGTTCATTAGAGCAAAAATAGCGTGGGATTTACTGCTGGATGATTTGCAGCAGGGTTGGAGATGCCCTTACCTCAACATCCATTCACACACATACACACACACACACCCTCTCTCTCTCTCTCTCTCTCACACACACATAGATCCCAACCCCCCTTATCTAACACGTCCCAATTTTCACTCTCACATCCCAAATCCCAAATCTCAATTCTCTCTTCCCAATTAATAATTATCTCAATTCTTTATAAGATTCTCAGTTACAAAATTGAATATAAAAAATATTCATATTCAGGTTTTTTTAGTTAAATTTTTTTTTTTTTGCAAAATAACAAATTAGAGTTTTGAGTTTGTTATTAATAATTTCAAGTTAAGGTTTTGTTATTTTAATTTATGAATTTATTTTCCGACTGCAATTTATTATTTCTAGTTTTATAAGTTATAAAGTATCGGTTTAACTAAATTGTTTGATAATTTTAGGTTACAATGCCAAACAACTATACATCAAAGCCAAGAAAAAACTATGCTTTCATACTTTTGGAAAAAAAAATCAATTATCGAGTGTGAGTGGATCAAGTTCTCCACGTAATGTCGGAGACGGGGGGTTCAAATTTGGCTTCTTCATCTCGATGGAATAAAAACAATATTGCCTTATTGGAAGTGTATGTGTGTGTATATATATATATATATATATGTATATACATATACATGAAAGAGTTAAAATCACTTTTCAAATAATAAATTAAAAGGTTTGACAAAAGCAACCTTGTTGAAGACTTTGGTGGCAACAAATTGGTTAAGAAGGTGGAAGTTGATGATTTTCTCAACTACATGAATTAATTTATTGAAGACTTTTGGAGTTGGATATTTCCTATAAATATCAACCCAAGTTTCTCCAAGTTTCATCCAAAAGCAAATAGCTCATTTCTTCTCCCATGTTCTTTCCTCTTGCGTGAGAGATATGTTGTAGTTTTCTCCTAAAATATTAGAGAGATGTTGTAATCATTTTGGTATAATAAAATATTTCTAGTCTTTTTCCATGGATATTTCCTTCACATTGAGGGTTTTACCGCTTAAATCTTATGTTCATTATTGTTATCTTATATCGTTTCTATTATCATTCTCAAATTTTATTCTCAATTTGAATTTACGTTGCGAATCGAAACACGTCTGTTTCATAACAATGGTATCAAAGCTTCAGGTTATACATTTGCTGGAATTATGAGTGGTGGTGTGGAAGTACATGTATAGGAAAGTTCTGTCTAAGGAGACTGTTATTTAAGTGCGTCCAAAGTGACCCTCCACTTTTTCCTGGGAACTTTTCTGGTGTACTATTCACGGATATATACACTATTACAGTATACAGTATTGTTCACGGGTACCATTTATCGAATGTCTTGTGTGAATTTCACAAAGATGAGAGCGAAATTCTCATTTGAGAAATTCAACGGGAGTAACTTCACGTTGTGGAAAATGAAGATAAGGACAATATATTCTTGATGAATGATAATTTCTAGACGGCAATGAGTAAAATGCCAACGGAGATCACTGATGGTGGTGAGTGGAACAAGATGGATGGCAACACAATTGCCGATCTACATCTTGCACTAGCCGATGGAGTATTATCAAGTGTGGCAGAGAAGAAAGCATCAAAAGTGATATGGGACACTCTGACAAAATTGTACGAGGCTAGTCTCTACACAACAGGATATTCTTGAAAAAGAGACTTTACACTCTCCGAATGGCGGAACCCACATCAGTTATTGACCACATCAACACTTTAAATACACTATTTTCTCAACTTACCATGTTAGGTCATAAAATAGATGAAAATGAACGTGCATAACTTCTACTTCAAAGTCTACCCGACTCATATGATCAACGTGTCATCAATTTGACCAATAATGTTCTTTCAAAAAATCTACTATTCAATGATATTGTAGCTGTTGTTTTGGAAAAAGAAAGTAGGCACAAGAACAGGAAAGATAGATTGGCAATTTCATAGCAAGCAGGTGCTTAATTGATGACAATGGGGAGATCAATGGAATATGGCCAAAGTGGGAGTAACCATCATGGTATATCAAAATCAAGAAGAATATCAAGTGCTACTTGTTGTGGCAAGAAAATGCATGTCAAAAGTGAGTGTTGGCTAAACAAGAAGAATGAAGGCAATAAAGCTCCCGAGTCATCAAATTCTCATGGATGTGTAGCAAGTACTTCAGACGATGTCAAAGTTCTATACAGTGAGGCAACGATTGTTATTGAAGGCAGAAAGCAGTTTGCGGACATTTGACTTTTAGACTCAAGGATGACCTGACACATAACCTCCCGAAGGGAATGATTTCACAAATACGAACCTATCTTAGAAGGATCTATATTTATGGTAATGATCATGCTTTGGAGATCGCTGGTATTGGCAATATCAAGATAAAATGCATGATGATACTGTTCACACTATTCAAGAAGTACGATATGTGAATGGCTTGAAGAAGAATATGTTGTCTTTAGGACAATTAGATGATCTTGGATGCAAATCTCATATAGAAAATGGGATTATCAAGGTTTTTAGAGGCGTGCTTGTAGTTATGAGGGCAAAGAAGATCATTGCAAATCTATACATGCTTAAAAGAGAAACACTACAGGAAGTTGGTGCATGTGTTGTATCTTCCAACCATGGAGAAAAGTCAATGATGATGTGGCATCGCAAATTAGGTCACATATCGGAATGAGTTTTAAAGATTCTCTCTAATCAGAATTTGCTTCCCAGGCTCAAATCGGTAAATCTACCATTCTGTAGGCATTGTGTTACATGTAAGCAACATATATTGAAGTTAATCAATTGTTAGGAGAAAATTCATTGTAGACTTGATTCATTCTGATATTTAGGAATCACTAGATATATCCATGGGAGGAGTAAAGTACTTTATGACATTTATTGATTATTACTCTAGGAGATGTTAGGTGATGTTAGGTGTACCCAATCAAGAGAAGGTTAGATGTGTTTCCAGTGTTTAATGCCTTCAAAGTATGAGTAGAACTTGAATCCGAGAAGAAGATCAAGTGTTTGAGGACATATAATGGAACAGAGTATACTGGAGTTTCTTACACTTTGTAAGCAAGAATGTATCGATAGACAATTCATAGTCACATACACTCCACAATGAAATGGAGTGGTAGAGCGGATGATCAGAACTCTAGCATAAAGAATTAGAGTTATATTGAGGACTGGAGATTTACCAAAGTCATTTTCGGCAGAAACAACCAATATCGCCTGTTATGTGATAAATTGGTCTTCATCAACTGCAATTGAGTTAAAAACACCGATAGAGATGGGGACCGATAAGTCAGCTGACTACTCTAATCTACATTCATTTGGATGTCTTATTTACGTGATGTATAATGCCCAAGAAGAAGCAAAGATGGATCAAAAATCCAAGAGATGTATGTTCTTGGGGTATGCTGACAGAGTGAATGGGTATCGCCTATGGGATCTCATTGCCCATAAGGTTATAGTTAGCAGGGAAGTTATCTTGTAGAAGATCAATTATAAAAATAAAGAGACGATAGCGCTTCAAAAGAAAATTCAAAGACTAAAGAAGTTCAAGTGGAAGATAATCCAAAACAAGAAGATTTAGATCCTTCTGAAGCAGCTCCAGAGCACGAGGTGTAAGAACCAATCGAGTTTGAGATTCTAGAAGTTCAATTATCAACTCATGAGAGGAGATCTCCGGCTTAGCATTCAGAGTATGTTACAGAGAGCAACGTAGCATACTGTCTTCTAACAGAGGATGTGGAGCCATTAACTTTCCATAAAGCTACAAATAGCTCAGATGTATCTATGTGGATGACAATAATGCAAGAAGAAATTGGAGCTCTATATAAGAACAAAACTTGGGAGCTTGTTCCACTACCATATGGAAGAAAAGCCATTAGAAATAAATGGGTCTATAAGATCAAACGAGATGGCAATGACCAAGTGAGGCGGTATCGTGCAAGACTGGTAATGAAAGGATATGCTCAGAAAGAAGGCATTGACTTACAACAGTCAGAGTAGTCTTAGCTATGTGTACTACCCTTGATTTACACCTAAAGCAGTTGGATGTGAAAACTGCATTTCTTCATGGAGAACTTGAAGAAGAAATTTATATGCTTCAACCAGAAGGTTTTGCTAAAAAAGGTAAGGAGAACTTGGTTTGCAGGTTAACCAAATCTCTGTACTGTTTAAAACAGAAGCCAATGTATTGGTACAAGAGATTTGATTCCTTCATTATAAGCCTTGGGTACAATAGACTCAATTTAGATCATTGTACTTACTACAAGAGGTTTAAGGATGATGACGACTTCATTATTCTGTTGTTGTACGTGGACGACATGTTGGTACCAGACCCCAACAAAGATCGAGTCTAATAATTAAAAGCACATTTGACTAGAGAGTTTGATATGAGGGGTTTGAGACCAGCAAACAAGATTATAAGGATGCAAATTCATCGAGACAGAAAAAGACAAGAAGTTTTGGCTTTCTTAGAAGAACCACTTGAGGAAAATTTAGGGACTCTTCAACATACAAGATTGTAAGCCAATTTCTACCCATCTTCCTGTGAATTTCAAATTATCCTAAGTATGATTCCTACCAATGAAGCTGGGAGGATGGAAATGATTTGAGTGCCATATGCATTAGAAGTGGGAAGTTTGATGTTCACATTGATATGTACAAGACCAGACATTGCACAAGTAATGGGAGCGGTTAGTCAATACATGGTGAATCCTGGTATATAGTATTGGAATGCTATGAAGAGGATTTTGAGATACATCAGAGGAACCTCAGATGCTGCATTATGTTATAGAGGATCAAAATTTACTGTCAAGGGTTATATGAATTCAGATTTTACAAGTGATCTCGATAAAAGAAAATCCACAATTGTCTATGTGTTTAAAATTGTAGGAGGAGCTATGAACTGGATTTCCAAGTTATAAATTGTTGTGGCTCTATCTACAACTAAGGCGCAGTATATGGCAGCTACACAAGCTTGTAAGGAAGCAATTTGGATTAAAGGCTAATGGAGGAACTTGGGCACAAACAAGAGAATATCATTTTGTTTTATGACAGTTAGAGTGTATTGCACATCGCAAGGAATCCAGCTTTACATTCCAGAACCAAGCACATAGGAGTGCAATATCATTTTGTTAGTGAAGTAGTGGAAGAAAGTAGTGTGGATATACAAAAGATACACACCAAGGAGAATCTAGTAGATGTAATGACCAAGCTTATCAATACTGACAAGTTCATATGGTGTAGATACTCCTATGGTCTAGTAGAAACGTAAGCAGCCTGAATTTGAGCAAAGATCAGAAGAATAAACCGACCGTGAAAAGATGACTTCAAGTGGAGAATGAAAGAGTTAAAATCACTTTTCAAATAGTAAATTAAAAGGTTTGACAAAAGCCACATTGTTGAAGAGTTTGGTGGCAACAAATGGGTTGAGAAGGTGGAAGTTGATTTTCTCAACTACATGAATTAATTTTTTGAAGACTTTTGGAGTTGGATTTTGACTATAAATACCAACCCAAGTTTCATCCAAAAGCAAATAGCTCTTCTCTTCTCCCATGTTCCTTCCTCTTGTGTGAGAAAAACGTTGTAGTTCTCTCCTAAAATAATAGAGAGAGGTTGTAATCATTTTTGTCGAATAAAATCATTCTAGTCTTTGTCCGTGGATGTTTCCTCACATTAACGGTTTTATTATGTAAATCTTGTGTCTATTATTTTTATATTTTATTGTTTCTATTATCATTCTTAAATTTTATTCTCATTTCGAAATTACGTTGGGAATCGAAACACATCAGTTTCATACCAATGTATATATAATTTTGTGTTATCCCACCCTAACAAAAAGTCATGGTACGCCTCCGATTATATAGTTTGTTTACCACCAACACATTTTATCTCCTTGTTTGCGGGTGAGTGATGCGATTGGAACCTACAACCTTAATAAAGTGATGGGATCGATGGCTTGTTAGGTTTTGACTGGTATTCTCAAGTGAACCAAATGAGACCCAACTGATGTGAAACTTCCTGAAGACGTGGAGAAACATTTAGGAAGTTGGAGATGGTGTTTGAGGGAGGTTTGAAGACCGAAGAAGAACAGAAGAATCAGATTACGAAAGGAACTTCAGTGTGGATCGCACAGGGAGCGGTCGATTCCCGTGAGATCAGCACGATGCAAACCACGACATCTTCAAAAGACACAGACCACAATATCTTGAGCGGTCGTTTCCAGTGACTTTCCGTGGTATAGGGCACGGGGTACATACCGCAACCCAGACTGCGGTGACGATGTATTTTTACTGAGAACGAGAATGGTGCGCCGAAAAGGAAAGTGTTCTTCTAGAAATTCTTGTGCTTGAAGGAAAATGAATACTCTTTCCGTGGAATAAGAAGACTTGTATATAAAATGAATAGTCTTTTGTGAGACAAGAAAGTCTTATACGTTTAAGAGTAGGATTTTCTTTTATCTTAAACTCCTTGTAACTAGTGTAAATAGATATAATATCTATGTTATTAGATTTAGGGCGAGGAGTGAAAAAAAAAACACATGTAACATCAGAGAGTGGTGAGATCCGGGGGAGACCCAGGGAATATCCGGCGAAGGATCCGGGAAATATCAGTGGATTAAGTTAGAGATCCGTGGGTGATATTCAGAGGAGGCATAAGGGATATTGGTGGGGGGGAGAGGGTTCTTGGTAAGGATCTTGTGTGCGTTGTGAGCTGAGAGTCATGATGTAAAGATCAGTTTGTGAGCTTAGGGACTTGGTAAGGCTCTGTAGTTTAGGGTTGATGTGAGAGAGAATCCTGGAGTATATGTTTATAACAATTTATCATATAGTGGAACTTTCTATATCGTCATGACGGCCTGTGGTGTTTTACATAACTTAAGGTTTTCCAAGTACATCTTGTGTTGTGTGATTGTTTATTTTCTCTCATCCTATTTTTCTGTTATAGACGTTAATTGCTATGAGTTGTGAACGAATATTAGGCATGTTGTTTCCATGTTCATCTGTTCAAATTCCCAACAATCGTTATCAGAGCCCCATGGTTGGTGATAGTGATTTCATGTCTTTATGAGATATCGTATGAAGGACTTGGTGGTATTGGAATGATGATTCTTGGTTGCCTAGTACGAGTTTTGCAATGGAGATATGTCTTGAAATGGTTTCAAACTCAGTAGGGTTTGATGAAAGGAAGAATTCGATGGAGGAGAAGTTTGGCTTGTGATGGTACGAGTCATGGAGATCTGATTAAAAAAAAAAACTCTTGGATGCTCGAAGTCTCTGGTATGGAGTGGGGCTTATCCGGCAAAACACTTCATGTACTAACAACAAGTCTTTCACCGGATTGGGTGATGTAAGGACATGTTTATCTTTTTCACTGGTTTCTCCACTGGTCATGGAAGAGGATATATTGCTGCTAGTGGTCCACATGTTTGCATATGGGCATTGGTCAGAAGGTGATGCAAAGTGTGTGGGTTGACAGTGATGTCGATGGCTGATGAATTCCCTAGAAATCTGACTTGAGGAGTTGCACCACAATTTCAGCAAGTTATCTCGACATAGTGCCGGAACAACGAACACAAATAAAAATCTAAGGATGGTCCGTTCCTATGTGGTTATACTTTATGGTGGGGTATGACGATTCTCGGTGATGAAAATTGTGGTTGTGGTCAAAGGTCTTGGAATACGTGCCAAAAAGGAGAATTGTTAGGTTTTGGCTCAGTATTCTCAAGTGAACCTAATGTGAACCAAATGAAACTCAACTGATGTGAAACTTTTTAGAGAGGTGGGAAAATGTTTGGAAGTTGGAGATGGTGTTTGAGGGAGGTTTGAAGACCGAAGAAAAACTGAAGAATAAGATTTTGGAAGAAACTGGGGCATGGATCGTGACACCGGCAAGGCGCATGGACCGTTGCACAAGGAGCGGTCGATTCCAGTTAGAATAGCACAGTGCAGACCATGACATAGGCAAGAGACGCAGAACGTGGTATTCTGAGCGGTCGTTTGTAGTAACTTTCCACGATATAGGGCGCAGGGTGCACACAGCGATTTAGACCATGGTTACGGCGTATTTTGCTGAGCTCAGGAATGTTACGCGGAAAAGGAAAGTGTTCTTTTGGAAGTTCTTATGCTTGAAGGAAAATGAATACTCTATTCGTGGAATAAGAAGACTTGTACATAAAAGAAAATAGTCTTTTGTGAAACAAGAAAGTCTTGTATGTTTAGGAGTAGGATTTCATTTTATTTTAAACACCCTGTAACTAGTATAAATAGATCTAATATCTATGTTATTAGATTTAGGGCGAGGAGTGAAAAAAAAACACCTGTAACATTATAGAGTTGTGAGATCCGCGGGAGACCCGGAATATCCGGGGACAAATCCTGGGAATATCAGTGGATCAAGTTAAAGATCCGTGAGTGATATTCATGGGAGAGACTTAGGAGATATGAGGGGGGGGGGGTGGTTTCTTGGTGAGGATCTTGTGAGCGTTGTGAGCTGAGAGTCATGATGTAAAGCTCAGTTTGTGAGCTTGGGGACTTGGTAAGACTCTGTGGTTTGGGGTTAAGGTGTGAGAGAGAATCCTGAAGTATATGATTTTAACAATTTATCATAAAATAGAACTTTCTCTTTCGTCCTGATGACCCGTGGTTGTTTTCCCTGATTTAGGGTTTTCTACGTATATCTTGTGTTGTGTGATTGTTTATTTTCTCTCATCTTATTTTTCCTACCATAGATGTTAATTGCTATGAGTTATGGGTGAATATTAGGCATGTCATTTCCGCGTTCATCGGTTCAAATTCCCAACAACTGGTATTAGAGTCCTATGGATGGCCATGTTAGTTTCAAGTCTTTATGAAAAATCGTATAGAGGACTTGGTAGTATTGGGATGATGATTCATGGTTACCTAGTTTGGGTTTAGCAATAGAGATACGTCTTGAACTGGTTTTGAACTCAGCATGGTTTGATGAAAGAAAGAAATCGATGGAGGAGAAGTTTGGCTTGTGATGGTACGAGTCATGAAGATTCGATCTGGATTACACAAGGCGATTTATTAAAAAAAAATCTTGAACGCTAGAAGTCTCTCGTGTGGTGTGGGGCTTATCGGGCAAAGTACTCCCCGTACTAACAGCAAGTCTTTCACTGGATTGGGATGATGCAAGGACACGTTTATCTTTTTGACAGGTTTCTCCACTGGTCATGGAAAATGATATGTTGCTACTAATGGTCAATAGGTTTGCACATGGGCATTGGTCAGAAGGTGATGCAAAGTATGTAGGTTGATAATAATGTCGATGGCTGACAAACTCCCTGGAAATATGACGTGAGAAGTTGCACCACAATTTCAGCAAGTTATTTTGATATGGTGCCGGAACAACGAACAAAAAAAAATCTAAGGATGGTTCGTTCCTAAGTGGTTATACCTTGTGGTGGGGTATGGTGATTCTCGATGATGAGAATTGTGGTTGTGGACAAAGGTCTTGAAATACTAGCCAAAAGGGAAAATTGTTAAGTTTTGGTTCGTATCTCAAGTTAACCCAATGTGAACCAAACGAGACTCAACTGATGTGAAACTTCCTGGAGACGTGGGAAAACATTTGGAAGTTGGAGATGGTGTTTGAAGATGGTTTGAAGACCGAAGAAGAATTGAAGAATCATATTCATGAAGAAACCGCAATGTGGACCTCGACACGGGCAAGGCGCATGGACTGCGGCACATGGAGTGGTCAATTCCAGTGAGATCGGCGCCGTGCAGACTGCGGTATTCTGAGATGTCATTTCCAGTGACTTTCCACGGTATAGGGAGCGATGTGCACACCACGACCTAGACCACGGTGACGGCGTATTTTACTGAGATCGGGAATGTTGTGCGGAAAAGGAAAGTGTTCTTCTTGAAGTTCTTGCGTTTGAAGGAAAATGAATACTCTTTACGTGGAATAAGAAGACTTGTGCATAAAAGGAAATAGTATTTTGTGAAACAAGAAAGTCTTGTACGTTTAGGATTTGGATTTCCTTTTATCTTAAACTCTCTGTAACTAGTATAAATAGACCTAATATCTATGTTATTGGATTTAGGGCGAGGAACGAAAAAAAACATGTAACATGAGAGAGTGATGAGATCAGGGGGGAGACCCTAGGGAATATCCGGGGAGGGATCCGTGAGTGATATTCAGGTGAGACCTAGGGATATTGGAGGGGTTCTTAATGAGGATCTTGTGAACGTTGTGAGCTGAGAGTCATGATGTAAAGCTCGGTTTGTGAGCTTGGGGACTTGGTAAGTCTCTATAGTAGAATCCCAGAGTATATCGTTATAACAATTTATCATAAAGTAAAATTTTCTCTGTCATTCTGACGGCCTATGGTTTTTTCCCTGATTTTGGGTTTTCCACGTATATCTTGTATTGTGTGATTGTTTATTTTCTCTCATCTTTTTTTTCTTCTGCTATAGACGTTAATTGTAATGAATTATAAACGTATATTAGACATTTTGTTTCTACGTTCATCGGTTCAGGTGCCCAACATGACGCACATACTGAACCACTACCCAATTTTAGAAACAACAATGCAAAGATAATGGTAAATAATGCAAAGATAATGGCAAAGTGGTGCTGAACAGAAGGTCCACTTAATTCAAAACTCACAACCTACTTTTGAATTGGTTCTGACTTGGTCTCCACTAATTAACTTGTATGCATGCATATACTTACATGTCATAGGCTTGCCTGGCTTGGCACGCATATATCGAAATACAACATTGTTTGTTTGAGACAAAGAATGTGTTTGTGGATATAACAGAGAATGCAAAAAGAGAAATTTATAGAGAGACTCGAGATATCAAGAAAGAATTAAAAAATTAAGTGGCCGGTTGTCACAATTGTGACATTGACAGACCGAACGAATGAGGTTTTATTTTTAAAGACAATTCTTTTTAATTGAAAAAACAAGTTTTTAAGAGGTTTAATTATAACAATATTAGAGTATTTTTGGTGGTATAAGTAAATTTATATCCTCAAAATTGTTTCCTCAACATTTGAGGTTTGTTTTCATAGATTGTTAAAATTAATAATTGTGTAGTAAATCAAAAATCTACTCCCGCTATATATTTTTGACTATTCCAACTCATTTTTATATCATTGTTCCCGCTTTAAAAGCTTTAAAACCTATAGCATTTATATAAATATATATCATATCTCAAAGATATTGAATACTCTCTTTTTCTCTTTTTCTCTTTTTCTTTCTCTACACATCAAAATGATGGATTTCTCTTTGAGTTTCTTTCATCACTAATCTTGTAAGACTCAAATCAAATCTCTATTTGTTTGGTGAATTAAATATATTATTATCATATCATAGAATACACACATATTTATGTATTATATAGTAGGATCTATTCATTGTTTGACTATAAACTTTTGTAACTGCTATGTTTTGAGGATTTTTTATTTTTACTTTTCCATTTATCTGGGAAAAGGAAACTAAGATCATATTCGTAGGTTTTGGGAATTTTACTTTTATTTTTTGATTTATCTGGGACAAGGAAACTAAGATCATATTGTTAGGTTTTGAGAATTTTATTTTTATTTTTTAATTTAACCATTGTTATGTTTTGGGAATTTTACTTTTACTTTTCAATTTCATTTTTTTTAAAAGAAAACTAAAACATGAAGTGATAAAATAATTCCTTTCATTTTTACTAAGATTCTGCCCTAATGCTTTTAGGATGTCTTGATGAATGTCACTGTTAGGTGCATATGTCTAGAAAAATTGAATTAGTTAGGTGATTTATTTAAGAAGCCAAAAACTAAATAAGAAAAATTGAATTAGTTAGGTGATCTATTTAAGAAGCAAAAAAACTAAATAAGAACTTGTACAATTCTCTCAATGGAGTGTGGTCTATAATATTTTAGATCCTTTAGGTCCCGTTCTGCAGCTGTTTTTCAGTCCGTTTTCATTTTTGTTTTCCAAAAACGATTTCGAATCCGCGTTCGTTAATCATTTTTCATTTTATTTTGAAAAAACGATTAACAAAATGAAAAACAAAACCAGTGTTAACAGTGAAATATTTGAAAAACACAAAATACTTGTTTTTGTTTTTCAAAAAAAATTAACAATAATTTTTTTTTTCTTCTTGACCGTGCATCATCTTCTTTCTTCTTCATCTTCTCTCTTCCCGATATGGTCTTCTTCTACTTGTCGCCACCGCTGATCAGCTCACGCTCGCCGCCGCCAATCTGGTCTTCTTCTTCTTCACCAGAGTGTTGGTGTTTGTTCTATTCTGTTTTCATCAAAAACGACTGCTCTCTCGACCCTCTTCTGTCCATCACTCTCATTTCTCATTTCTCCAAGATCGGCGACTTTTCTCGCGCTTTCTCGTTCCTTTTCGACACCAGAAACCCCGATATCATCACATACAATGCTCTGCTTTCCGGGTTAGCCAGTTTTCGCCTACCCAGATCCGGTTCCGTTCTCTTTGATCAGTTAAAGGCACCAGGGCTTGAAACCTGACTCGTTTACTTTGAGTTCACTTGTAAAGGCTTGTGAGAGCTTGGAAGAAAACGAGATTGTTCATGGGGTCTGTTTGAGATTGGGATGTGGGACGCATTTGGTGAGTGGGTTGGTGGAGAATTATTCAAAAATTTGAGATATTGTGTCTGCTCAGAAGTGTTTTATAGAGGGTTTAGGTGTTGACAATGTGGTTTACACAGCCATGGTTTGTGGGTATGTGTGGAACGGAGAGTTTGAGAAGAGTTAGGGTGTTTTCATGGAGATGAGCAGTTTCAGATTCGAATTGAATGAATTTACCTTGACTGCTGTGATTGGTGTGTTGTTTGATGTTAAAGAAGGGGAGCAGATTCATGCTTTTGGTGTCAAAATGGGTTTGTTGAGTAATCATTTGAATAATGCAGTCATGAACATGTATGTTAGGTTTGATATTTTGGAAGTAATGGAGAGAGAACAGACTAGCAGAGAGTTGTTGGCTCTGTTTTGGCCTGTTGTGTAGAGAAATTAAGGACAAAAACAAGGATTTAGGATTCTAATTGGCCTTCAAATAGCAACATTTGATCTGAGATATTCATTGTCAGTTGATATTAATTTTTTTTTTAAAAAATTTTAATAGTGTTAATTTTTATTTAATAAAAAATATGACTCAGTTGATAATTATCGATAGTTATTTGGGATGAATTATTGATAATTTTTGATATTTTTCGGTTAACCTACCAAACGCGTTTTTTACGTTTTCATTTTTATAATACAGTTTTCAGTATATGCTACCAAACGCGTTTTTGGATTTCGAAACTGAAACTAAAAGTACTGTTTTCATTTTCATTTCTTTTCGAAAAACAACAAATGAAAAACGCTTACATGACGAACCCTTAATTTTAATTTTTTTTTTTCAAATTTAGAAAACAACTTTCAGATGTTTTTCAAATCTTTCACTTTTAACATTGGTTTTGTTTTTCATTTTGTTTTTGTTTTTCAAAAATAAAATGAAAAACGGTTAACGAACGCGAATTCGATATCGTTTTGGGAAAATAAAAACGAAAACGGGCTGAAAAACAGATGCATGACGAAGCCTTATTTTCTTCTAAAGTATTAATATATTAGACATTTTAAAGATATCTAACCAGTAATTATAGTAATTTGTTTGTTGAACCTTGCTAACTTTTTCATTTATTATGTTGTGGTTTTTTTTTTGTTAAATTGATTTTTTCTCAAATGGATCTCAACTTCTCTGAATGGTATGATGAAACACTAGAAACACAAACCAAATCTCAAAACGAAATATACAATCAAAAGAAAACAAGGAGTGTCAACTACTCACATTTGAGGATCTCGCTCTTACGCGTGCTTGGTTGAATATATCTGAAGACAACATTGTAGGAATAGGTCAACAAAGTCCAAGGTTATGGGGGCATATTTTAGCTCAATTTCATCAAAATCTTGGCCACTAAACGAATAGGAACATTCAAAGTCTTGCAAATCGATGGCTGAGTATCTCACATGATGTTTCTAAGTTTTGTGGACATTACAATAAGGTTGGACACTTGAATATATCCAAGCGGATGGAATGATCGAGTGAAAGTAAGTTGTTAACCGAAAATTCGCTCTGGGTGAGGAATTTCAATTAACACCCCCAAATTGCTACCCTGTAGGTCGCAGTCGAGGAGATATCTCTCCTGTACAGTGATTTAAATGGAATGAATGTAACAGAGAAGAAAAGGGGGCAGCAGTATATGTATATGATAGAAGGTGGTGCTATTTTATTAATCACTGGGTTGTTTAACAATGACGGTAAAATATATTGCTATTATCCCTCTTTTTACACAAAATGGATATGGAAAACTCGTACTAGTCGATAAGTGGATATTTTTCTCTCAATGGCGATCAAAAATCTCTCACTGTTTCTGGAACCCCAAAAAAAATCTCCCTTCTTCGTCTTCAGTTTGCCGTATTTATGGACCCCGCCTCCTCTCATTCCTGAGAATCTGGTATTTTATTGAGGATTATCTGGAGTCCTTTTTTAGGCGTTGAAAGATGTTAATGGAGGCAAAAAGCGCGGGATTTGATCCCTTCAATTACTGTTGCAATTAAACTGTAATTTGGTTGACTTCTTGGTCTCATTTATAGCGCTTTAAGTGGCGAGGAAGTCAACTCTTCCTTCCTACATTGCTAAGAGGAGAATGCTAACTCTATACCTTAATGGGGTGGTACACTGACATACCGGTCTGCTCTTACTGGCGTGGCGCTTGCTCTAGCATGATAGTATCTTCATGGCGACATTCTTCTTGCTTGGCGGGTAGGACACAGGTTTCAGCTGAATATCTGGATTGATATCACGGTACTTGGGTACCGAGTAGATGATGTGGTACCTAGGTACTGAGTAGATGTCGAGATATCTAGGTACCAGGTGGGAGATATCACGGTGTCGGCCATGTGTGGTACCTGGTAGAACGTGCGATTTGGTACTGACTTCTTTTCGGTTTATGGTGTCCAGTATCTCCGGTATCTGGGTACCGGTCAAGATCTAGGTTTTACCAGGCTCTAGGCAAATAGAAAATTTTTCTTTGGTCCTTTATCAAAAAAGGCTATTAATATAAGTGTTTCTAATTTACAATGTTATGTCATTAATTATTATTAAAAATAAGAGATTTTAATTTTGCAATTGGTAATTTTATATATAATGCATATCTGGAGTTAAAGATTGTATTTAACACTTATATACAAATGTTTTTGTAAGCTTGATGAAGCAAAGAAACAATTCGGTTTAATTGAAGGGCCTTTACAAAGTAAGCCGATGGAGTTTTATAGTTTTAAGTTTAATGAAACACTCATGGAAGTTGCAGAAATTGAGAAAGAGAAGTATAAGGCCAAGAATAAAAGAAAAGAATTGAAAATGTCATAGTAACAAATCGATAAAGTAGGCTGCTGAATGTTAAAAATGGAGTTTTTATATTTTTTTTTCCATTTGTTTTAATGAAATCCACGTTAACAGAAGCAAAGAATTCAGATTAAATGCAGACAGATAAACTATTGATCATAAATAAGAAAATGAAAAAATCTCATTAAATTTATCAATAGCTCATACAAACAAACCGCTAGAAAATTTGTAATCAACACTTTTTTTGAGAGCATTATTTGAGTATAATTGGTTTCATGAAAATGGAAGGTCAATGTATATTTGAATTCTCCTCCGTTAGAACATGAAAGTGGTAAACTCAAACTCACAAAATGATTAATGGGTAAATGAGAAATTGACTCTCAAAGTGAGCCCATTGTGTAGGGAAAAATGAGAATCCCACATTATTTAGGGAAATCATTTATATGTAGTATATAAGTGGTTGTGTGATTGTAGCTTATCAACATGTGTAGCATAGAGGCTCTCTCTTGCGTGCAGGAGGGGTTGCAAATCACGGACCTCGAACCTTCAGTTGCACGACTTATGTGTGGGCGCGTCATGTGTACACGAATGCCGCGCCGATTGGACCGTGAGAGTACAACCGACTTTTTGCTACTACTTTAAATTTATTTTTTCGTAAGTCAGTGTTTTATTGATAAGGAAAGAATTAATTTAATTTTTTTTTTCCCTAAGTCAGACATTTTATTGATAAGGAATGGATTCTGATACTTACTTGATAACTAAGTAATCGGAATCAATGTTTAATGAGGAATAGATCTTTTAAAGATTATTCCTTAATTAATTTCCTTTATCATTAAAATCGTGATTATCAAGTATTTCCTAAATCAATCCTACTGATTAGGTTTTCTATTTAAACTCTACTATATTCCATTCACATGAGTTCCATGCCATGCAGTTGGACAATTTTTCTACTTCCAATGCATGTAGTCCAAACTACCAGTCATTCCTGGAAATCCTATCATTGCATTCTCTTATAGGATCCGCTCAATGTCTTCTTTGATCGGAGATCTTAAGTACTATTCTCCATATATATATATATATACATATCAATGATAGCTGAGCAAAGATCTTTCATGGCTTTGATTGCAATTCTCTCAGCCTCGCTAGCCACTTAGTCACAAAAATCCACTATATTATAGTTTAATTACATCCTATGTTGACAACCTAGTCACTATTCTCAAGGATCGTAACTTAAACATATCTATTCACAGATCTTTTATAGTGACTCCTAACACTTGCTCGTGCAACTACAATATATAGCCACAAGACTCGGACTTAATGGAGAGAGTTAATGTCCAAGTGAACATGTATGAATGCTCAATGCAAATATGTGCTTGATTATCACTAAATGCTTAACTAGATGTGAATATTAATACTCAACAATCCTAGTTGTTAGCTAACCCCTAACAATCATCATAACTTCAAAGACAAAACAATAAATATGATGTCTTGGTAATAAACGAAGAACAATAAATGAGATGAGATGTTTGTTCTTACCTACAAAGTGAAGATGCAATGAAGACCCATGTTTGATGATGCCTTAAATTGACATGAATGGGGAATGGGTAGTCAAAATGGTTTCTTGAACCTTTCTCTCTCTCTCAGAACTCGAGCCTCTCACGAAATCTCAGAAAATTCAGAGTTCTATAGAAACAAGATAGTGTCTTGGACTATTTATAGGGTTCTCACAAAACTATGTTGTTTTGAGAAGAACTATTTTTCACAGTTCACCATGACGAAAAAGAACCGCGAAAATGGGAGATCAAGCGTCACATGTATTTCACGGTCCATCAAGACGAAAGCACGAATACGAAAATCACTGGAGAAAACTTCATGCCAATATTTTGCGGTTCACCAGGATGAGACCAAGACAGTAAAAATCTCTGAAAGGTTTTTTGCGGTATCTTTTTTGCGGTGCATCAATTTGAGAGTGCCATGTCCGAAAGAATTTGAGGGCGCCATAACTCCCAGGGTAAATCATAAAACCACACCCATATTTAGTCATTTGTTGAGCGATGTGTGTTGGGATTGAAGTTTTGAGTCCATGGTTGTAGTCTTAGAATCACGGGCTTCAAAGATAGTGAGCCAATCCCCCAAACTCAGGATTTGTCTTCTTCAGAGTTCAATAGAATCTGGAAGAATCCCCGTCCAAGAGGGATTAGATGCCATTGAGAGTTCAGTTTCTAAATTGATTGGAGTTTTTTCTCTAATAGCTAGTAATTTCCATGGTTCGTCTCCTTTTGTTAAAAAGACTCTACCAATGAGAGAGTGACTGCATAGCTTCAACCGCTCTTCATATATTTTTTGATTAACCGTGATTGCAACAAAATCCCTTTTTTTTCTTAGACACTGTAGAGATAGGTACAACAGCATATGAGATTGCCTGAGCATATGATTTCGTGGTTGGATTGATAGTTGACGGACCATTCTTAAGGGGAGCTTGGGCATTGTCTTGGATTGAAGGGGCTCTAGGTTGTTGTTGAATTTTCGGAAAACGGTCCGCTGGAGTTGCCATAGGAAAGCAACAATGGACATGGCGGAAGCAGGGCGGCGTTAAGACTAAAGAGAAGAGTTAAAGTGGCTGGTTGTGATGACTAAGATGTTGGTCAAATTGTGTGAAGATGAGCAGAAAACGACGCTAAAAAAACAACCAAACGAAATTCGTTAGTGACGAACGGCCGACGGACAGACTGTGATTGAGCAAGTGGTCGAAGGAGGGTGGGACAGGACAAATGTCGACCTGAGATCGAGCGAGATCGGTGGCACTGTCTAACCAGAACTGTAACGAATGACGACAACACGGTCGGAGACGAAACCGGGAGACGACGGAAGGCTGACGAGATGACCGGCGGAGCGGGACCGTTGGCGTTAGGGTCCAAGGTCGGCGAACGATGGCGGCATTTAGGGTTTCAAAAATCTGATTTCAATATGTGCCAAAATGACGGTTAGAGATGTCGTATTGCACCCATATTTCCTTCATTGATTATATTATATATATATATATATATATATATATATATATATATATAGTGAGTCTCTCATGAGGGATCTTTTATTTTAATTTCGCTAAGGATCACCATGAAATCACCTCGATTTCAATGAATTTTGATCTGAATTTTTTTATGGATGATAAGTTCATTGAAATCTACATATGAATAAAATTTTAAAAATTTTCAAGTACTAGAACTATTTATCCCGGTTATTTCAAATATGAAAGCATCGGAAAAATGTGCGAAATATAGGAAATTTAAGAAAAATAGTTTTAGTGCTTGAAAAATTCTAAAATTTTATTCATATGCAGATTTCGATGAACTTATCATCTCAAAAAAATTCAGATCAAAATTCATTGAAATCGATGTGATTTCATAGTGGTTCTTACCGAAATTAAAATAAGGATTCCTTATGAAAGACTCACTATATATATACAGTCCTCCTCCTGTCAGTTCTACCTGATATAAAATACATCAGTTCCTTGAATGTGAACAATAGATTATCGATAAGCACTGACAAATTCATACACATTAGGTCAAAAGAAATTGAATCTAATTGTCCACATTCAAGAAACTGTTATATTTTATATCAGGTCAAACTGACATGATATATATATATATATATATATATATATATATATATATATATGAGTTTATACTTTATATGAGTAGTGGGCACAACCTTTTGCTTCTGGTGAAAAGAAAAATCTAAACAGGGAATTGAATAAGACTTATCTAAGTGTTGGATTTCCGCAATGCATAAAGACAACAAAAATGGTAACAAATTTCATATTAAAAAATTTCAGTGTACATGAAGTTTCATCATTATATTTTAGGCGATTATCAATTTTAAGTCCCTAGGTTTTGATAATACTAGGTTTTTAACTATCTTTCCATTTTTAGTGATTGTGGTCCCTAAATTTTCATAAATACATCAATTGGCCCTTAAGGCTCGAAAAGAAACCTGAAGTACTTCAAATCTCAAAAATGTGTTTGGAAATTTGTTGATCCCAACTGAAAATAACCTAAGTGTGTATAAAACACTAACCGGGGGGGGGGGGGCGGGGGGGGGACCAACTTTTCGACTTAATCAATATTATCATGTTTACCCCACCCCATGTAACAAGCAATCAATCTAAAGTAAATGTGCGGAAAAATAATAAACAACACAATGATTGATTTACGTGAGAAACCCTCCAACGGGGGGGGGGGGGGACCAGCTTTTCGACTTAATCAATATTATCATGTTTACCCCACCCCATGTAACAAGCAATCAATCAAAAGTAAATGTGCGGAAAAATAATAAACAATACAATGATTGATTTACGTGAGAAACCCTCCAACTGGGGGGGGGGGGGGGGAGACCAACTTTTTGACTTAATCAATATTATCATGTTTACCCCACCCCATGTAACAAGCAATCAATCTAAAGTAAATGTGTGGAAAAATAATAAACAATACAATGATTGATTTACGTGAGAAACCCTCCAACTGGGGGGGGCAACTTTTCGACTTAATCAATATTATCATGTTTACCCCACCCCATGTAACAAGCAATCAATCTAAAGTAAATGTGCGGAAAAATAATAAACAACACAATGATTGATTTACGTGAGAAACCCTCCAACGGGGGGGGGGGGGGGGGGGGGCCAGCTTTTCGACTTAATCAATATTATCATGTTTACCCCACCCCATGTAACAAGCAATCAATCAAAAGTAAATGTGCGGAAAAATAATAAACAATACAATGATTGATTTACGTGAGAAACCCTCCAACTGGGGGGGGGACCAACTTTTTGACTTAATCAATATTATCATGTTTACCCCACCCCATGTAACAAGCAATCAATCTAAAGTAAATGTGTGGAAAAATAATAAACAATACAATGATTGATTTACGTGAGAAACCCTCCAACTGGGGGGGGGGGGGGGGGGGGGCAACTTTTCGACTTAATCAATATTATCATGTTTACCCCACCCCATGTAACAAGCAATCAATCTAAAGTAAATGTGCGGAAAAATAATAAACAACACAATGATTGATTTACGTGAGAAACCCTCCAACTGGACAAAACTCACGGGCTATCCTTCTAGCCACATACAGTCCTCAAATCCACTATATGTAATAATGTTTACAACCTAGGTTGACCTCAAGTCACATCATTCTAGGAATGTAACACACTACAACTACCCGCAGGCCTTTTATAGTGATCTTTGACCAAAAGCTTCTGCATTAATCCACTTAGTCACAACTCACAAGACTCAACAATCCATGAAGAGATATAACAACCTATATGAATATGTAAAACAATTCTAACATGAAATTAATGATATGCTAGGGGGGAGGGGGGGAGATGGGGGACCAACTTTTCGACTTAATCAATATTATCATGTTTACCCCACCCCATGTAACAAGCAATCAATCAAAAGTAAATGTGCGGAAAAATAATAAACAACACAATGATTGATTTACGTGAGAAACCCTCCAACGGGGGGGGGGGGGGGGGGACCAACTTTTCGACTTAATCAATATTATCATGTTTACCCCACCCCATGTAACAAGCAATCAATCTAAAGTAAATGTGCGGAAAAATAATAAACAATACAATGATTGATTTACGTGATAAACCCTCCAACTGGGGGGGGGGGGACCAACTTTTTGACTTAATCAATATTATCATGTTTACCCCACCCCATGTAACAAGCAATCAATCTAAAATGTGTGGAAAAATAATAAACAATACAATAATTGATTTACGTGAGAAACCCTCCAACGGGGGGGGGGGGGCAACTTTTCGACTTAATCAATATTATCATGTTTACCCCACCCCATGTAACAAGCAATCAATCTAAAGTAAATGTGCGGAAAAATAATAAACAATACAATGATTGATTTACGTGAGAAACCCTCCAACTGGGAAAAACTCACTGGCTATCCTTCTAGCCACATACAGTCCTCAAATCCACTATATGTAATAATGTTTACAACCTAGGTTGACCTCAAGTCACATCATTCTAGGAATGTAACACACTACAACTACCCGCGGGCCTTTTATAGTGATCTTTGACCAAAAGCTTCTGCACTAATCCACTTAGTCATAACTCACAAGACTCAACAATCCATGAAGAGATATAACAACCTATATGAATATGTAAAACAATTCTAACATGCAATTAATGATATGCTACACTAAATGCTTATCTAGGAGTTTAAGATGGCAATAAACAACAATCCCAGATATCAATATCTAAATGCAAAACAATAAGATTTAGCTAAAGGGAAAAATAGTTATAAATCCTAGCTATCAATGAAATGCTAATCTCAACCAACACTTGAAGACTCAAACATATTGAAAACAATTTTAAGCAAGGAGTCATGCATTTAATTAAACAAATAAATATCAATCTCAGGCAAATATGAACACATAATGAAGCAAAGAGTTCTAGAGCATGTTCAAGTTACCTAGTTATGAAACCAACAAAGACCCATCAAGATTTGATGCTTGAATGATGCTAAATGTTCATTGAAGTGTGTTTAGTTGAGTAAATGTGAGTTCTTGGGAGTCTCTCTTTCTCTCTCTTAAGGAAAGCTTTGTCTCTCAAAAATGTCTTCTTGGACTCACAAAATCGAAATGGGAGAGAAAAGAATATATATATATAGGAGATCAAATGAAACAACACCGTTTTGGGCAAAAACAGGGCATGACTGCTGTGAGTACCACTGTAGGAGTCACAGTGGTTACAAAACGGTAAGCCAGATCGAAGAATCAACTAGCCCAAACCGCTTTAAGTACCGTTGTAAGTACCATTGTGGCTCACACGGCGGTCTAACAGCGGTGACCTATTGGAAGGGCTACTGCAGTGATAATTCACAACGTAGTGATGGCGGTGAGACAGCAATGCAATATTGATGTAGGACCGATGTGTCAACCACTGTGATAATTCACAACGGTTCCACGGCGGTAAGCATGCAAAAGATATGACTCCTATCCTATAAAAATTCAACCAAGTTGCAAATGGTATGAGCATGCAAGAAGGAGATATAACATGAGTATGCACCTAAAAGAAACACAAAAAAGATAAGGAATATGAGAATGCATGAGATGTGTGTGTGCAACTAGATCTCCTCAAAGAGTTAAGCACAAGTGTTTTACCTTTGGAATGCTCTTGAGCTTGAGGATGTCATCGAAGCCATAAATCTAATTACTATAAAATTTATATCATTAGAAATATTTCACTGAGATCTTTCAACCGAGTATAATATTAACTGTATTTTAATTATTTTTAAAAATTTAATTTATTACACCTTTTATTAATCAATGAACTAATAAGTATTTTAATTCAAAAAAAATTCAAATCATCAATTTTTATATGTAATTAACATATATCGTAATAATTAACTCTAAATAATTCAGTAAAACAAAATAATAACATTAACATAAGTAAATTATTACAACGGAAAAATAACAAAAAAAAGTACATTGAAAATTAAGATAAAACAAATAAAAATAACAATGAAATTTAAAAGTTAGATAAAAAATATAAATGTTAAAAAAATTATATCAAAATCATTACATGTAAAAATAGTTAGGTATGACTAGGAATGTCAATGGGGCGGGTTTAGGGTAGGGACATCAAATCCCAACTCTGACCCAAACAAAATTATTTGCCCCCAAACCCGCTATTGAAGACCAGGTCATGGAATTTCCAGGGAGGGGGAGGTGGCTCCAAACCAGCCAGCCCCTCCCCAAGTTTGTATAATAATTAGGTTTTTTTTATGGTTTTAACTTTAAAACAAATTAAGTTTAAATTTGATAAAAACAATTCATAATAATTTTTTTATATCTTTATTTTACTAATTAAATTAATGTCTTAATTTTTTTGATTAAATATTAATATTATCAATAAATAAATATTAAGTGGGTTCGGGGAGGGGATAACAAATCCCAACCCCATCCCATTTTAGAAACGGGGAGTAGGAATCGATCCCAAACCCATCCCAACCCCATTTATTTTGGTAAAGTACCACCTCGTACGGGACGAGGTCAGGCAGGTCCTCTCGGGTTCGGGTTTTTTTTTTTTTTTGACATCTCTAGGTGTGACTAAATATATATATATATATATATATATATATATATATATAATTATAACATTTTAGATGAAATAAAAGTGAGTAAATTATTACCTATAATAATTAAGAGAACAATTTTATTAAAGAAAGTTTGAAATATTATTTATAAAGTAAAATAATAATATTTTATTATTTAGAGATTATAAAATAGAGAATGGTTGGAGTAGTAAATTTATGGAGATGAAATATTTCATTTTCAGTCTCCAAAATTGAGAGAATTTTGGAGACTAATTGATGCCGGAGATTTTATTGAATACCATTGTCTTATTTTTTAAAAAAAGAAGTTAAAATCAATTCAAATATAAAATAAAAAAGTTAAATAAAAAATTGGAAATCTGAAAAAAAGAAAAAGAAAAACAATGATCTGAAAAAAAAAAATGAAAAGAAAAGAACTAAAAAATCAACTTCAAATCACCTTCATCCTCGTCTAACTTCTCACCCACATCATTCAACAAATTACACCAACCATCAAATACAACATCTCTAACACCATGTTTGGTTTGATGGAATAGGAGAGAAAAGAAAGGAAATGATTTGGATGGATTTCTAATATCTTGTTTGGATTGTTAAATGAGAGAGAAAAGAGAGGAAATTGAAGAAAAGAAAGGAATAATTTCTTCTTATTTCACTCAATATTGTTTCCACCCAAATTTGGGAAGAAAATGAGGGAAATGATTTCAGAATTAATGATTTTTTCAATATCCCAAAACTAACCCTATTAATATTGTGTATTCATATTGTTAAAATAATGGTATTTTCGTAAATAGAATAAAATAATTCATTTATTTCTCCTTTCCAAATAAGATTGATTTCCTTTCCTTTCATTTCTTTTATATTTATAATCATCCAAACAACAATCATTAAAAACACTTTCTTTTCCTTTCTTTTCCTCATTTCATTTCCTTTTCTTTCTTTCATACTCAACCAATCCAAACATAGTGTAAATCATCAAACATCACCCGGTTCATGGATCCACATGTTAAAAAAAAAATTATCCTCAATTTCCATACCATATCCTCTTCATCTTCATCAAATCCAACAAAAGAAAATTTCTCGTTTCTCTATCTCTATCCATCCACAGTAAAACAAACACTAAAATCATTAAACACCAACCTTTCTCACTTTCATCAATTTTACAAAAGAAAAAATAAAATAAAATAAAACACCAGATCTGAAAATCCAGCACTAAAAAAAATAAAAAACAACTTGATTTGCATGAAATCCATCTAAAAATCCCATAAACCAAACCCTCCAAACTCAAAAACGACCAAAACCCTTATACACAAGATCCCGAGAGAACAAATCCAAAAATCAAAATCGAATCTTGTAAACAAACTCAAGCATGTAAACCAATACAAACCAGAAAAAAAAAATCACAATCCCAAATGCCAAAATATGTTCTACACTACATCTGTCCATTGAAGAAAGAGAGAGAAAGAGGGATTTTGATTGGGTTTGGAGAAATGGATGGTGAGATTGAAGAGCGGATGTCAGTGTTGTGAGATAGAGAGTGATAATGGGCGGGTCAGTGAACAACATCATTTTGAAGAGGGAATTTTTGACCAGAGACTTTTTGATCTTTTTCGATTTTTTCTTGACTGGTGGTGAACTCAAAGATGGAACCACCGGCTCCATATGTGACCAATTGTGGGAAAATCAATGATAGAGAAAGCAGATGGCAATTGGAGTGATTCGATTTTTTTTTTTCCAGATGGCAAGTGGAGTGATTGATCTATGATGGAGTGCTGAAGATGGTTGTATGATTTTTGATGATTTTTTCTTGTTAGAAAATTAAGAATTTTTTATATTTTTCACCATTTTTCCTTGAACAAAGAAGACGAAGATTTTATTTATTTATTAATTAATTGATTATTGTTTTGAAATATATTTTTTAGTTATTTTTAAAAATGAAAATAAAATGAGAAATCTCCATAGTTATTTATTTTTCCTTTTAAAAAATTTAAAATAATAAATTATATGTTTTAAAATTTTTATCTAGTTAAAAAGACAATATTGCCTTCCACTGTTAGGAGTTAACGGTATAAAGTTAACAGTAGAGGATGTCTTTGCAATATTTTACAAAAGTGAGGGGAAGTTTGTGGGTATAAGTCCAAAACTGACGTATAAGTCCAAAACTGACATATAAGTGTAAGTTTACCAAATGTTAGGGAACAATGCTCTGGTACTGACCGGTCAGTACCTAAAATATTGACCTCATCAATGAGAGTGTAGCACGTGGCCTTTTTTCTTTTACTTTTTATATTTATCTCACAAATTGAGCCACATGCTATACTCACATTGGTGGGGTCAATATTTTGGGTACTGACCGGTCAGTACCCTAAGCATTGTTCATTGTCAGAGGACGTTTGTGCAATTACCCATAATTTTATTCCTTTTTAAATTGAAGGCTTACTTGCACAAACATCCCCTATGTTTAGACAAAATTGCACTCTCTGGTAACCTTTCTGTTTATTGCACAAACATCCCCTTTAAGACGTTGACCACACGGTTGACTAACCGTGAAGTTAATAGCCAAAATGGAATGACGAAAATACCCTTCCATCCAAAATCCTTAAGTTAATTAAAAATATAAACACCTCCATCAAGGATTAGTGGTGTAAAATCGTATGGGTCCGGCCAACATAAGCACGGCAGGCCACGTCCAAATTGGCGTGTCGTGCCTAGCCCGGCCCATTTTGGAAAATGGTGCCCCGGCACGGCACAGGCGTGCCGCGCTGGCACAGCGGCCGGCACCGGCGTGCCAAACGAGTCGGGCCTTTGATTTATTTTTTGAAAATTTAAAATATTTAATTATATAAATGTAATTGTGTCAAATTATAACTATAATATTGTTTTAAGAATGTAATAATGTATTTTTCATTGCAATTTGTTTATCTTAATTATTATTTTAGTGTAATAAAAAAATGTTACTAATAGATAGATTTATTATTTTTGTTAATAAAATAATTCAAAGAATGAATAAAGATAAAGTATTAAAGAAAAAAAAAATAGATGAAGTTATGAAAATATGAAATGAAGAATTATTTATTTATTTCTGACTTTCGAAATTCAGTATTACATATTTACATGATTGTCTTATTAAAAACCTTACCAAGAAAAACCCAGTGGGATAAAAACTTGGTAAGGGAAAAAAGTGCAATCGTATTACAAGTAAATGTACATGTATAACCTAGTTACTACCGGAACTCTCATCAGCATATAAATTGGAGAAATTTTGAATAAAATTCTTCTTCTACCGTTTCATTTTTGCAACCTCTTTCAAGAATGCTCCCAATCCCAAACGCATGTTAATACATTCACCATCTCTAGAGTCAAACAATTTCTTCTTGGTTCAATAATTCGTCCACTCGTGTTGAATGCTTGTTCTAAAGACATAGTGGATACGGGGAAAACCAGTACGTCACGTGCTAGGTGTGACAGGACTGGATACATGTAGTTATAAGTCTTCCACCATAACAACAAATCAAATTTCTCTGTGTCTTCGCATGCATCGAACTATGCTTTAATGTACCTATTCAGTTTGGCTTCATAAGATGCAGCAGATCGTTGCACTGAAGAAGAACTTGATGATTTGTCTTTTTTTCACCGTTTCAGAATGCTCCAACTTGTTTGCATCAGCTGAGTCTCCAGTTCTGCTAATGGTTACGTGTCAACGCCGCTTGGATTTTCGTCGGTCCGGAAATATCTAAATCATCGTTGAGCATGTTAAAACCGTCCGAAAAATAAGGGTGGTTAGGATCCATTTCCTAAAATACAAATATTAACTCATTAGTTATTAATAACTACACATAAAAAATGATTAATTTACTAACTAAAAAATATTTAAATTAACTACTACATATAAAAATGATTAATTTACTAACAAAGTATATTTAAATTCACTACTAATCATAAAAATGATTAATTTACTAACTAAAAAATATTTAAATTCATGACTACACATAAAATGTTTAATTTACTAACAAAGTATATTTAAATTCACTACTAAACCTAAAAATGATTAATTTACTAACTAAAAAATATTTAAATTAACTACTATATATAAAAATGATTAATTTACTAACAAAAAATATTTAAATTCACTACTACACATAAAAATGATTAATTTACTAACTAAAAAATATTTAAATTCACTACTACACATAAAATGCTTAATTTACTAACAAAGTATATTTAAATTCACTACTAATCATAAAAATGATTAATTTACTAACTAAAAAATATTTAAATTCACTACTACACATAAAATGCTTAATTTACTAACTAAAAAATATTTAACTTCACTACTACACATAAAATGCTTAATTTACTAACAAAATATATTTGAATTAACTACTACATATAAAATACTTAATTTACTAACTAAAAAATATTCAAATTAACTAACCAAAAAAATGTAAATTAATTTACTAACTAAACAATAATATTAAAATTAATAACTAAGTATAAACATAAAATGATAAATTTACTAACTAAACAAAAATATTAAAATTAATAACTAAAGCCTAAACATAAAATTATAAATTTACTAACCAAAATTTAAAAATTAAAACATAAAATTAAATAATAACATTTAAAGAAAAATGTACCTTTAAACTTTGGTGTGTTGGTGGAAAATTTAAAGAATAATAGATAGATAATAGGAAATTAGTAATATAGTATTAGAAATTGTGTAGAAAGAGAGAGAGAGAGAGAGTAAGAATGAAATTATGAAATTGTGTAGAGAATTAAAAAATGGAGAGATTGAGGGAATGAGAGAATAAGAGAAAGTGAATGAAAATTAGAAGAGGGTGAGAGTATTTATAGGAAAATTTGAATTGTGGGTAAAAATATAAAATAGAAGAGTTAAGGGGGCAAATGGTAATTTTTTTCACCAAAGATTGAATTTTGAAAATTAAACTGTTGGTTGAAAAAACAATTTCACCTGGCCCAACAGTCGGCCCGTCGTGCCGACCGTTGGGCTTGGCACGTCGGCTTGGCGTGCCATGCCGGGCCGGCACAACGTGCCTTCGACCTACGGCTCAGCATGCGGCACGCATGTGGGACGGGCCTGGCACTGCAAGCCCCACATGGCAGGTCGGACATGTCGTGCTTTTTGGGTCCAACCCACTTTTACACAACCATCAGGGATTGAACCTTCAACCTTATGGATAAAAGCCACACGCTTTAACCAACTTAGCTACTCCAGCTCAATGTTGGAGGTTTGTTGATTTAAATGTGTAAAGACCTCTATTTTGTGACTGGTTTATTTCATGACATACCACATTGGGGATGATTTTGTAATAGGTAGCTTAGGTGTTCATTAGCAAGCTTCCAAGCATCTTCATGACTTCAAGGGCAAGAGCAAGAGCGAAAAGTATATTCACTTGATTTTGTCTCTTAAATAGCTTAGGTGCACACATACACTTCAAGCATGCTTTGTTCATCTTGTATTTGTGTTCTAATTGTTTATATGTGTGCATCAATACACATTTCACATTTGCACCTTATTATTAGATCTAAGTGTGGTTTTGTGTGGTGTAATTCGTTTCCGTTTGTGTGATCGGAAACGTCCACCCTTGCACTATGGTGTGCATGTCTTAGCGCGCTAGGTGAACATTTGAGAATGTCCATTTCTTCTCTTGTATACGTGTTAGATTTGGTTTGGTTATTTGGAGTAAGTGTCTAGTATCAAAAGATTAGTTTTTCAATGGTTTAAATGTTTTTCAAAACTGACCTTTGTATGGTCTTGTGACCATAACGTTTTATTCAACTATCCAATTTATGTTTTGAAAATTTTTGGACAAGCTAGACACCCATACATTTCCAACAGTGTATTATTCACAACATTTCATGACCGTTTAGATTGGTTTTGAAATCTCCAAAGCAACCAATAAAACAAGGCATCTCAACTGTTATCCAAATCTGACCTTTGGTCACTCATATGACCATAAAGTTTTCTACAGACATCAAAACTGTATTCCGTATAAAGGAGTGAAAGTAGACATCCATACCTTTCTAACGGTATATTATTTGATAGATTTCGATGTCGTTTGGTCATATTTTGAGCCACTTGAAAATATGATGTTTTGCTGATTTGCTGGTGCACGGGTCCCTACCCACGCAGTCACCCACACAGTCTTCTCAGGTTTTTTTCATGGTCCCAGTGCGCTGGTAACTTTGCTAATTCTACCAGAGAAGTATACACGCTCACTGTGTTGTTGTTGTCCAGAAAATTGTGTTTTGAAATTTCTCAAAACGATGTAGTTTCACTTGGATCATATATATACTTCATCTTCTTCCCCATTTTGACCTAGAGCTTATAAATCAGAATATAGTGAGAGAAAAAGCTCCCTTAGAGAGAGAAAGCTTCAAGCTTTATTCTTTGACTCTCCAAACCCAAAATCCATGCATCCATGACATCCTGCATACATCCATCTTTCATGGGTGTTCTTGGTTTCATGACTAGGTAAGTTATAACTACATTAAAGCTCATTTATTGTTGTTCTTACTCTAGATTAAGTATTTATTGCTTGATTATATACCTAGAGTCTCTTTATTGCATATATTTATGAGTCTTGATAACATAATTGGGTTTGTTTGTGATAGCTAGCATTTAGGACATTATTGCCCTCTAGCTAAGTCTTTATGCTTTGCATTTAGACATTGTTGTTTATGCCTCATTAATTGCATTTCTTGATTGCATATTTATTGCCCTTGTTATATATTTGTGACAACTTCTGTTGGTTGGACTTTATTTGACAATTAGGTTGTTAGATTCTATCATATATCTAATTGAGTCCTTATGTATGGGCATGTAGGCATTGTTTGATAACTAGGTTGTTAAATTGCATTATAACATCTAGTTAAACATTTTGTGTGTGGTCTTACACATGATTGCATTTGAGCATATTGTCTCACATTCACTTAGACCTTATACTCTTCATGAGTCAAAGTCTTGTGGCTTCTAGGTAAAGTTGCACAAGCAAGTAAAGTCTTGCAACCAAAGGTTGGTTGGCAAGCATTGGTTGCCAAGAGCCACAGTAAAAGGTCTGCGGGTAGAGTATGTGGTGTTCACGCCAAGAGTATCACTAGGGACTGAACCAAAAGTGGTGAGTAGTAGTGTCCATAGTGTGAGGTTGTCTAGAGTGAGGGTCCAAGTATCACTTGAGGGTGAGACATTTTATTCTTATAATGGATTTCTGTGTCTCAAGAGGCTAGCATGGCTAGTCCCTTGGTTTTCCCGTTTGGAGGATTGCCACGTAAAATCAAGTGTTCTTTAATTTCCGCATTTTACTTGATTTTTATTATTGTTTGAATTGGGTTTTGCTTGTTAATAATGTCTAGCCGAAAAAGTTGTTTAGACACACACGCTTGAGCTGTATATATATATATATTAAAATAAACTCATGTTTAATAATAATATATATAAACATATTTATGAAAAAGAAAAAGAAAATAAGAAAACAAAAGGAAACCTAGAAAATCCAAAAAATAAAAACCCATAAATTTTTTTTCTATCCTTTTTTCAAAAAATATATTATTTCAATTTGATAAAAAAAACCCAGAAATTCAAAGCCCATAAATTGAAAAGGAAAAATATTTAAAAAAAAGAAAAAGAAAAATAATAATAATAATAATTTATGGGTTTCCTTTTGTTTTCTTATTTGCTTTTCCTTTTTCATAAATCTGTTTTTATATATTACTATATATATGAGTTTATTTTAAATTCTAAATTATTTTAAACAAATTATATAACTATATATATATATATATATATATATGTGTGTGTGTGTTGTGTGTGTGTATATATATATATATATATATATATATATATATATATATATATATATACTACTCATTTAAATCAACAAACCTCCAACAATGAGTTGGAGTAGTTTAGTTGGTTAAAGCGTGTGGAATTTATCCATAAGGTTGAAGATTCAATCCTTGATGGTGGTATTTAATTTTTCAATTAACTTAGGGATTTTGGATGGAAGGGTGTTTACGTCATTCTCTTTTGGCTGTTAACTTCACAGTTAGTCAACCGTTTGTCAACGTTTTACGGGGGATGTTTGTGCAATAAACGAAAAGGTTGCCGGAGAGTGCAATTTCGTCTAACTTAGAGGATACTTGTGCAATTAAGCTTAAATTGAATTTAGTTATAAAAAAATTCGAATATCTTTTTATTAAAATATTAATAATTTAATTTAAGGTTAGTTTAAACATTTATTAATTTAAGGTGCACATACAATTTTAGAAGGATGTAAATATCGTCATTCTAAAATATGATTGATATATATATATATATATATATATATATACAGTCTTTCTACTGTCAGATCGTCCTGATATAAAATATATCAAGACAAACAATGTGGACAACAGATTATGAAGAAGTTTTGACGAGTGCATACACTTTAAGTCAAAAATTGTAAATCTAATGGTCAACATTCTTCGTCCTGATATATTTTATATCAGGACGAACTGACAATAGAAAAATTGTATATATATATATATATATATTTTATATTTATAGTTTTTATCTCCTCATGACCGAACTGAACTTTTAAGTTTAAGACGCGACTTTTGAATCATTGATTAAGTTTAACAAGATTTTGACTAAGCTGAAGTATGTGAATCTAATAATTGATAATTTTGAAACTTATATAAATAAAATCAGTTCGTCCTAAAAAGAGAAAAATTAAATATATAAATATATGGTGGCTCTCTAATAAGAACGTCTTGAAATTATAAGTTAAAGACGTCTAACCACATCCACATATTTCATATTGGGTGTGGGTATTTGTTAATGTGGGGTTGTGGGCCCAATGAGAATGTATGGTTGTGGTTGGACGTCCTGAAATTATAAAGTCAGGACGTCCTGACTAGAGAACCGTCGTATATATATGAAACTTTTCTCATCAGTGCGCACCGATAAATATTGATTAGTGTTTTGCATGTAGACCATTAAATTCAATTGTTTTGACTCAATCTGTATGCACTTGTCGGTACTTATCCATAATCTATGGCTCACATGCAATGCATTGATGTATTTTATATCGGTGCGCACTGAGGAGAAAATGACTATATATATATATACACATATACATATGCACACACTTTGCCCATGAGGTAATTTCTAAACTTATTACTTTCAAGCAAATATTTTGATGTTTAATTTCACAATTTTGTTAATAAACTAGATCTCATTGTTAATGATATTTATTGAGTGCTATTTTATGTTGTCTTTCAATTTTCTAGATATATTGTATCTATAAATCTAAATATTTTCAATTTCAGTTAAAAATAAATAAATAAATAAATATATATATATATATATATGTAATTTTATAGATCTGAGTAGGGGTGGGCACGGTTCGGTTCGGTTCGGTTTTCGGTAAAACCGAACTGAATCGAAAATATTTCGGTTTACCTCAAATTGAACCGGTTTAAACCGAATAAGAAATGGTAACCGAACTGAACCGAACTGATTTTAATCGGTTCGGTTCGGTTCATTTCATTTTGGTTTTGGGTCTAATGGGTCTTATGGGCTTGATGGGTTTAATGAGTCATTTTAATATATTTTAAAATTTGATGGGTTTTTGGATTCTAATTTTGGGCCAAAGTTCATAAATTTTAATAGTCCAAGCCCAAAAAAACTCAAATCAAACCTAACTAATAAATAATAATATTTAATAAAAGAAAAGAAGTAGGTTAGGGGTTTTTTTTTTACTTATATAGGCGGTTTAATCGATTCAAACCGGTTTTTGGGAAACCAAACCGGTTTGAACCTAAAACTTTTCGGTTTTCAATTTTTTAAACCGGTTTAAACCGAATTCATTTTATGAACCGAACCGAACACCCTTTTTTTGGTTCGGTTCGATTCGGTTCGATTCGGTTCCGAACTTAGTGCCCACCCCTAGATCTGAGCAATGTTTTAAAACTCGGTAAAGGCGGTTGCCTTAGACATGCCTCGTGCCACTTCAACCATCTACCTCCTCAAGGTTTTTTTTAAAATAACACCTGGGCGATGAGGCAATACCATTAGATTTGGGTTTTATTGACCGAAATGGTGAGTTTGTCTTTTTCGCGATAGTTTTGGGCTTTTTATTTAACCAAAAATCTGCATTGAGTTTGGCTTCTTCTCTTTTTTTTGTCTAAATTAGGTCAATGACATTTTTGCCCCTCACTCATTTCGTTCAACCCCTCACACTAGAACTATTTGATCCTTATATTAGAAGACATTTAGGTGTCGTTTGTTTTTTCCACTTAACATCTAATGGATCTAAAATGAATCTATTAAGTTGATTGTTTATTTATTTAAGTGGTAAAACAATTTAAAAATGCTTCAAAACAACTTAAAATAAAAAAGTAACAAATCCTGATTTTTAACTTAAGTCAAAATCACTGTATTGCATTTAAAATAATTTCTTCCAAAGAGAATTATTTCCAATATTACCATAATTTTATATTTTACAAATTTCTTTATTTTGACATATTATTAATGATAAATAACTATAAACAAAATAATAATAATAATAATAATAATAATAATAATAATTGGTCATAATATCACTTTTCAACACCATTGAATAATATCTTATCAATATTTACATTAAAATGGTTTAGTATTTGTTAAATTATTTTTATTTAGTTGTTTGTATTATATCAAATAAAAATACATAACAATTAATAGTAATAAACGTATAAATGTCAAATCTTTTGCTTTCAAACAATTTTATCTTTAAAAACAAACAAGTTGACATTATATTTAAAGAGTAATACTATACAACCCAAAATTCAACCCAAATGATGTGGCAAATGAGTTGTCATCACCACACAAATCATGGGGTGATGTGGTAAATGATATGGCAATGACAAATCACTTGCCACATCATTTGGGTTTTTTTTTAGGTTAAAATGTTTGGGTTGACTAGCATTAATGTATATTCAAATGTGAGAAATATAAAAAACAAACATGTCATTCAGTTTCTGTTTTCAATCTCTATTCAGTTTATACTTAAACAGTTTATACTTAAAAAAAAATTACAAATAGTTTGTCTCTCTTTCCATCTCTTTCAATCTACGGAAAAAAAAATACACACATATTGAGTTTGAAAATTTAACCTAATATCGAAAGAGGAAATTTTCCAAAAACAATGGCAATGGCACTGAATGAATCTAAATCCCTAAATTCTAGGATAACAATGTAATTAGTGTTGGTATAAATATTGTATAGTTGATCGGACTATTTTATACCTATTTGAGGTCCCCCATTTCCAATCGTTTGTCTCGTTTTCGAGCGTATTTTTGTATATAATGTTTTTTTTTAGACTTGTATAGGTACATATTCCCTACCATGGGTTTTTGAGCTTAATGATTAGTTTGGGAGCAAAATGAGCCAAAAAGGGCTGAAATTATATAAGCTCATGCATAACGGCCAACTTGCAGGGGTTATATATTCCTCCTCTGATCGAACCAAGTTCATATCTTTACATGTTCGGAAAGCTCCGGAAGTCTAGTTTCCAGAACATTTCACGGATTGTGATTCCGAGCTTTCTGCAGGAAGTTATGCTCATTTCCGTAACGGCGCGAGATGCTGAAATGCTGAATTGCTGTCATGTCCAAACATCTACTTCAAACGGCGGCCAGGACACAGAACCAAACCGTCGATTACCTCCAGAAGGTCATTTTTTGCCTGAAAATTGAAGGGCAATCTTGTTCTTTCACCCAGCCTTCAACCCTAACCTCCCCACACTATTTAAACACCTTCTTCTCTTCTCTCCCAACAAACTTCTTCTTCCCCAGACTTCTTCTTCTTCATTTTCTTCATTTCAAAAGAGAGAGAGGAGCTTCCAAGAGCATCCATGGAGGTTTTCCTCCATGGATGCTCCCCATTTCACCTTCTACTCATCATCCACCCATTTAGGAGTAGATTGTAAGGAGAAAGGATGGTATTTTGACCAATTTCGGACCAAGCAATGAGGAGCTCTTGGAGGAGGTTTTCTTCAAGGGTTGTATCTCTATTTTCTCATCTCTTTGTATTTCTTGTTTTCTTAAATGTGTAACCCCCACTTGGGAATATTTGTAAACCTAATTTGTGCTCAATATAATGTGTGGTTGTTTTTATATCTAATTTGTGTTTTGATTCATTCTTGTTATCATTGATTATATCTCTTATCTTGAAATGCTTGTGTATGGAGATTGGAAATTAATATGTATTCATGAATGAGATTAGGAGTAGATTAATGTAATTATAGGAGTAGTTGTAATCAAGTGTCCCATTTGTGTGTGTATGTTGATGGAATGTTGAATTGCATGTGTATGGATGTGTTTGAGTGAATTGAGTTAGGATTGTGCTTTAGGAAGGCCATTCGAGCATAATCTTGGCTAATTAGCTAGAAAGAATGGATGAAACTAATAATTGCCATATTAGAAGAGTTTTGGTTCATTGTTTTTGTTATATATTGGTCTTTAGTTATTTCTCACACTATGGGCTCTAGGTGAGTTATGATTAGAGATACAATAATTGGGAATTCGGCTATTTCTTGCGCTAGGGGCTCTAGGTAAGTTATGGTTGGAGGAACAATTACTCTTTCCACATTCATTAGACTTAACGTTGCCATTTTACATTACCATATTAGTATTGGGGTTCAATATAGCATTGGTTTGTAGAATTGGTTCACATATGTTGGTTGCAATTTTGTGTTTGAGAGGATCTCAACACACTCTTCAACTGTTAGCTCTATGAATGGGTATAAATCGGATTGAGGTAAGAACGAACCCTTAACTTCAATTGGATGAAATTAATGTCTAACAACCCACTTGTGTGCACTTATGTATGGTGAACTTGTAAATCCATGTGTGACCACTTTCATGCATCTTTCCAATCCACCCTTTTATTATTTCTCACCCATCCACATTCTTTTGTTTTCATTTGCATTATTTTCATTTTCATTTTCCTTCACACACACACAACATCCTATACATACACACCATTCTCACCTCATCCGCATTCTATTTACATGCTTTCCCTAAACTCTAAAACTGGAAACGATTAACAACACATCATTGCGGAACGATATCCTTGCTTGAACGATGTACTAGTTTTATTTCTATATATGTCTTTTGACTCATGCCTTATTAGCGAGGTTGATATTATAAACATTTGACGATATTTTCAATGACACGCAAAAAATCACTCGTCAATAGTGTTAGTATTAGGGGTATTGTTGTATTTTCTTATCTTTGTATATGTGTCCAGTTAAGGACCAATTTATGTACTGATTAACATTTCCTTAAAATCTATTTGGTATTAGAGCTAGAATAAGAAAAACCTTAACCCTTACAACTCCGACCACTACCTCTGCTGCTTTGCCGGCGACAGTCGCTCCTCCGGACGACCGACGACCTAGACTAGGTCCCTTTTTCCGGCAGCTCAGCTCTCTTCTTCTCGACGGACCAGCTCTTCCATTTCTCTGCATTGCCAGCACTTCTTTCTCCTTTTTTCTTCGCCGTCTTTCCTCCAGCTGCTACCGAGCCAACAGATTGATGTTGGCAGACCTGCTCTAGACAGTTTTTCCAGCAACCCTACTTTAGGTTAGTTTTTTTCCGACAACCCATTGTCATGGTACCTTTTTCGGCGCCGTCCTTTGCTTTCAGTTCAGTAAAGCTTATGTTTCTCTCTTAAATATATAGCCTAACATTGTTGTTTGTTGTTAAAGTTGAAGAATGTTCCAATTTTAAGGTGATTTAGGGTGATTTATTACTTGACACAGTGTTGTCAATAAGTAGTGCCACAATTTTCTGTTTGGATCCTAGGTGCAATTTGGTGTGTTTATTTGGTACTGTGACTTGTTTGATCACAGTTGGTCACTTTGGTGACTTTCTTTTATTGGATTATTGATAGGCCGAATCTTTAGATGTTCCTGTTCGGACAGATGTTCGATCGGATGGTGTTATTACTTACTGGACACATGTGACACCCATTGTGTCCGGTGGGAGAGTTACGAGCGTCCTGTTGAATGGACGGAACTTTGCTTCATGGTCTCGGGCCTTGAAGTTGTTTGTTGGTGGTCGGGGTAAAGTCTCCTGGCTCTTGGATAATTCCCCTCGCCCAGTTGAGATTGACTCTAAGGTTGATCAGTGGGATATCGGCAATTATCAAATTCTTGGATGGATGTTTGGGTCTATGGAACCCAAAATATTCAACATGTTTATGTATCATGAGACCGTTGAGAGTTTATGGATAGCCTTAACGTCGATGTATGCCCATTCCAAGAATAAGGCACGTCTTTTCGAGTTGTATCAAGAGGTCTCTCATGCCACTCAGACGAGCTTTGGTATGAGTGTTTCACAATTTTTTGGGTATCTACAAATGCGTTGGGATGAGATGGCTCAGTATGGACCGGTTACTGAGTATGGGAAGACGGCATCAGTGGCAGTCAAAAGGCTAGACCGTCTTCACACATACTTTTTTCTTATAGGGCTCAAGCCAGAGTTTGAGCATTTACGCACCCAGATACTCAATTCCTCTCCAATGCAGTCTCTAATTGATACATTTGCCATTGTTGACGGGGATGAGCGGAGACGTCTCGTTTCCTCCCCAATCCCCTTACTTGCCTTTGGGGGTAATTCTGATCAGATAGCTCTTGCTAGTTCTTCTGGTTCATCATGTCTTCGTCTTTCTGGTGGGAGGAAGCACTTTTGCTCCTGTAGCTAAGCTTACTACTATTCGGCTTCTTATCTCTCTGGCCGCCTCGCATTCTTGGCCATTGCATCAGATGGATGTCAAGAATGCCTTTCTGAATGGCGACTTGGATGAGGTTATTTATATGGATCCTCCTCCGGGTTTTTGGGTTGAAGGGGAGTATGTAGGAAAGGTTTGTCATCTGAGGAAATCGTTGTATGGTTTGAAACAATCTCCTAGAGCTTGGTTTGCTCGGTTTGCTCGGTTTAGTGATGTTGTCCTTGGTTTGGGCTTTCTAAGATGTCATTCTGATCATACTTGCTTTGTTAGGCGCAATTCCAAAAGGCAGTGTGTGTTTTTATCTGTCTACGTTGATGATATTATTTTGACTGGTGATAATAACATAGAGATTGCCCAAGTGAATAAAGATCTCAGCACTGTTTTCGACATCAAAGATTTAAGAGGTTTGAAGTATTTTTTAGGGATAGAGGTTGCTAGTTCTAGATGTGGTATTTCCCTCTCCCAACGAAAATATACTTTAGACCTTCTGAGTGATACTGGGATGATAGGGTGTAGGCCTGCTTCCTCCCCGATGGATCCGAATATGAAGTTGTCAGCTTGAGTCTGGTGGTCTTCTACCCGATCCATTTGTCTATCAAAGGTTGGTTGGGAGACTCATCTACCTAACCAATACTAGACCTGACTTGGCCTTCGCAGTCAGTTTGGTGAGTCAGTTTATGCAGTCTATAACATTCTAAGGTACTTGAAGTCTTGTCCTGGTCTTGGTCTCTTTTATGACTCGAACCTATCTCGTGTTTTACTGATGCTGACTATGCTGGATCTAAGACTGATAAGAGATCTACCTCTGGATTCTGCTCATTTTATGGCAGGATAAAGAAAACATCAAAGAGAGAGAGAGATCAGATGGAAGTCTGGAACAAGATTTAAAGAGATAGAAAGAAAGAAAGCGATCAAAGATCAAAGAGAGAGAGAGAGAGAGAGAGAGAGAGAGAGAGAGAGAGATCAGCAAGCAAAAGTGAGAAGTTTGAGATCTGAGAAACTGGATAAATTTAAACAAAAGTTAAAAAATAATAATATTGAGTGAAACCGTCGGTTCTAAAACCGGGATGGAACCGTCGGTTCTGCTCCGGTTCAGCATTTTGGAGAATAAGAACATGAACCTTAAGGGTACCGGTTCCGTAATTTCGGTTCCGCTCCCTTTTTTTTTACTTTCGGTTACTGTTCGGTTCCACGGTTGGAAGTGAACTGTGGTCATGTCTACTGTGATTGCGTTTGTAGTAGGAAAAATTCAAAATGAAAAAAAAAAAGGCTCTTAGATAGCAGTATGAAGAAACAAGAAGACAAGTGAAAAAATAGTTTTTTTTTTCTTTTGGGAAGAATTTCAAAGTATAGTCACTTATTCATTTATGAAGTTTCTAATCAAAATTAAGATAAATAGTTAAAAAAATAAATAGTTTTAAAAATTAAATAAATAAATAGTTTAAAAAAATTAAATATATAAATATTTTTAAAATTTTAATTTAATATTTTTAAGTTTTTCACTTATTTATTTATATTTTAAAATTATTTATTTATTTTTTAAAACTAATTATTTATTTAATTTTTAAAACTATTTATTTATTTTATTTTTTAAAACTATTCATTTATTTATTTATCTAAAAATTATTTATTTATACAAAATATTTATTTATTTAATTAAAAAACTATTTATTTATTTAATGAATCATATCTTTTATTTAATTTTTTTATTTTATTAAAGTTTATAAAGTGTTTGATTAAAAGGTAAAAAAAAGTGTAAAATAATATAACTAAGGGCATTTTAGGTATTTTGAAAGTGAAATTTAAATTTTGGGGGTGTTAGTGTATAATAAAAAAATTTATCCATCTAAGTGTAACTTGTTCAAACTTCAAGGGGTTTAATGTAATTTGCCCTTTAATTAATTCAATAAATTAGTTAAGCCAGTCAACTTTTACCATCTTGAAAGATATATATCCCTATAGTTTGCTTCTTACTAACTATTCATCAACTTGACAGGCTTGTTTGGTGCAATATATATAGTATAGGATAAGTGAGTTAAAATATATTTGTGTTCGGAAATTACACCTGGCATCACAGCTAAATTTGTGTAAGGGGAAGAGTGAGGGAGGGATGGGTTTTCGAAACCTAACTGTCTTTAATCAATCTTTGTTAGCTAAGTAATGTTGAAGATTGATAAAGAATCCAAACTCCTTGGCAGCTAAGGTTGTGAAGGGCAGTTATTTTTTTCCGACTGTTGCTTGTAAATCAAAAATAGTTTTGGTTCGTAAATCTGGAAGAACCAGAGTGCCCTTAAGACAATTTCACAGTCTAACACCGTATATGTATGGTAATTTCATAATCCAAAACGGAAATTTATATATCCTTTATAATAAAACAGTCTAACTTGAGGAAAAAGGAATAAACACATAAACAATCTATCCTAGCAACCTAACTCTAACTATAACTTGAATCCAAATCTAACCTAGCCACCACATGACCACGAAAACATCATAAACACACAAACAATCTATTCTAGCCGCCAACCATATATTAGCTATGTTAGCAATAATACCAATCGCTATGCTACGCGGAAGCGTTGCTACATAGTCCACAAAGAAACACAATAATATCAACGAAAGAAAAAAAAAATAAGAAGGAAGAAGTAAACAAACCAATCACACACACAATATAATGATTTTTACATGGAAACCCAAGCACAGGGAAAAACCACAGCCGTCAGGACGACAAGATAAAGTTCCACCTTGTAGCAAATTTTTACAACCACATATCCACGATTCCCTCTCTAAAACACCCCAAACCCAATAACCCCCAATGCCTACTCTCCGGAGATCTCTCTAGTATTTGCAATTATGCTCCACACTAATAATCTAGTTATTATGGTCTATTTATACCGGTTATAGGAAATTTAAACCTACAAAGAAATTCATTTCCTACACGTACAAGACTTTATTGTTTCACACAAACACTGTTTACTTTCATATACAAGCTTTCTTATTCCACGTAAAGAGAAATCATTTTCCTTTAAGCACAAGAACTTCCAGGAAAAAAAAATACTCCCTATTTCGCTAAAGATTTTCCGTTTCAAGTATGTTTATGATTGACTACGGTTTGGGTTGCGGTTGGCCACCCGCTCCCTAACCGCGATCCATGCGCCACGTTTTGCATCGAAACCGTTGTCTCTCACATAGCGCTTTCCATAATGTCAATATCTGAAATTGGACCGCTATAGGAACCGCTGTCTAATTACACATAGTAACCCACAACACTTTGCATAGCACTTTCATAGCTCTACCCACAACACTTTTCACAAATCTTCGTTTCTCATTTCTTCTATGTTTTCAAGCCTCACTCAAACACGATCTCATACTTCCAAACGTTTCCCATGTCTCTAGAAAGTCTCTGCATTGGTTGAATCCTGTTTGGTAACCATTAGAAATTCGAGCAATATCCAACAAGTCACACATCCACAAATTGACCACCATGCGATGGTAGAGACAATGAACTAATCACCCGGCGAACAACGTAACTATTTAAAGTCTGACTTTTCGAGCTGAACTACAGTGACCCACTCAACAACGGCGATAAATAGTATATTCAAGGCACAAAAGAAATAAAAATAAAAAACATGCAACAACCGTACACTCCTAGCCGCAGAGTTCGTTAGCGGATAAATATGATAAAAAAAAAAAACAACGTGAAAATGTCAATATATATCACGTTCTTTTTTTAGGTTTCACCTTTCTTTTTTGTTACATAAAAAAATAGAAAAATGTTACAGAAGTATTTTCGTAATTTATGGTTATGGATCAAAAAGAAATTCTATAAAGTGGTTTTAAATCTTCGTATACAATTAAAAACAAAATTTATATAATTTATTTGGTTATTTCAGACAATTTCCACTCACAAAAAATCCATGCATTGTGATTGGTTGGTTAGTGTCATTTGGGTTGACTTATCTGTTTGCTTACAAATTAAAAAGCTACGGGCTGTGGTTGAAAGTATCATGTTATACTGTTATTTGCATCAAACATTTTGTTATAATCTTTATTTGTTAAGAGTATTCTTGTTTATTTCACTTTAAAAAAAAAAAAAAAAAAAAAAAAAAACTGACATCTCTATATTGCAGTGTTCTGGTAATCGGAAAAATCGGCCGATTAATCGCCGGAAATTCGCTAGCGGCCTTCCACCGTTCTGAAAAGTCGAAAATCGGCTTTATTATGCGAAGGACAACTAGTCAACGGCTTAGACTCCGACTAGTTGCCCTCGGCGGACTAGACGGAGCACGATATTAAAAAAAACGGTGGCCGGCTTGCTAGAACTCGTCGTCGAAACCCAGATCCATTGGGAAGAAGATGAAGCGACAGGTAATAAAAAAACAAGATGATTGTGAAGAAGAAGAAGAAGATAGAGTTTGAAAAGAGATGAAGAGTGTGAGTGTTAAAAACTTGAAATAAAAAACAGAACCTAGATCGGTGATGGAGGTTAGAGAGAGAGAGAGAGAGTGTTGGAAATTTACTAAACCAATCTGGGGCCATTTCGTATACTGTCATCTTTACATGGGAATGAGAATCTCAAAGCATTCCCATGTTTGGTAGGAGGTTTGGGTTTTTGATTTCCCGGGAAAGTGAATCCCATGGGAATCACATTACCCTCCAGGAGGGTAATGTGATTCCCATCTCAATAGGTAGGTTTCAGATTACCCTCCATCTGATTCCCACCGTGGGACCCACCATCATTAAAAAAAAATTATTTTTATTTTATTTTCTCTTCTTCATTCTTCATGATCCATCTGAAAACTAACACCAAAAATCCCCAATTCATTTCACTGAAAACCCTAATCCTTAACCTTTTCTTCTTCGATTTTCAATCAATCAAACCCTAGATCAAATCGTCTCCTCTTCAATTCACCCTCAAATCCCAATTCTGACAATCGATCAATTTCTTCCAACAAATTTCCAGTTTTATTCTTTTATTTTCTTACACCAAACACTCAAATAACATCAAATTCCATCACCAGCACAAAAAGAAAAACGATTGCAGCAAGACCTGGGTTTGCTAGACTTCGACGGCGACGAGGAGCTTCGACGGCGACGAGGAGAAGCTTCGACGACGACGGCGACGAGGAGGAGCTTCGACGACGGCGGCGAGGTCGAGGACGAGGAGACACGATGATGACGGAGAGGAGCTTCGACTGCGACGAGGAGGAGCTTCGACGACGACGGCGAGGTCGAGGAAAAGGAGCTTCGACGACGACGATGGCGAGGACGAGGACGAGGAGCTTCGACGACGACGACGATGAGGATCTTGGGTGGACTGAGGCGACACGACGACGACAAACACGAACCCGGCCAGAGGCGACGTCGACGACAACGTGGAGGCTGGACGGAGGTTTTTTTTTTCTTGAAAAGGATCTCTTTTCTTGAAAGAGATAAAGATGGCAAAGAACATGTGTGGGTTTTTTTTTAACATATAATTGGACTTTGAATTTTTTAAGTTTTTAGTTTTTTAGTTTTTAATTAAAAAAACAAATTCCAATGTATACCAAACACTATTACTTAATATTTTCAGGAATCCGACATAATATTCTCATACACAACCAAATATATGTACACAACTTTCCCAGGAATCATATTCCTGGGTTTCACTTGCCTAATAATCACATTATTTTGATTACCCCATACCAAACGGTCCCTCAGAGATGGAGATGGAGAGAAGAAAAGAAAGAGATCGGTGATAGAGTTGAGAAGAGAGAGAAATGGAGAGAGTTGAAATTTTAAAATAAAGTAAAACACCGATTGAGAGATATTGGTCAGATCAAAGCGTAAAACACACACATATAGAGAAATAAAAAATTAAATGATTTGATATTAAGATGGTGAGTTGGTGACAGCTTTATTGACTTCCGATGTCAATCATAATCATCAACACTCACGGATTTAGAAATTTCTACAAGATGAAACACTTATATATGAAATAACAATTATATTAGAAAAATTATAGAAAATTTAGTATTCTAAGAATATGAATATTTTTTTATATAAAAAATAATAGTATAATAAAGTTTAGATAAAATAAAACAGGTAAAATACTAAGTTATTATAAACTAAATAATCTTCTAATAAAAAAGTAATAAAAATAAGAAACACAATATTAAAAATAAATAATAATAAGAAAAACAATATAAATAATGAAAATTTATAATTTTTATTCATAAAAACATAAATTACAATATAATTTTATAATAAATTTGTTTTGTATTTATAATGAATTTATTTTAAATTTATATAAAAATAATTGATTAATAAATATAACTAAATATATTTTTAAATTTTTTATTTTGTAATTGTTTGTAAATTATTGAATTATTGAATTATTGATTCTAAATAAATTAAAACTTTAAAATCAAGAAAAATACTGAGGATAAAATAAAATGAATAATAATAATAGATGAACTATTTTAATACAGTTGATAAATTTGAGATTTTAGGGATTGATTAGATTTGTCATGACTTAGATATATCAAATTAAAATTATTAAAAATAAAAATAAAATAAAATAATAACGGATAATTTAAAATTAAATAAGATAATTTTAAAATAATACATACAGTGAGACTTGAACTCCTACCAATTGTGTTATATGTCGGTGTTATTTAGTATAAATATATATTAAAAACAGTATAATTTATTTTATTTTTTTAAATTAGAGGTAGGGTATGGATCCCACCTGACCTAAAGGTAGGTCCGCCCCTAATACATGCAACATCACTACATACAAGCAACAGACCAAAACGCAAGAGAAGAAAAAAAAATCCGTCTAGTCGCCCACTACGCGGCAACTATATTGTTTAAATGATAGGTGCCGGTTCACCGTACAACTAACGTCTAACACTTATTAAAGCATTGATATTTTGTTATTTACTTTTCGAATTTTTGTTAGGGTGTGAGGAAGAGAAATTATTTTTTATTAATATAAATGAATAAAAGGAAATGAAAAGAAAATGAAAAATAAAATGTTCAAAATGCAATAGCATCCAATCCATAAACATCATTAATCATTCTCCATCATTTGTTATGAACTTATGACAATTTATTTATTTGATTTGAGGAAGGAGCGATTTAAACTTCAAACCCCAGTTACATTCTTTGAGTTGGTGTTATCATCAAATGTATACCTACGATCATAAGAGGCAAATTAAAATTACAGTCTAGTATAGAAAATCGGTGAAGTTGAAGTTGATATGTATTAAATACACACAGCAGAATTTAGAAGAATTTAACAGAGAGAAACAGGAAGATTTGAAGGAAAAGTTATTTTATATATTTCAACACGAGAAAATCAATACATACGCATATAACCATTTATAGACTGTTTGCTCGAATAAACAGTTACAAGCATTAAGCAACAATTCAATAAAACGGTAAACAACAATACTAAAATAACAGGAACAATGATCACTCATGGGTGGCACCACTCCACCAGATGGGGCCGCGAAACATTAAGTGGAACATTAAGTGGTTTTCCCATTATTTGCACTACATGCCAATTAACTATTAAATAACAATTAATTAATAAACCCATCATGACCACTTCACCATGATCAAGTCCTTCCTTCAACATGGCTTGTTGCATAGCTGAATTTCAAGCTTATCAGAAGTTGATGTTATCGGCCTCGTAAAATTCCTTATCTTTTCGGTATTTAGTTTTACCACAATATCGTTGCAACTTGCAAGATTCTTCTTCGTTTGTGGTTAGGAAAATTAATCATAGGGCTATTATTTATAATTTAAAATCGATCTACATCTGGAGTACGAAATATATATGGATGATAAATCTTATCAATATTGATAACTAACATAAAAATATTTAATAATCCCTTAATCACCACTTAACAATCATTTCCCACATTTAACAATCATTTAACACATTACAGGACCATATAATAATTAGTTACAATTAACATATATAACTTGATGATCAATCTTAATTACTTAAGAGAGTAATTAATTAAGATCATATTTATTTATATATATATATATATATATATATATATATAAAACTGTAAATTTATTCAAAGAAAGATAACAAGAGCAAACAAGCTGACAACGCATCTCCAAGAAAAAGAGTCCGGAGCAAAGAAAAGGAAATATATAGATATATATATATATATATATATATATATATATATATATATATATGAGTCGATAAGCATTAATTCACTCTAACGCCTCATGCCACCTTCCACCACCGGTGCTTTTGGAGCCTGCATCGTCACTCCTCAGTTTTCCCTATCCACATTTCCTTGCCATCCTAGGAAATTTCAAATCACAAATTAAAAATAAATATGTATGGTCAGCAAATTTTACACAAAAACTAATCAAATATAGACAAAACTAGTAAAATGATCGGTGGAATATTATTCAATTTTAATAAATTTTATTTATCTAAATTATGATACAGAAAAATTTAAAATAATTGAATATTAATATGTGAAAATAGAAATCTATTTAATTTTACTAGTCAATGGCATTTTTATGGATAAATAGAATTCATTCAATTTCAATATTCATATGAACAGTTCAATAGCTAAACAATTGAGTAGAGATGCACATTGGGGAAATGGGGATGTGTATAGGCCCCTCCATCCCCATCCCTACTTCCCAAACCCTTACCCCATCCCCCCCCTATTTCCCCATTTGGAGAAAATAGGGATGGGTATTTTTGGGGGGAGGTATATCCATACCTAACCCCAGTTCCCCATTTTTCTCGTTTTCCCCATTTTTTTCCCGTTTCCCCATTCTCCGTTTAACTAAAAATTACAAATTAAACAAAAAAAAATATTACATTACAAATACAAACTAAAATTCTTTAGTGCATTACAAATACAAAATAAAATAGTAAATGAGTTTATATAGATAGGGCTTTTGAAGAATAAAAATATATATATGTTTTGGGGGAAGTGGGAATGGAGGAAGGTCCCCCCATCCCCATCCCCATTTCAATTTGGGGATGAAAATCATCCACATCCCCACCCCATTTTCCCATAAAAAATTTCCCCAAATGGGGATGGAGACTTGGGAATTTGGGGATCTGGGGTAAAATGTGCATCTCTATAATTGAATAATGCTAGGCTTCCCAAATTTCTTCTCAAATGGTAAGGTATCAATATCACGTCACTTACCACATAATCTCATGATTTATAAGAAGTTGACACCTCACGTGCCAACACCATTTGAAAAGAAATTTGGAAAAAAATTGAGAAACCTAGCATTACTCATATTCAATTTACTGTTCAATGGTATTTTTGTAGATAAATAGAAATCCATTCAATTTCACTATTCATGTGAACAGTTCAATTTTAAGAGTTGTTTTAGTATATATAATAAGGATTAGGCTAGATCAACTAAAAATTATGACTTAAAATTTTAACTTCAACATCTCAACCACCCATGTGCTTTTAATCCAAGAGTTATAAATACATTCAAATCTCAATCATTTGATTAAGAGAACATAAATGGTTGAGATGTTGAAGTCAAAATTTTAAGTCATAAATTTAAGTTGATCTATATAATAATATTATATATTCAATGGCATTTTTTGTTAATAAACAGAAATTTAATATTATATTATATATTCAATGGTATTTTTATAAATAAATCAAAATCAATTCAATTTCACTGTTTATATAACAGTGAAATTGAAAGCTGTGTTTTAGTATATATATAATATGAGACTAACTTCAAATATCCATAGTAGTTAATTTAATGGTTAATTAAAGATTATGTAGGTATAGTAAAGCATGATTTGTTATTTAAAGTAGTTAATACCAAGATTAACATCGAAGCCACGGCTTTTGAGCTCGCGATATTCTTGACACAAGGCACATCCCTCGAAGAAGCAATGGAGCAAGCAATCCGCACAAGTGCTCCCCTCTAAATTGAATTGATGCCTCATTTTAGTGCGATAGGTGTATGAGAGGAGGCTGTTGGAAAAATTCCATCATATGGGGCCACACATGTAAATATTAAATGTGTTTGCTATCTTTTGGTTAAGCCTAAATTAAAGTGATCTAATTAAGATTTAAAGTTTAAGGCTTAAGGGCATAATTGTCATGGAGTTAATGTGTAGATATCAGAGTGCTATTTCTAATTTGATGAGGGGCCGAATTAGAAATAGCAAAACATATAATATGTTTATTATATTAAGGGTTATGGTCCCCAAATTACACAATCTCTTTTGGCTTTTCTGTATCCCCATCAACAGAAAAGAGAGAACACTTTTGTGTCCCAAGGATTGTGATAATTTGAAAGATCTCAACCCGTTCACTATCCTTTGGCAATGGATTCAGGTACGCTTCCGTTTTCTATTATCTCCTATTTTCTCTTGAATCGATATGGGTTTAGTAACATGTATTAGGGTTTGATTAATCATGATATAGAAACATGTTTAGGTTATTTTCGGATTAATTTTGTGCCTATGCATGTTGATTATGTGTTTAATCGAAACACTCACAGAGGCATGGACAGCCAATCAACAACTGTATTATAAAGTATCGTGCTCCATTCACCACACAAGCTGCAAATTTATAATTAATGTAACCAAATTAACTAAACCTGGTCGTCTTTGATTAAAACACTAGAAGTATTTCACTTACATGAATCTCCCTTGTCAACAATCTCCGAAATTCGTCCGAAAGTGATGCAGGGAAACCAAAATGTCAAGCAACCTGTTAAAGGGAACAAAAAGTTATCAAATGGTTATAATTTTGATTTTGAGTAACAATTCAATTCAAATTTTGAGTAACTTACAGCCAGAGAAGTCGGAGAAGCAGTCAAAGAGGCCAGAAGACCAAGCGCCCAGCTGGTTCTGACGAGAGGGTTGGTAGCTTTGTGGAGCTGGAGCATTAGTAGTACCCGCAGGAGGACCAGTTGCTGTGTTCTGAGCATACATATTGTACAGGCTATGACTTGGGAGAAGAAGGTAATCAAGAATTAAAGAAGGTATTGTATATATAGACAGATATGGTCAGTCAACTGACCCATATTTTACTTACAGGGCATCTTTTAATATGCTACGTGGCATGAATTGATGATCATAACGGATGCATCTCCTTGCAATTTGCAACGAAGCTTCACTCGACTTGATGGAAGCGGGTATGAGTGTAGACTGGTTCATATATGTATAGTTAATTTCCAGACATGCACGATTGAGTCAATGGTGGGCCACTGTAAAATTCTGGAGAAGAAGAAAACCAGAAGATAGAGAAAAATTTCTCTGTATATTCCAACGTTTTTGTACAATATGCATGATGACTATTTATACAAGTATCAGACCAATACCAGCTCAGCTAATCTAACAAACTATGAGGTTGGTCCAGTAATAAATATACCTCTTTCCCAAACCCTGAATTCATGTAATATTTCAAATCCCAAAGTATGTTTGTAATTCGAATATGGAATGTTTTTCAAAAAAAATCCAGTATTGAATGAACGAAACTATGAGTATCAGAAATTGTTCTGGAGTCAATAGTCGGCGTTTAATTAGTTAATGATTTCTTCGTCTTAGGAGATTTTGGGTTGAAGCATAATTATTTGATTAGCTTGCACCGTGTGTGCCGATGCACTTTGAAGAACTACAAAACTAGTGTCTAGTGTGAGATGATGGTTTTTTCATTATTTCAGTTAGGAGTGTGCAAATAATCCACCAAACCCGACTCATGAACTGAAAAGTGTTTGATAAAAATAGTTGAGTGTTTGACAGAATGATTGAAAGGTAAAAATTAGCTAAGAAATAAGGCTTGGAAGCTTGACTCCATTAATGGAGCTCAATGAAGATTATGACGGTACCCTAATGTTTTATACATTAATTAATGAGGAATTTTAATCATTAACTTGAATAGATTTGAAGGTGCTCCTGTATGATGATCATCAACCAACCAACCACCTGAGTTTTTTCAATTTGATCGCGTCCCGGATACAGATGTACGTAGCTCCTCTATTGTAGTGGCATCCTCTAAGGTCCAGATGTGGTGTACACTCGGCTTTTCAATTGTATAAGACATGACTAATGAAGAACCGATTGAGTCTTCCAAATTTATAGTCATATTTTTCTTCTTGATAAAAAATTATCTTAACAGATATCAGGTTCTATTATCTGTATATAGTGTCTCAAGCGGAAATGGTTACTTAAGAGTACGTTTGGAAGAGCTTCTCAACTAGATCTTTTTACGGTAGATTTTTTAGAAGTAGATTTTTTAAAAGTAGAGTTTTTAAATGAAAGTCATGAACGGTCCTTTGGTTGTCAATTAATAAAGAGTATTTTTTTAATGATAGAATTACAAAAATACTATAACAAATATTAAATTATAGGGTTATATTAGAGATTTTAATGTTATTAAAAAAACTTCAAAAGATCTTCTTGGAAAAAACTTTAAATTCAGGATTCTCCATGTATACGTAAAACAACTTTTTTAATCATCCAAAAGCTCTACTACATGACAACCAAAAGATACAAAAAAAATTCAAAAGAGCTTTTTTAATTAAAAAAGCTCTTTTAGCCAGTAGACAAGCTCTTCCATACAGACACTTATAGTATGTTTGGTATGGCTTTTCAAGTAGAACTTATAGAGTAGATCTTTTTGTAGTAAAACTTCTAATGAGTAAAGCTTCTAAAAAAAGGTTTTAGTTGTGTAAATTACAAAAAAAAATGTTGACAATATATTTTTCGAAATAGCTTTTGGTTGAGTGAATTACAAAAAATGTGTTGACAATGTACTTGTAATGAAAGAATTCTTATGGAATATTTAAAATTTATAAAAGATAGTTCACACAATTCAGATACATTACTACATCGGTTCATTTACTACATTACGGATTCACCGACAATTTCTGTGTACTTTCATTTCAAATGCTTTCATTTCAAATGCTTATTGTTCTGTCACACACATTTATATCAGACTCAGTAGTTCCACTTCTTTCAGCTGAGGCTGCAAGACTGATCGCTGGGACAGATCGTATTTGAAAGAAAGTTAGCAACCGTTGACTTGCAGGACCGAGACCGTGCTACTGGACTGGCTGACTGGGTTGGCTACTCTCTGCGCTCCCAGCTGCTACGGGAAGAAAGCAAGGACTGATTCTACTGCTCCTTCACCCAGGGAACGAATGGTTTTAAAAATGCTCAAAAAAAACTTTTTGGAAAAGTCCAAATTTTATACTTCTCCAAATAGACATAAAATGACTTTTGTAAAGGGTAATTGAGACAACTCACGTATTAAAAAAGTTATTTTGAGTTTTATCAAATAACTAAAAAAAAAACTTCAAAATAGATTCTAGCATTAAAAAAACGCTTTTAATCATTTCAAAAGACATACCAAACATACACTCAATCCATCACTGAAGATAGATTTTAATGTTTCCTTTCGATAAATAAACGAGCAAAAGGCATGATACAGTACAAGATCAAGTAATTACTCACAATTTTTAATTTAGCTTGCCTTATTTACAAAATTACTTTGTTAAGTTGTAGAACAAAATCGGTCATCCCTGTCTTGACAGAAAAAACATGCAACAAATTACCAGATAAAAAGTACCCCAACAATGGAGATTTAAATACAACAAAGTTGTGGGAATCCAATGTCTTCAATCTGCCTTGCATCTTCTGTGCGTGGACTTGGCTAAGACATCATCCTTGATGATGGTCGCAGAAAGAACACAAGCAATATCCTTCGCCTTAAGGAAGACAAATATGACTCTTGCTTAAAGTGTTTGAATATGTAGCGTCATACATGTGTCGAGAGAACCCACTTCAAGAGTGCCTATCAGGAGGAAAAGGAGATCGGCAGAGTGGGGATGGCTGTCGAGAGCATCGACAAAGGCATAAGGAACACTTTATGCTGAGCCTGGAAATTCAACCTCAGTCCCGTTTACAACCAAAGTATAGTAGCCAATTATGACGCTGGAAACAGTGGTATTGGCATTAGCTGGTTGAGACTTGAGAGGATGCACAAATTCAACCATGATGTCTCCGTCTGTCACTTACAGAAGCCATGGGGGCGATAGAAAAAGTGGCTTATAGACTTATAGTACCAAAAGAGGGGCATGACTGCAGATATCAACACCATAGCAATCATTGAACTTATATAGCACAAGTTAAAAGTTTTATGATACAATCCTAGTTATACAATCGGCATGGAATTATAAACTATGAAAAGAAGAAGAAAATTGTTATCCAATCCCCAGTTTTGTACTATTGGCCAGCAACCGTAAAACAAACTATGAATGAATTTTGTATTAGTAGTTGATATTTTCCTCAATCATCCAGAAAGACTACATACATCCAGAAAATAATAAACTTAGCGATATGAAACACAATTAATAGAATTTACAGGAATTTCTATTAGCATATTAAACAATTAAGCATACTCTAAACCGATAATCAAATAAATGATAAATTGTTGATTTCAAAGACTGCAAAACACATTGAAGAATTCAACAAAATAAATTTTGAAATGATACAAAAAAAAAATTAACAAAAAAATTATCGTCAACTTAACAAGACCTACAAATAGTTTGGAGAAAAAAGGCACCAAATATACAGACTAGAAACTCTAATCACTTGCTAGTTGAAAGTTGTATCACTGGATTCATGATTTCCATTGGAGCATTAAGCCTAAGATGTCAGTCTCTGGTGGAATCATCCAAGACATGGTATCGGATCATCACAATGAACAACAATCCAAGTTCTCAAATATCATCTAAACTTCTAAAGTCTAATAATATGTACAATTCAAGGAATGAGTATTTTCTGCCCAAACACTGTTATATTACAAATTACACTCCTAAACGGCAAACAGGATTTCCTAGAGATTTAAGATAACAAAAGTTCTATTAACTTCCATAAGCAGCGAGAGAGAGAGAGGGAGAGACTAACCTCACTGATGTGTAATGTGCCGATTACCAATAACCTCCACATGCACAAACCCCACCTTCAAAGTGGTGAAACCGGTTTGCATCTCGAACAATAATTACCCTCTGTGTTATAGCTGATACAAACTTGCTAAATGTGTGACAGTCACCACAAACCCTAAGATTCTTCATAATTCTTATAGGAGTTCCCTCAGGTGTGGCGATGAGGCCAAATACAATTGCCAACTTCTCACTATGTGTATACAGAATTCCAAGCTTATCTTCCTCAGGAACATCATGCAACACAAAGTTTGTATCAGGGACATAACCTGCCATCTCCAACTTTGTACTCAAACTCTTTAGCATCCCATAAATTTCCTTCGACCGAGGATGAGTTCTGTCACCAACACTGAATTGATAAACCATGTTATCTACCTCAATCCAAGTCCAACCAGGAATTTTCTTTAATCTCCTTTGGGTCATCAGATTTCTAATTTTCGCCACATCTTCCCACCTACCTGCATTAGCATAAATATTGGAAAGCATTACATAGTGACCGGCATTCTCTGGCTGTAGTTCAAGTAGGGATTTCGCAGCCATTTCTGCTAGTTCTAAATTCTTATGGATTCTACATGCTCCAAGTAAAGAACCCCACAGACCCTCGTCCTTTACGATCCTCATACTTTCAATCAATTTCAAGGCCTCATCAAGTCTTCCAGCACGTCCCAGGAGATCAACCATACAAGTGTAGTGTTTCACATCCGGTGCAACAGCATAATCATCCTGCATTGATGAGAAAAGCCCCAGACCCTCTTCCACCAAGCCCGAATGACTACAGGCATTTATCAGTGACAGAAAGGTGATCCTATTCGGCAATATCCCGCTACTCAACATCATAGGGAATAAATCAAGAGCTTTCCTTCCCTGGCCATGATATCCATAAGCTGCAATCATTGCACTCCACGAAACTACATTCTTTTGTGGCATTGCATCAAAGATTTCCCTCGCAAAATCAACACTCCCGCACTTAGCATACATATCAATCATTGCCGTCCCTAAGATTACATTCAAGAAAAATCTATTCCTAGTTATATAATCGTGAACAAGTCTAGCCTTATGCATAACTCCAAATTTTGCACAAGCATAAACAACATTCACCAATGCCACCTTATCTGGCTGAACACCTTGCTCTATCATCCTATCAAACAAAACCAACGATTCATTAGCATTTCCAGACTCCGCACATACACCAACCATCACTGTCCAAGTCACAAGGTCCTTCTTCGGCATTTGATCGAACAGTTGCCTGGCATCATCAATAACCTTACATTTCGCATACATGTCAACAAGAGCTGCACATACAAATTGATCCACAGGCAACCCAGATTTCAAAACAATGTCATGAATCACTCTACCCATTATCAGGTCTCTACTATCTCTACAAGCTCTTATCACCAAAGGTGAAGTATAGTTATCTAACACCATTCCACAATTAATAAACTCCCTAAAAGTCCTAAAACAATTAACATAATCACCAGCTTTAGCAAACCCACCAATCATTACACTCCAAGAAACTGCGTCTCTCTCTCTCATCCAAGCAAACAACGCAAAAGCGTCACTAAGAGCTTTATGCTGAGCATAAATGTAAAGTAGCTTGTTTGCAACAACGAGGTTATGGAGAAGACCATTGACAGCTACTTGGGCATGAACTTGATGTATCTGAGAGATGTTTTTGCAGCTAAGTAGTGACGAGATAAAAAACATGGGGTCTACAGAGAGCGAATATTGAGAATCGGATGGTTTTTGTATCTGGGTATGAGGATCTATGGAGGTTTGTCGAGGAAAGTGAGGTTTGAAGATGGTATCTGCCATAGCAGTAGCTGTAATAGCTGGGAAAAAGCGAAAGTCTCCATTGGTAGAAGCGAATAAGTTATGCTTTTTGAGTTTAAACATGAGGATTGATTACCAGTTCTAACTTCTAAGTTCTAACACCATTTAAACCAACACAACCCGCGTTAAACTTAAAATTGTAACACCACCGCCCAAGAGACTCTGCTCGGCTCGGCAATATTTCAATTTCGAGTCACCGCTGCCGGTCTACATGTTCAATACTCATTCACTTCATTTTGGTGTAAATTTCACATTAGAGTTGTCCTGCGACTTGTTTTTCAGAGAGGTGCAATTTGGCGTCCTACAATGAATGAGTTTAAGCTTAATATTAAGGCAATTTATGGTCCTAATCTTATATTATGACTAAATTTGATTCTGACAATATACAAATTAGCTAAAAGATACATGCTAAATGATCCTAATATACCGCCTGAAAATGTTTAATTCAAGCCAAAAAATATATATAATACATTAGATTCTGAAGTTGCTCAACATCCAGTGCTTTCTCCCAATAAAACTTAAAATCTCCAAGTGTGGAGTATCCCCTCAATATACATTGCTTTGTTTTAACTACATATTAAATCCCAAGACGGGATTATTCGTACTTCCCCATTACCAACTAAGCCGTACATCCTCCTCCACCATCCATTTCTGCATCGTTACAATCATCAAATGCCAACAATAACAGCCTACACTAAAGATACAGATACAAATTTAATTCTTATCAACCACAAATTAAATGAGACCACGCAAATTTTAGTTCAGTTGGGTAAGGGGTGAGCGTGGTATGAGAGAAGGTTTCAATTCCTTCACCTCGAATGATTCGTATGAATTGTTTTCACGAAATTCTTCAGCAAGGGAATCCATTGGCATGGCTCGAAGTGATTCGATAGTAACCTTACTGGGAACCTCTGATTCACACCTTGTTGGAGTTGTGCCAGTAGGATCATAATCCTGCACATCATTATCAAAAAGTGTATCAGATTACCTGAGTTTGGGACTTGGGACAATATTCAAAAAGTAATAAAACAAATTTAACTGCAAATGTGTGTATAAATAAACCATATTAAAGCCATTCAATTCTACATAATATCTTTTTTTCATTTTAATAGATGCTAGATTGGATGGAGAGTAAAATTGTAAAAGTATTTTATCAATGTTTACACCTAAATAGATTGATAAGATTCATAAGCTAAATAGCCTACCATATATTGTTGCTGGAAGGTCTCCTGGGCCTTCTCTTTGATGCATGTAGCTTGCCCAACGTGACTCCCCCGGAAAAGATCAATTGTTTTTTCATGAGCCTTTACATTATCAGAAATTTCAGATATTGATGCTCGCTCCTGTTCTGATGCACCTGTACCAAGTCACAAGCAACTGTCACATGCCCTAGCTTTGACGAGATAACATCAATAAACTCAAGATCCTAATTTCTACGACATGAAAACTCACTATCAATGTGCTGAAGCAAATCTTCACTGTTTTTGGCCACATCTTGCTCAGCAGCAGTCCTAGCTGTATCAACCTCAGCATCATGCTGTTCATTACTATCAGAAGCATTCCTGTAACAAAAAATTTCAAAATTAACCTAGCACATTCAATTTCAAATTTCAAATTTAACCCAACACCATAGACAAAAGGATAGCTGCTTCATTCATAGTCACGATATCATTATCTTAAAAGGACTGATGTTGTTTCGCCACCATATAAGTTATATCCAGTGGGTTTAGACAGAAATAGTTTTTACAAGCATCCAACGGGCATTAAATATTCTAGAATCATATGGCAAATTTGAAGAATACAAAAGACACTGTATTAACTATCTATAAGAATCAATAAAGCCAGATGACCACTTGCCTAGTAAGTGAGACCAATTCGGAAGCATGCTTACTCCCCATCTCATTCAACAACGCATGTGTCCTCTTCCAATGTTTAAAAGCTGATTCACCATTGCTTACACTGAAGCAAACAAAAGATACAAGAAAGGTCATAAAGTAGAATTAAAAAAAATTGATCACATAAAACACTGTGCAGGAACAAACTTACCATTGTTGTAAAAGTAACTCCATACGACAATGTTTAGCAGAGGAGTCATCAGCACCATCTTTAGCATCATTCTCGGCTTGCGTAGAAAATTCTTGCCATTTTCGTTTAGCATCTGACGTGATGCCCTTCATTGTTGAAGCATGACCATCTAAAAATGTCTTGTTTGCAACAGCATTTTCTCTTAGATCAACAAGTCTTGCATCCACCTGTCATCTCCACCATCAATGTATATTGGAAACCAATCAATTCAAGTAACAGGTAAAAACAAACAAAACATGGACGGACCAACTCCTTTTGACGACGGATGTGATTGGAAACAAGATTAGTCATATCAGCTATAAGCTTCTCTGCATCGGATTTTGACTGCTCCTGCAGAGAATAACCTTGAGATGTCAGACGCTTCAACAGAAGATAAATCTTCACATAATAAGGTATACAATGTATAAGTACCTCATACGCCTTCTGAAACTCAGCAATGTTATTCATTTGAATATCATCAGCTTTAACTGCAAAATTTTCTAAACTCTTTGACTCTTCTTTAAGCTTCTGGAGAAACCCAATAGTGTACTCAGAAATGTCCTTTGTTTGCTCAATAGCAGCATGGAACCTCTGTGAATTTAAAACAGGCACAAGAAAAAGGAAAAGGTAGAAACTTAGATAATACTATAATAGTTGAAGATATATCAAATGGAGTAAAACAGGAAAAGAGAATATAATAAATCAATAACTATAAGAAATCATGCAAGATAAACAATGCAATTACAGCAAAAACATAATCTATTTCAGCTATTCTTTCATTGCAAAAGAATTCAAGATGATACTCAATTCATCAACATTTACAATAAAATATTCCAACAGAAAAATACCACAAACTATAGATTCACATACCTGGCGCAAATCCCTAGCAAAAATAGCTATTTCTCCCTGTTGCGTTGAAAGCGTGGTCTGAAGATTATCATATATAGAAGCTCCTTCTCTAGCCTCTGATTCAAGAAACTGATTCGAAAACAAACATACAATCATATAATATTCAAAGAAGCCAAATCATAACAAAATAGATAATTCTGATAATACAAAGTATTCAAACCATTGCTACCTACTTCTTCGATAGAATGTGCATTAGAAGAAGCCAAAGTTGAAATCTCCTCTAAACTGGCATTTGAACCTGCCTTGTGCAAACGCACAACATTTTGCACCGCCTCCATGTGGGAAATATACAAAGCTCTTGATGCCGTGACTTTCTTCTTCATATCAGTAACCGCCTAATGAAAAGATTTATTTTAGACACGGACAGTATTATGAACATGAAGACGAAAAATTTACCCAAGAAAAGAAAGAACTACTATAATAATAATGAAGTAAAATGAAACAAGATTACCAAATTCATGTAGTACCTTATCATGTATGTCAAAAAAGGAATGACAGAGTTTCTCTACATGCTGAAGGAGTTCATTTTGTTGAGACACTGATGAGTCAACCATGTTGCAAAGAGAACCAATTTGTTGAGCAAGCTCCGCTTGAAAATTGCTAACCACTGATCTGTTATCGGTATTCAGTTTGTCTTCTCTTCCTACATATTGCCATCTCAGTATCTCACAATCAAAAAAATTACTTGTTCAATAAAACTTCGAAGCTTGTAACTGAACCAAAATACCACATACCTATCTTTTGAAACAATGACGCATTATCAAGGAGAGCTTTCTCTAAGTCAGACCGTAAAACACATGCTTGATGAGCCAAAGCATTTTCTGTCCCAACAATTAAACACAATATTAATATATAACCTATTATCAAAAACCCAAGAACACTGTGTTCAAACATACCTGCTCTTCTCTGCTCAGAAATAATATAATCCTTCTCCGTTAAAGCATACCGACACTTCTTAAGTTCTTCTTCGGTGTTGGCAAGCAATTTGCTAGTTTGGTTCAAGTTTTTCTGCATAATATCCAATATTTTATAAAAATCTGCACATTAATCCAAGAAAATAACCAAAACTAATATCATATAAGAAAAAAAACTCACCTCAGTAAGTTCAAGTTTGCTGCTCAAACCAGAACATTGCCTAACCTGGGCATTATATTTATCTTGCAATTCCTCATGTTGCTGTTTTTCATCATACCAGGAAATATAGTAAGCAAATTTATACACCATAAGAAATTTAGCATGTATATGTGACAACAACACCAACTATAATAAAATACTATGGGCAAGCAAACCAACCTTCTGATGAGTTTCCATCAAAGCTCCCATTTGTTCAATTTGATCAGCCATAGCCTAACAAAAGAACAGAGAACACATGAGTGATACATTACGTAAGTGTCACAAGTAGAAGGTGTTTAAACAAAGAACAGCTTGGTTGTAAGTTGTAAAAGTCAAATTGAAGGAGAAGAAAACATGGCAATAGAAATAGTAGATACCTTTCTTTCACTCTCTTCCTGATAGTAGCGCTCCTTTGGAATATAGACACCATTTTTCTCACGTGCAGCATAAACCTCTAAAGCAATGTAGATTAAAAATCCTTAAATTAACCAACCAACTTGACAAAGTATTGTTAATTGCTTGCATAAAGTTTTTCCACCAACCATGTAAGATCAAAGCATCTCACCTGCCTTAAGACGTTCAATTTCACCATAAAGGTCCTTTATAAGAGTTGTTTTCATCATCTTTTGGTTAACCTATAAACAGCAACAAATTAACAAGATAAAATTGAAAGCTTCACCTTTAGTAAACAGAAATTTAAAATGACTGTTGATGAAGTAAAATATCTCCACAATCTGAAAACATGATAATAACAGACTCTTGAAAATGATGAAGAGAAATATAATAGTATACTTCAAGTCATTGGAAAGCATAATGATGAATATTGAGCTATTGCCAAGCTTTGTTATACTGCAATAATACTAGTACTTGCAGAACTTTTATTGACTATAAAGGTTGTAACACCCTATAGAACTTGTTGCACAAAATTCACATAGAAATCAGATCAAAGGCAGCAGTAGAAATGCACATCTACTTAAAAATGATAGTTCAGAAATGCTAAAAAAAACTGCCCTAAGATAGCAAATTATAACATTTGTTATCTACCCCAACTTTCCGGTGTTAATTTCCAATGCAACATGCTAATTGTAAAAACCTTGATGTGGTTACGGTAACAGGAAACATACAAAAAGAGTGTACTCAGAAAACATAGACAATATTAAAACTCGTAACCAGTAACTAAAAAGTTAACTACAGGCTCAACAAACCTCTGGCTTATTTTTTATATTCTTAGCCCTGTGTGCATAATCCAATGTACTCAAGGTCTCCTCCAGACAATGAACAGCAGGTGAAACTGTCGCTATAATGCATGTCTTGGTTCTCCCACCGAGTGAATCACGAAGTAATCGAGTTAGCTTACTATCCCTAAATCACAAAATTAAATACATACTTAGATCGAGTAGGAATGAAATTATGGAACCACAGAATAACTTAATAAGTCGGTTCAAACCTGTATGGGATATGACCAAGATGCTCCACAAGGGCGTTTATGACTCGCCCTAAAGTAAGTAAACTTTTGTTAATTTCACCAGCTTCTCTTGCACGACCCTATTACATAATAAAACCAATATCATTCAGAAATTGCAGCTTAAGTTTCAATTTAGCCTACACACATTACAAAGTAGAGATATAAATGTGTACCTCCCTAGCACCAGAGCGAGATATATTTTCTGACCCAGCTAAATCAACCAAATTCAGCTTGCCACATTTAATTAGTTCTTCACCCTCCGGGGTAGCTTCCTTGATATGTATTGTGATTGAAAAGAGTGAATGTGACCGGCTGAAATATTGGACATAATCTCAATAAAAGATGGAAACTAATCTTTAATTTAAACATGAAAATAGCTGGAGAATTGTTACCTTGATTGCTTATTCAAAAAAGTTTCCGCAGTGCGACGTTTAGCTGAACCCCGTTCCAATAGAGTAAAAATCTCACTTGCACTAGTAACAATTTCCTCCTCCAAACCTCTTACAAGTACTCCACCCTTTCCATCCTCCATAAGCGGCAATTGCTTTTTTTGCTTCTCCTCCAAAGAAACTCTTGAAATTTCCTCTGGGGCAAGCAGATCAGTAATCTCTTCATTGTAAAGTTCTAAGAAAGTAACTTTCACACTATACTCTGCGTTCTGGCTCTCAAGAGTATCAAAAATCTGCTTAACTGCTCTAGGTATGACACCTGCTTCTAAGGGTAGTTCTCCATTAGGCCCACTCTGCCCATCCCACATAACAATCATAAAGATATCGTCACTTTAAGTATTGAAATATAAATGATATGATTGGAACCACAAGATAAACAATGTATACCTTTGCCTTCTTGCATTCCCCTTCCATGGTATAAGTTTTCCCAGTCCCAGTTTGACCATAGGCAAAAATGGTACAGTTGAAGCCTTCAAGAACTTCATTTACAATCGGAACAACAGCTTGCTCATATAGATCTTTCTGCTGAGCTGTAGGTCCAAAAACCTACATGTAACATAAAACAACTTCAACATTCAATAGACAACAAGACATTAAAGTTAAGGAAAACTTTACATAAAGTTCCAAATAGATTATAGCAGACTCTAAAACATCATATTTACCCAAACGCACATACATACATATACACATTTATATTAATCTGTACACTAAAGTCCCAATTCCAGTGATCTAATACACATCATAATCATTATCTTTTGTGCATTCTCCTAAAAAATAGTTAAATGGGTAAAAGATTACTTGTAAGCTGTAGAGTATGCCCTGGCTTTATAGGTACATTATGTGAAAGCATGAACATAAAAATGCACAGATGCATTTGATTACTAGATGCATAGGTAAGTATGTGCGTGGGTGTAGTTCTTATTTAGAGGCTTTACTAATAATAAAGGGCATAGCTTATATCATTTAGATTGCAAATAGAATCAAAAGTTCCCCAAATAAAAGGCATTCAAACGAAAGTGCCCATGTCTCCTAATAAAGATAAATCATTGACTTAGAAGAACTCCATATTAAACCATGCCCCAATAACTACTCGGTTGAAATATGGCACACACCGCTTGAAAGACAAACATGTATCATTTACTTTGTAATAAAATTTAAATACAGAATCATGTGATCGAACTAAAACATACTCAAAATCCAACAATATACTTAAGAAAAAGAAACAAAAACATGCCATCAACAAGAAATCTAAATTGGCAACAATTTAAACTAATTTACTAATTCACACAACAAATGCACACAATATGAGTTCAAATCATTAAAGAACCAACTTAATCCCCAAAACAAAATAGTGAATCAGACAAAAGATAATCCCTTTAATTTCACATAAATACCTTATCGAAAGTGAAAACCCTATCAATATGCTTCCCGGCGATGTTCTGCGATACAGCAACTTCTCTCATGTAATCATTGCAAGTCAAAACCTGCGGCGCGTTGTTTCTCAACTCGTCATCGCTAAACGGCCTGAAAACCAGTCAAAAACGACATTAACATCAATTAAACGTTTCAAATCAGATACGATGAAAAAATAAACATGCAAACCGTTAAAATCGTAATCGCACCTGCAACGGAGGAGGACCTGGACGTTGACGCCTTTCTCTTTCTCGTGACGACCCGACATTTTGAATCGGCGATTAGAAGGTGAATCGCACGAACCTATTGTGTTAGTGTTTACGAGATCCACTTTCCAAATGTGTTTCTCTCTCTAGAGTTGTTTTTTCAAATTCTCTCTCTCTCTCTCTCTCTCTCTCTTTCTCTCTTCGAGTATTGACGCTACGAATTGTGAAATGAGAGCGGGATTGGGAGTGAGAGATTTGAAATTTTGGGAGGCGCTCGCTTGGCTATATATCAACGGTTGGGTTTCGAGGGGAGGGGAGTCAATCGGACGGTCTAGATTTGCGAACGATTTAACTCTCTTAAATTGACAAGATTGCCCTTGTTTTTTGAATTTATGTATGTATAATGTATAATGTATTATACATTTACACGTATGGCTTTGCGTTGTGTTTTTCAAATTTGATGCTTCGGTGTCTGTGTTTGTAGCCCTAATTTTGTGGGCCGCCAAATTATTTGTATGATGGGCTCACACAAATATGTTCTTTTAAGCCCATTTCAACAACCAAATAAAAGCACACAAGGAAAATATTAATTATTGGTTTACCAAATAATATTGATTAGAGTAATGCTAGGTTTTCTAGATATTAAGATCAGATTTTCAATATTAATATTGTGGCAATTGATCTACAATTGTAATGTAGGTAACTATGTGTCATTATAAATATTGTAAATAAACAACATTGTTATTTAACATAAAAACTATAAAAACTATCCCATATTTGGGTAATGTTGAACTATGAATTATGTTGATTTTAGTATCGTAAGTATACATATCTCAAATTCTCAATATGAGAAGAGTAAGAAGATGTGTAAAGTTGTTAAAGAAACAACTCCTCCAAGTCTCCAACCCAAAATATGTATCCCAACATGTGCAGTGTTGTTTTAAAAAAACAATCCAATGAATCCCAATAATAAATTGTAATACTCGCCATTCCTATTATCGTGTGAATTTCAATATAGAAACTCTTCCATATTATCAAAGAAAAAAATTTCCAAGTGTTGGGCGCAATAAATCCTACTGCTTATATTATGATGTGTATCAGCATCCACTAACATATATACGATTCTCATGCAAAATAAAGAATTGAACCACACACAAGATGAGGTTGATCTAATGGTATGCTTCTCAATTCTCATAAACACTAAAAGGTGATGGGTTTGAGTCTTTCTTACTCCCCAAACTCGTTTAAATAGCTCAAATATACTAAAATACTCTCATCTTCTTTTATTACGCTTTTACCATTTTTAGGTTTTTTTTTTTCAAAAACCTCCATTAATGGAGGACCAATATTGAAGGTCATCCATCAATGGAGATGGAACAAACCTCAAATAGAGGTTGAAATCGGCCTCCAATTGGAGGTCAAAATCGGCCTCTATTAGAGGTCTCAATGAAGAAAATGAAAAAAAAAATTGAAAATTTTCATTTATGTCCAATAAGTCTTGTAAAATGTAAATATACCTATAAGTCTCGGAAACTAAAAAATAAGTACCGGAAATACAAAATAAGTCTTGGAAACACCAAAATAAGTCTCGAAAATTAATACCTAAATAAGTCTCAGAAATACCCAAAATAAGTCAAGGGTATTTTTGTCAGATCCACATTTTAGGTGCTATTAAAACTTAAGTTGTTAAGTTGGTGATAATCTTAAAATTCACTCTTTGAAAAGTGCTATTAAATTTTTGAACCCGTATTTCAAAAGAAAAAAAGAAAAAAAAAAGAAATTGAACCTAATTACTTACATTATATTATGGTATGAGCACCCAATGACATATAATTCTCAACCTAAATAAACAAGATAAGCCGCAGGTCGCGTTCTAATTCTATTATGGTTCTTGCATAAATTGTCTTTATATGTGGAAGTAATCATTGTAGTAGTCAAAAAAAATCAGCCTAAATAGAGTCCGTAATTAAACTAGGGCTAAAACATGGCCCAAAAACCATTAGCCCAAAATCAAAAGGCCCAAACAAGGTTCAAAACAGCCAATCTAATAAACAAATGGCCCACTTAAGGCAAGTACAGAGCCTGACTTAACCCATTACAGCTTTAGACCAATTTTAAACATGGTCAAAGGCACGATAAATGGTCTTTAAATACTCGTTAAACCATGGTTGAACGATGTAGATATCTCAACGCCAGACAAGCAATCAAGTGCCATTATTGTCAGGTTCAATACTAATCAAAACGGGCAACTAAGGATCTGAGATACATGTCCTCACATAAATAGGCTAGACATTGAAGACTCAAAGCCTTCAGTATAAATACCAGACCCCTTCTCAAAGAAAAGAGTCATGATTTTCTTTTTCACTCACAAGCGAAAAACTTTGCTCCGCAATTCACTCGTTGTATTTATTGCTCTTCCACGATCACTTAGAGATCGACCTAGTCGATCTCAAAAGCCAGTCAACAAGATCCTCGATCGACCTACATTGAACAAAGGGACCCCCGGCCATCGACCTATCGAATCCATCGATACTCAGCGTCGACCTAACCATATGGATCAACAGCTCGATTTGATAGTCAAACAACACGGTTTGTCACTTTCTACTCTATTTCCTTTATTTTGTTTATTAAACAATATTCGGACTTGAGCGTTGGAGAGTCCCCCAAGGGAATACCCCCTCAGATGGTTCGATGACCACCGCTCCCTCTATTTTTCCTCATTTTACAGATTGTCAATACCCACCTCGACGATTCAAATCAACTGTAGATCCGATCAATTACAATCATCAAGTTCAGTTTATGATTAATGAGAAGAGATTTACGTTCACTTTATGGTTAAATGAGATAGGACCGGCCAAGTAGTATATCTCTCATACCTACGTATTTGACGTAATTGATATTTGTGATTTTGGTCGCCATCCTGATCCCAAAGTCACCCCTACAACTTAAACAACTTCAAATGTTTATCAAAAACTATTTGAGATCAACATCCAACTATATTTTGGCTCATTTCCCATTTCTAGCCTCAGAGATCATTTGAAATTCTCACTCTCTTCGATCATGGATGATAGATTGACAATAAGCTACCATTAATTCACCAAACTTATTTCGATTAAGAAGCTAACATATATGCATTATGCAACATCAAGCAAACTTATTTCGATTAATTAAGAAGATAGTGTATCGTAATCTTCATGTGATTTTAAGGAAAATATAAAATTAGAAATGACTTTTAAACAGAGAAACTTGATGTGTGATTATTAACTTCTTTTGTATATTTAAATTCGATCTATAGAAGACATTTTAAACTAAAATAATGAGAGTAGATACAATTTAATTTGTATACTAATAAAACACTCGGGCCCTCTACTAGTCAACTTTCCATCAACATATGTTAAACATGGGTTCAAAAATTATATAGCATTTTTTGAGGTGGCATTTTCAGACTGTATATGTATTTGATATTGCTTTTATAAAGGCCAAACACATTTTTTTAATATTATAAGCTATTTTAAAGTATTTTTTTCCTATTGTTTGATAAAAAAAAACAGTTTTTTTTTAATGTATTAATTGTCTCAACTACCTTTATAAAAGCTATTTCAAAATTTGGGTTTTTCTAAAAAGCTTTTTTTGAACTTTTTTAAAACATATGAATTGTCTCAACTACCCTTTATAAATTTTAGATATTCCACTATACAACTCTTTCATTATAAATATATTGTCAACACCTTTTTTGTAATATACACAACCAAAAGCCATTTTTTAAATTACATTGTCAGCACGTTTTTTATAATTTATACAACTAAAGTTTTTTTTTTTTTTACTAAAAGCTCTACTCAATAAAAGTTCTATAAGTAAAAGACCTACTCTGGTAATATATATATATATATATATATATATATATATATATATGTGTGTGTGTGTGTGGGGGGGCAATTTTGAAAGTTCATTTACTTTAGTGTCTTTCAAACTTAAGTTATTAAAACGGTGGCACTCACAAAACATTAACTCAAAAGAGTGACAAAACCTCATATTTCCACTGTCAAGCATCTACCATCAAATTGAATTCGGATCCTCTGCTAAGCTGATTTATGTCCTGACTTATATAGATCTGCTGACATGTGTAATTAATGGTTGTAATTTATTTCTTTTATTTATTTCACTTTTATTATTTTTAAATATAGAGTATTATTCTCAAGTGCTTTAGAATGATGTATTCAATTAGGATTTCAAAAGACTTTTAATGACTTTTTTAAGTTAATGACTTTTTTAAGTTGATGACTTATGCAGATTTCATGGGTTTTTATGAATTTTTATAGACTTTACAGAATTATGAAAAACTTTTATAGACTTTCATTTTAAAAGACTTCACAGACTTTCATTTCAAACGACTTTCAGAGACTTTCATTTTAAAAGACTTTCATAGACATTTATTGATTTTTAAATATGATATATACTTTGTTTTAGTAAAATTATATAGACTTCTCATATCAATAAAAATATATGTTTTTAAAGAATAAAAAAATCATTATGAATTAAACTTGATAAAAACATTATTGCCTATATATTTAATTTTAAAATTTTTATTTGTAATTTTATTATATTTTGCATCATAAAGACATTATGCACCTAGTTTTTTTTTTTTAATAATTAGTCAAAAAAATTTCTGTTTTTTATACAGTAGAACCCTTGTAAATTAATCCCCTATAAATTAATATACTCTCTAAATTAATAAAAAATCCCGGTCTAGACTCCGGCCAATGTAAAAAATTAATAAACCCCTATATCGTAATAATTAATAAATTTTTTTAAAAACCAAATGTAAAATTATGGTCCCGACTGTCGCATTAATTAATAATTCCATAAAATTACAAAATATATTACATAATAATCAAGAATTAGAAAAGTACTTTAAGATGCTAGTTTGCACAAGGTCACCATGTTTGATATTTTTGACTTCATCATTTAACTCTTAAATTGTCCTCTTGTTATAACCAAGAAGATATAAAAGAGAGAATTTTGAAGAGCTGTTAGGAATATAATTTTTAGGTATATCCTAAGATCTCCTTTTTATATACAACCAAAAAATAAGCATCATTATATATGTGAGTATCCTTGATCACTAAGTAATCACATTCCCAAAAGGAATTGAAAATTTTCTTAATAAAACTTTCATAAACAAGAAATCCTGAAATAAAAAATAAAAATAAAAATAAAAAACTTTTCCTGAAGAAGAAAATCGACTAAACAAGAAATCTCAAAAATGAACTTTCCCTAAATAAGAAAACCGATTTCTACACATTTTCTAAGAGAAAATAACACTTAACAATATAAAACCCTTCAAATTAATAACCCCTCTAAATTAATACTCAATGATAGGTCCCAAGAATATTAGTTTAGAGGGGTCCTACTGTAATTAGTCAAAATATTATAAATTTTCTTTTATAATAATATAGCAAATCGACAATAATATGAACATTTACATGTCTCTATGAAAGTATGACAATGAGTATGAAAAATCCACCCAATATTAATTCAAGTTACTAAAGATAAAACATAAAAACCGTATATAGTTGTTGAACAAGATTTATGCCTAAAAGCTGGTGGTTTGATATTAAAAATAATTTCATGGAGTCACACTCATACGTGACTTTGATTATGACATACTAGCATGATTGAGTAGTGGCTTTTATCTTTTATCCTTTTTAATTAACATAAATGAAGTTCGTTTGATTTGTTTCGGTGTTGTTTAATTGCTTTGAAAATAGAGGTAAATTTTTTTTTGAAATCGCTCATCCTTAATTGCATAGCCTATGAAGAATTTTTTTATATTATTTTTTAGTTAATTTTTTTTGTTATAGATCGTTAATGTTTGTATGTTTTCTTATAATGTTTTTTTTTTAATTTTAAAAGTTATTCATTTTATTTTATTTGTAAAATTTATTAAGAATGTGTGTTCTTTTACTTGAAAATATACCATATGTTTGATGGTTAATGTTTTTCAAAGAATTTTATGTTTTTCTTCTGAAGTAAAATTCTTTCTATTTAAAAAAAAAAAGCATTCGAAGTATTTGGTAGGAATGAAAGACAAATTGTAAGATTTGTTATAACTAAAAGTCATTAAAAGTTATTGATATTTTAAAGTCATTAAAAGTCATTGAGATTTTGAATGCCTCCAAACTTTCATAGACTGTTAAAAAGTCTTGATTGAATACTATATGACTTTTAAATACTTTTTTAAAGTTTATAAAAGTCTGTATTAATACCCTATGACTTTTATAGAGTCTTTAAAAGTTTACATTGAATACACTTAAACTTTTTAATTTCATAAAAGTCATTAAAAGTCTTTTAAAATCATAATTGAATACACATTCCTTAGATCATAGAAAAGATTAGCACAACAAAGGATCCTGATTACATCAAATTAATTGTCCAAACACATTTCACAAGTGCCACCTACCTAGCTGTGTATATCTCCAAAACAAGTACATGGGATTCTGAAATAAGGAAGTTAATTTTATCTCCAATCATATACGGGTGGCCCAAGGAGGCCTGGCCTACAAAATAAATTTGAAAGAAACTATAAGTTATTTGTTTACAAATTTACTACTACACCATTATTTTTATTATTATTATTATTAACGAAACATTATCATTATTATTATTTATTTAATTCTACCTAAACTAATAGATTTTATTATTTAATTAAGCCATCCAAATAAATATAATTGCCTCTACCACTATATATATGTATATATATTCATACTGCGGCTTTGCAACTAAATAATTAATAAGTGAAAATTGTTAAAAATGATCTTATATTTTATATGAAATTTATTGTTAATCATATACGAAATTTTAATTGTTAATAAACACATTAAAATTTATTTTCAATACATAATTGCAAAATAACGAAAATACCTTTGTAACAATTTTTTGCCAAAAACGTGAAATCTTTGAGAAAAAAAATGAAATCTTGGCCTATCTTAAAACAAAATTAATGAAACACCCCTCTAAAACATTGTTTTTACTTTTTTATTGTATGAGAAAATTACTGAAAACAAGCATCCATAAGGCGGCGTTTGGTACATGGTACATGACGTGACAACATGAGACAAATTATTCTGGTTTCACATTTGGCGCGTTATAATCATGGGCTGAACGAGACTGGATGGGACAAAAAACACAAAAAACTGTCCCACCAAAATTGGTGGAACAGAATTGGACAACATGGGACAAGTCTGAAAAATGACCTTATTGCCCTTTAAGATTTTCAAAAATTACAAACTTGTCCACAACTCAATCCTCTCTCTCTCTCCTTCGTTCTCTCTATCCCCTCTCTCTCCTTCATTCTCTCTCTCATCTCTCTCCTTCGTTCTCTCTCTCTCCTCTTTTTTTTTTTGAAGAGTTCTGGAAAACTTTTGTGTGACATTTTTAATGACAAAATGACAAAATAATGGATGCCACAAAATATTTGGAAAGCTTTTTTTTTCTTCAAAAAACTTTTTAATTGTTTATTTTTAAATAAAATACTAGTTTTGTAATATTTTTATTGTTCATTAAATTTTTTGATTAATATATTTTTACCATTTTCTTTTCTTTTATTATTTTATTTTTGCTAAATATCATACATAAATATATTATTTGTCACTAATATGTGGTAAAAAATATTAGAGAGAACAATAAGGGCATTCTAGTCATTTGAACCTCTTGTCCAGTCATGTCCCAGTTATACCAAACCCAAAACAGTACATTTAACAGTTCTGTCCCAGACGTTCCAAACACAATATGGAACAACTGTTCTGTCCAGCCTAGTCCAGTTCAGTCTCGTCCAGTCCCGTCCAGTCATGTCTTGTCCTCGTACCAAACGCAACCTAAGGGATGTTTCAAGAAAATGTCACGTTTTTTTAAAAGTCAAATAGCGTTGACGGGAAGCACATGCCTTGATGACGATGTTGCCCGTAGTGCACCAAGTGGCACCGTCACACAATGCCTCTTGGGCCTAGGCGACGCGTCGTCGGACAGTGCACTCCCTCATTGCATCGTCTCGTATCAATGCAACACATGAGAGGATATGAATAGGGATGTCAATGGTACGGGTTAAGTACGGGTTTTCCATTACCATCCATAATACCAATTTGTATGGGAAATACCATCCCCGATGAATACCCGTCTTAAAATAAACGATGCGGGTTCGGAGATTTCCCATTAGGGGATCGATTTTTTACCTCATATCATCCTCATCCCATTAATGTTTTTTTTAAGACTTTTTGATAAATATTATATAAATATTATTGAGTAATATGAAAATAATAGTGTGCGGGGCATATTATATATAATGATTTTGAATGGAGTAGTGTTCCAATGGAGGGAAAAAATGAAAAAAAAATAGAGGGGAAATTATGTTAGTGAGAGGTAAAAATATGAGGGAAATATATGTTTATATATATATATATGTAGCGGGTACAAGTATGGGGAGGGGCGGAGACTTAAAATCTCGTAACCGTACAGAAATAAAATCGGGTATTGAAAAAAAATATCGGCCCCCATACTACAACTTAAATGGTACGGTTAAACCGACCCCTAATGGGTCGGGTCCCCACGAATCCATGTACCAATGGGTAATTTTGACATCTCTAGATAGAAATGACCGAAGGTGGGGAAGAGAAAGGAGGGAGAGGAGAGGAGTGTTTTTATATGAGGGTATATAGACAATTTCTCAAAAACGTTGTTATTAATGGTTATACTCTTGCACCATATAGTTAAAAACAAATGTCTAATGTTTATATATAGGAGCTATTTCTTATTATGTCCCTTAATTTAATTTATATTCAAAAATTATAAACTTGGTAAGCTCTCTTTTCCAACAAGTTTTTACAGTAGCAACACCAATTAGTAACGATAAATTATATAAACTTTTTTCTTCTAATAAACTTTTAACGTTAAGAATTAATCTCTTCCGGTTAGAGGTTTATTGAAAAATAAAAGTTAGAATAAACATGGTCCATATATATATATATATTAAATTAAAATTAGTTATACTGTATAGCGATTTTTTTTTCAAAAATAGTCATAAAAATGTTTAAAATTTTAAATTTATCAATTCTCAACAATTTTATTGTTTTTGTCAAACTTTCCAATTTTTGGAAGTTTGGGTGCAGACCCCTGGTCTCCAACAATGTAGTTCTGTCATCTGTGCCAGATCTTTATTGAAAAAAAAAATCAACATTTGAGAAGGAAAGAGATAATGGAGATGATGAAATATATGATGGTTGTTTTTGACAAGAAAAATAAACTTTTTAAAAGTTGATAAAAATAGAAAAACAGTGTTTTTTCTGTGTGAATACTTTCAGCGATTTCCACATATATATATATATCGTCACTAGAGAGATAGATGGTTGTGAAAATGAGTTAATGGACATCTACCACATTATAAGGATATATGATGGTGTGGTGATAGGTTCCAAGAAAAGGGTTGTTTACCAAGTGCAGTGGATGCAATTAAACTACCAAAGCAGATGCCACCTTTAGCCATAGCTCTACGCCTCTACACAACAAAAACAAAAGTCACTTTCATATCAGTGTAACACGTTATCAGTTTTCAAAAAAAAAAATATATATATATATATATATATATCGCACGTGATCACTGCATTAGTTGGTGTCGATCATGAATCAATAAATTAATTACTTAGACAGACCAATTAAAATGTCGGTGAAAAAGCACTTACAGTTACAGAAAGACAGCGGTAGATTTCCTATTCTCAGCGGAAAGACTTATGCTTACCCCCTTCAGAGCATTATTACCCTTCCCTCGATAAATAATACGTGTTTAAAAAGGGATATTTTTATCTAAAAATTCTCATATGTTTAGATAAAACTCTCATTTCTCTAAACATATGTTATGTATTTGGGATGAGATAATGCTCATCCCTTACATAGAGGTGAGCAAAAATGCACTCATTCTCAGCTGTGTAATTTATTAATATTGATTTTTATTGTCAAAAATTTTACAAATCATATAACTTTTTTGGTCTCTCTTAAAATTCGATTTGAAATATAGATTTATAATTCATGTTAGTTGTGTAAAACATTGACCGATATAAATATTTCATCTATATTTTGGAGAAGAAGTTAATGCAATGAATCTACTGTTTTTTTTTCAAAGCAGGGCAGATAGTAATAAAGTTTATTTTTAACTAAGTCATTAATTGCACCATATTTAGTATACCATTTGCCATGAGAGGGACCCGAATATGGGATATTATCGGGTTGAATGCGTATCATTTAAACTCGAACCCTAGATATTATGAACTCAAATCAGCCGTTTAAAAATGGTGTCTGAATTTACGTCTAACCAACCAAATTGAGACATGTGTCTACATTTAATTATTTGTCTTCGACTTCTTTCATAAATGTAGACACATGTCCCATTTTGGTTGGTTAGACACAAATTATGACACCATTTTTGGATAGCTGATTTGAGCTCAGATATTATCGGGTTAAATAAACTTTATTTACCATAAAACCACATTCTACCACATTCTACGGTAGTAATTGCCCCATACTTGATAGTCTTATATAACATCATCAGCCAACCCAACCAAGTTCATACATTGTTCTTTGTATGCTCACTAACAATTAATATTGTTACATTCAACATAGTACCGAACCCAGAAATCATGGAGCCAAAGGGCCGACCACTGGGCATCACCGAGTCTAGCTGGTGCCAAGCCGTGCATGGTGGCACTGGCATTGCCGTCTTGGCCATCCTTTCCTCGAAAACGCTAGACTCCTCTCATTATCAGAAAGCCCTTAACAAAGTTCAAAATTCCCACCCAATCCTCAGGTCTAGGATCCATACAAACCCTAGCAAAAACACATTCTCCTTCATCACTTCTCCTACACCTTTCGTTCAAATCAAGTCATTTAGCCTCTCTTCCACTTTTAAAATCTTGGAAGAAAGCTCATCTTCCCCGGAAAACGTCAACGTTTCGCCTTTACAGCTGATTCTCGAACATGAACTCAATGAGAACGCTTGGTGCAATCGTACTAGTAGTACTACTACTCATGATTTATTTTTCGCGAGCACGTATACTCTACCCAATGACAAGTTGGTGGCGGTGCTCCGGCTTCACGTGGCTGCATGTGACCACACCACGGCGGCGTCTTTGCTAAGAGAGATGTTGGTGCAGGCAGGAGATGATGAAGAAGATAAGGAGGGAGGAGGGGTAGAAAAGGAAATAGGGAGAAAAGGGCAGGTCAGTTTGGGAATTGAGGATCTAATTCCAAAAGGGAAAGCTAAGAAGGGGTTGTGGAGTCGTGGAATGGACATGTTAAGTTACTCTGTAAACTCATTTAGGTTGTCTCATTTGAAGTTCAATGATGTTAAGTCACCTAGATGTTCTAAGGTTGTCCGGTTTCAGATTAACAAAGAGGACACTCAGAGGATCCTTCTTGTGAGTTCATGCTTGATTTATTAATTAATTATAGCAATATCAAATTGACAATTTTTTTAAAATGTAGAAATTATATATAATTATCAGTATTAATGTTGATTACGTATAAACTGTTAATGCAGGGTTGTAAGATGAATGGAATAAAGTTATGCGGAGCAGTAGCAGCAGCTGGGTTGATGGCAGCACATACCTCAAAACGACATTCTGATCATCAACGAAAGTATGCTGTGGTCACACTCACTGACTGTCGTTCCCTGCTTGACCCACCTCTCTCTAATCACCATTTTGGTAAGTTAATTAATAATAGCCAACTACTCATATTTATTTATTTGATCTTGACCATCACGTACTTCTGAAGAAATTAAAGGATTTTCTATTCATATAATATAAATGTTGTTGTTAATAAGTGATTGAAAGTTTGTAATTTTTGGTGATTAGTTTAAGTGGTCTTGATCATGATCACCTTTTGAAGAAAAGGAGTCTCGATCTGTTGATATAAATGTTAATTAAGATCACCTTTTGAAGAAAAGGATTCTCTGTTAATAAGTATTTGTTAATTAACTGTATAGCTTATTGTGATTTGCTGATATAACTGATTAGTAAAACTCATGTGAATTCTGGTCCCACTTGGGTTTAACTGTGAGAATTGACATGAATTTTGGTTGTCATATTCAACATTAAATTTTCACACAAGTCACACCTTATTTTCTTTTAATTATCTGTACTGTCCATCAGTTCATGAAGCCCCACATTTTAACAATTCAACATTAAATAGAAGAAACGAAGGCCAAAACCATTTTGCAATTGAATTCTATTACCATATATATGAAAAGGAAAAACATATATATATATATATATAAAATTTCAATTAATATTGTTTCAGGTTTTTATCACTCTGCAATAATGAACACGCATGTCATGAAAGGATCAAGCGGAGAAATGTTGTGGGATGCAGCCAAAAGAATGTACAAGACATTTGCCAACTCAAAGGACTGCAACAGACATTTCTCGGACATGGCTGACCTCAACTTCCTGATGAGCAAGGCCATCGAAAACCCTGGCTTGACCTCATCAGGCTCCTTGAGAACAGCTTTCATGACTGTGTTTGAAGACTCGGTGGTCGATGATTCTGGTGATATGCAAAAGCGAGTAGGGGTAGAGGACTACATGGGATGTGCTTCGGCTCATGGTATAGGCCCATCCATCGGGGTGTTCGACACAATACGCAATGGATGTTTGGACTGTGTGTGCGTGTATCCGTCTCCACTGCATTCAAGGGATCAAATGCAAGCACTTGTTGAGAATATGAAGAGTATTCTGGTGGATGGTAGTAAAATATGTGGAGAGTAGTGCCTAGTGATCGAGAGCTATATATCTTTTCCATACCAGAAAAGAAGGAAGTTAATTTCAATCGCAATATGCAGGACCTTATATATATCTTATTAGCTAGCTTCTTTATATGTAATTGGTTGAGGCACCTGGTGGTTACTTCGATCAATTTCGTTTATGCATTTTTAATTTAGTAATTAATAAAATTAATGTAGTGGGTTGTTACTGTTGCAGAGTGGGGACCTGGTCTTATGGGAAGAACTATCCTAATATCATTTGTACTATGGGAAGTCGGTTTGTTAACGTTGTAGTTGTAGTTGTTGTTCTATAAGACAACAAGAGTATTCAATAAAGATATGAAAAATATTACTTCAGTTATCAAAGTTTTACTCGGAGGTCAAAGGCACCTAATATAATCACAAGATATCCATTATTTGTTCTTTTTACACTATAGGTTCCAACAAGCAAAGGAGGAACAATCATCTGTACGTACGGGGCATAGTTAAGTATTTAGTTAAATGATATGTCATCTTTTGCAAAAGCTTTTAGGGCACATTTTATATCATTTTTAATGATGTTTTTCAAAATTATATTTAAAAATGAATTTATATTTTTGAAAATATAAATGTTGTGGAGAATAAATCGTACACACACAAATAAATAATATGAAAGTAATAAGAAGAAAAAGACGACACCAAAGATTTTACGTGGTTCAATAATTTATCTATGTCCTCGGAGAGCACCGCACTCAATCCACTATTTTTGAGTTGATTACAATCTCTTTATCTCTCTTTCAGTCTCTCTACAATTGCTCTATCTTTTTCTAGCAATTTTTCTCACACATTACACACTTAATTTTGAGTACACATAATGGTAATATTTATATGGGAGCACTAGGGTTGGCTAAATACTAATTTGGAGTCTCTTTCCTTTTTCCACGAAAATTTCCTGTTCTGTAAAAAAAATCATCAGACCGATGTCCCTACCGCTGTTGGAGACACAGCGTTCCTCATAACGTGTACCTACCGGACTTTGAACCGCTGTCCCACCATTGTCATAATTCACAGCGCTCTTTATTAATTTTTGGACCACTGTCTAAGTCGTTGTGCATCACACAACGCAATGCATAGCGCTCTCCCTTGCGCTGCTTCACACCGTTGTGTATTACACAGCATGAATCAACTTCATGAAACAATTTTCTTTGTTTTGCTTCCTTCGTTGACTTGGTCTGCATATTTCAATAAAGCAAATTAAGTTTGCTTTTTAATTTCATAAAAGACAAAAAAACTTATCTTTACTTTTCAAATGATTTATTTGACCACTTTTGTTGATTTAGTCCCTAAGTAAGAGCTTGTTTGGTTGGGCTTTTGAAAATCCTCTATCCGTAAAATGTTTACTTATAGTAGAAACAACTTAAATAGAACTTTTGAAGAAAAAAAAATTATAATTGTTTGGTTGATAATTAAAAAAAACACTTTTATAGCAGTAGATCGTTTGGTTGTAAAATCTCAAAAAGTCTATTGAGATATTAAATTACTAAACAAGACATTATTTATTCACTCTTAAAAAAATTGAACTTAAAATATTTTATACATGTTAACTACATTTTCTATTGTGCAATAATAATAAAATTCAAAACTTTCATCGTATAAACTTAAAAGATTAAAATAATAACCAGAAAATATTAATTTTTCAACAAAGTTGAAGCATTGTCAAAGTTTAAACAAAAGGAAAATTATCAATATTTCATACAAAGGTAAAAAGTTAAATGGAGAAAAATTCAAAATTAAATAAATTATCATCGAAGCATGATATAATTTGCAATACTATCACGTTCTTTGTCTATTTCATGATTAGGATGTCGCTCATTGTAAACATCTTGAGTAGCATTCTCTTCTTTATCATCACTTGGCAGTTTATCCTCATCGTCCTCATACGGTTTAAACTCTTGATCTATATCAACATTAACTCTGATAAAATTATGAAGAATCATTGAAGTATTCACAATTTTCACTTGTTTATTAAATGAGAATCTATGCATGTGACGTAATATTTTCCATCTTTTTTTACAAACACCAAATGTCCTTTCTATAGTGCATCTCAAAAAAGAATGTGCATGATTAAATATTTCTTTTTTTTTTCCACTAGGCTGCCTTCCACGTCGAAGATCTAGGAGATGATATCGCTCACCTTGACCCTAAATAGCCTTTCATTTGAGGATAGCCTGCATCTACCAAATAATACTTGCCTACACATATAAATGAACATTTTATTAGCTCAATATATAATACATTTATACAACAATATATGTAAAACATATTTTATGACATACCTCTAGGTGGATGAGGAAAATGTAAATTTTCTCTATGCAATGCCACTAAAAAAATACGTGCATCATGAGCAGCACCTTCTCATCTAGCCCAAGCGAAAGTGAAGCACATATTGAAATCACATGCAACCATTATATTTTGAGTATGAGATCCTTTTCTACCGATATATGGTATTTGCTTTAATACAGACATCACAACCGGTACATGTGTTCCATCAAATGCACCTATACAATCTTTAAAATAAGGCTAATATCTATTATCATCTTTTATTTTTCTGGGAATTCCCTTGAAATATGGGTCAAATGGTTTCAAATAATCAACAGTCATGTGACAAACAACATCCAAAACTATTCCAAACCATCTAAATATAGTTTCTCCTAAATGTTGAAATCTTTCTTGAGCCATTCTATTTCCACATGCATGCCCTAACACCAACAAAAAAATAGCCACCGACTCATGTATTGAAATGTCCTTGCCTTTTTCTAAGCCATAAGATTGATGCAATGTATCACATAGTTTTATGAATACCGATGTTTCCATCATAAATTGCTCATGACATACAATATGATGGCCATGTAAAACCTCAATTTCCCATATGTATCTTGATAAAGATGATGTTCTACAGTTTTACTTTAAATTGTACTTAATAAAATGGTGAACATATAAACCAATTCTTATTTTTATCATTTTTAAACGTTTTTTGTCATCATCACCTTGATTATCAACAACTTTGTAATCACCATCCATATATGAAAAATATGAACATATTATAAAAATTAGGCAGAATTTCATATAAGTCCTATCTTTTTGGTGATTTGTCACCTTTATAAATGTCTTTCCAAATTTATCACTTTAGTCCTAACTTTTTCCAAAACTCATCACTTTAGTCCATATGACCAAATATGTGAAAGTCAACTATTTTAAAACTTGTAAAAGTACATTTTTACCCTTATTACTATTTACTTTAGCTAAACTGATTATATTAGCTTTAAATTAAAATGAAAATAATAAAATTCTCAATAATAAAATCTTAAATAAATATATTACAAAAATGTTTTAAATAAATAATAATAATAAAATCCATTAATTTTTTGTATTTTTGTATTTTTGTCATAATAGATATTTATTTAGCTAAAATGATTATCTTATCTTTAAATGATTTTTTTTCATAATTTATTTGTAATCTATTTATTTAAGATTTTATTATTGGGAAATTTATTGTTTTTCATTTTAATTTAAAGCTAAGATAATCATTTTAGCTAAATAAAAATCCATTATGTAAAAAATACAAAATAAGAAAAACTTAATAGATTTTTTAATTATTTATTTAAGTTTTTTTTTTGTAATATATTTATTCAAGATTTTATTATTGAGAATTTTATAGTTTTTCTTTTTAATTTAAAGCTAAGATAATCAATTTAGTTAAATTAAATAGTAATAAGGGTAAAAATGTACTTTAACAGGTTTTAAAATAGTTGACTTTTACATATTTGATCAAATGGATTAAAGTGATGAGTTTTGAAAAAAGTTAGGACTAAAGTGATAAATTTAGAAAGACATTTATAAAAGTGACAAATCACCAAAAAAATAGGATTTATGTGAAATTCTGCCAAAAAATTATAACCATCATCAAACAAGTAAAATAATAACTTATTTTTAATGAGAAAAAAATAACATCAATCAACTTTCATTTGAAAAAAAAACTTCAAGTCCATTACATAAATCAAATAGTAATTGTCCAATAGATAAATATAATCTCAAAACAATTCATTACATAAATAAAAACACAATACCAAATCTAAATTTTTTTGCTAAGCTTGCTTTAGAAATATAATTTGTAGGTCATGATCCTTAAGTGCAACAAACGTCTCTCTGTTCTTCTTCTTAAGAAAAAGTCTAACTGCCTTCATAAAAAGCTCACTTCCTCTCTCAATTTCTGGAATGCAGTGTAACATTTCGATCACCTTTGCAATGCTAGATTCATCATTCTTACCATCCACTGAATCACATAATTGATATAATTGTTTGGATAATGTGACAGCAGATCCTTCTTCAGCTTGAATTTTTTTTTCTTTTCCTTAAATTTCCTTGTAAAGTAGATTCTGGAGTAGTTCCAGGTGTGCCATCCCCACCAGTATTATCTAAATTTTCATTAATATTTGTTTCTATTCCATTAATCCTATCGATTTCATTTATATATTCACCATCAGCAGGTATAAACCCTATAGATGGTGCCCAAGATCCTTCCTCAGTAGCAGCAACATCTCTGAACAAAATATCTAACTGGTCAGCACTCCTCAAGCCTTTTGTTCGAAATTTAGATGCAGCCGGATTTTCCTACATTAATATCAACATGCATATATATTATATTAAAATTTATTCTTAAAAAATAATTAAATTTTCAATTAATATTACAAGACTAGAGTAGGAAAGTGCACCTTTAATTTTTTGTCCCACCATTCTTCACTAGCATCAATTGTTTGCTTAACATGATCCTAACCAAGGCCAGTTTCTTTTCCAACTAGATTTGTCCAGAGCTGCTACTCTCTCTTAAGATTATCCCATTTATTTTTCAACTGTTTTTGACTATAGTTTTTATTAATCGTTTGTGCCAACTTGGTCGAAATATTTTTCCAACCCTCTTTGTTGAAGTGACCATTTGGTCGATTACCAGCTAAAACTTCATAAACACAAATCTTAACAAATGTGTCAACATATAAATCACTCAATTCTGCCTTATTTATTTTTTGGTTTTCCTCCACATTATGTTCCATTCTATATATAAAAAAAAACTATTTCATGAATATTAAAATAAACAAGCAACCAAATAAAAATACATGGTATATTATATAAATTAACTGCACACTGCCATAAGACACCTTAAACTATAAAAGAGACAAGCTAATGATTATGGCCGAAGTCACATGGCACCTTAAAATGAAATAAAAGGTTGGAACTATTTCTACCCATTTAGTCCGATTTCGTAAAACAAATTGGTAGTTAATCATCGTTAAAAATTATGAAAATTTCTATGTAGGTAGAATGATATGTCTACTATCACTTTGCAAATTTTTGTGATTTATAAATGGGTATAAATATTATTATAATTTTCGGAGCTGACAAGGGTCAATATTGGATTTTTGTTGGAAATAGGAAAAATATTGATGGGGTAAACTACAATGAGGCTGCAATAATAGTACAATTATTTCACACTTTCTCTTATAAGTCTTGTTTCTACGGGTCCCAACCTCTAGGTATATGCATGTCCTATTTTATAAATGGGATATAAAGTTTATGTGTTCTTATCAAGTTGAGTAGAATGCATGATTTACATCATAAATTGCTCACTATTCAATTGCTTTATAATTCCCTAAATCCATGTATCTCTTTAAAAGCTCACCGATTGTTTTTGCTATTTTCATGTTACTTTTAAGTATAGAAGAAAACAAAAGTCTCAAATACTCAAGCTACTATGTGATAAACCCTATCAAAATATACAAAAAAAAAACGAATAGGAAATTCAAAACTCGAAACTTCATGGGACAATAATCAAACAACTTGGTAATGAGTATACAAAAACATGGACAGTATTGCAAAACTTTTAACAGAAAATAAAGTAATCAAAAGTATTAAAAAGAAATAAAAAAGAGTGGTGCTATTAGCACACCCCCTACTGATTTATTCATACCTTATTTTTTAAAATTCTGATTTAATTGAATATAATTAAATATTTTTATTAAATTTTTTGGTTTATTTCCAAAACTACTCATTTTACTTATTTTTCAAACTTAACAGATACCATATATGATCTCTCTATCTCTGATCTATGTATCTGTATACATCTCTCTCACCTCCATTGATTGATTTATTTTTTTTCTTCTTATTTCTTTCTTTTTAGTTTTTTTTCTTCTTATTTCATGGTGGAAAAGAAAAAATAAAAAATAACACTATACTTCAACACAACGACAACTTGATATTATTTTAAAGAAAAATTAAACTTTAAACTTATTTACAGAGAATGAATTGTTTCCAGATGCTTATTATCATTGTCAGACAATTCTTACTTTATGTCATTCTCAGACAATTTTTTTAGATGTTTGATATCGGTTTTAGAAAATTTGTCCATATTCTTGATATCGTTTTCAAACTCTTCCATAATATTCTATATGTGTTTAAGAAACAGATTTTAGGGTTTAAGAGTTAATTTTTTTTTGAAGAAACAGATTTTAGGGTTTAAGAGTTAAATTTTTTTTTTTGGAAAATGAATGTGAGATTTTAATAGATTTACTTTGTAGGAGATATCTTTCCTTAAATTGTATATCTCTTTAAGTAATTTTGATAAAAGAAAAAAAAATTATATAATTAAAAAAATCGGGTATAAATAGATCAGTAGTGGGTGTACCAATAGTATCACTCATAAAAAATTGAATCAAAACCAGTAGAACACACATAAAGATAATCGAATAAACAATTAAAATAATAATAAAGAAATATTATACATACCGATTTTCCAGTTTGTGTAGAGCAAAGAAAATAACCTATCTGTAGAGAGCAAAGAATAAAGAATAAAGAATATACCAAGGTTCTAGGGTTTTATTTTAATAAGGGTATTCTATGTCAATAATAAAAAATTAGGGATATATAAGTCAAATACTTCTTTTTTCAAAAGGTCTATTTAGAAAAGCAAATAGGGAGAAGTTTTTGCCTAGTAAAGGTTAAGACCCAGTTTGTCATAGCTTCCCCAACTGCTTTTGTGGTCAAAAGTGATTCCAGACCATTGATAGAGTGTGTTTGGTAAAATTGTGGGGAAGTGCTTTTGACCACTTTTAGCTTTTCCCAATTGAGTTTTTGAGAAACTACAAATAGATGTTTTTGGAAACATGCTACAGTGTTTTTTAATGAATTTTTACCCAACTTTCCTATTTTGTTCTTGGCCTTTCATGACATTTACCAAAATCATTCTCATCAGAACGTTCAAGCATTCTCCTCTGATATAGGCATTATTCTCACCAAAATTTATTTTTTTATGAAAACCATATTCTCACCTCCAGCAGCCAACGATTCATTCCATCATCATCTCCTATATACCAAATCTCTCTCTCTCTCTCTCTCTCTCTCTCTCTCTCTCTCCTCTCTCTCTCCCTCTCTCTCGCTTTCTCTTCTCCAAAATCACCATAAACCCCCATAAAAAAATCAGCAAATTTAAGTACCAGAACGGGATCGGTAAAACCACGCAAGAAGAAGAAGCCTGAACTTGCGAATCAAGCGATCCATGTACTGCAGTTTCTTGATTTCAATTGATTTTATTTTTACTTCTCTGTCAATGCAATTTTGGTGGCAGCGGCGGAGGAGGTGGAGGCGGGGTTTGAGGAAGAAGAAAGAGGAAAGTGATTTTGGGTTTGAGTTTGAGAAGGAGATATGGGAGATTTAGGCCCAGTTTGGCATTGCTTCCGTAACTGCTTTTGGGGCAAAAAGTGATTCCTGAGCAATGATAGGGTGTTTGGTAAAATTGTGGGGAAGTGCTTTTGGCCACTTTTAGCTTCTCCCAACTGAGTTTTTGAGAAGTTACAAATACATGCTTTTGGAAATCAGCTTCTGCTTTTGAAAATGCGCTACAGTGTTTTTTAATGAATTTTTACCCAACTATCCTATTTTGCCCTTAGCGTTTCATGACATTTAACAAAATCATTTACCAATCAGATTGATTCCTTTAAGCTTCGATTTCTCCTCTCTCTCGCAACAATCATTATCATAATCAATTTTTTTTTTCAGAAATCATTATTATCAACAACAATCAACAACCACCCAGAAATCATTATCATCAACCATAATATTTTTTTTTAGAAATCGTTATCAAACACAAAAATCCATCCCAAGTTCATCATTATCATTATCAGTCAAACCCACAAGAGAAAGATTTTTTTTCTTAAATCGACAATATGGAGATAATAAATAAATTGTTTAAAAAAAATTATGCCATCGCCATCCATTATCATCATCACTTCTTTCTCTTTCAAACCACAAAAAACTCAACAACAACAAAAAAATTTTAAAAGGGAAAGCTGAGTATTTCTACCCATAATTGTTTTTTTCTTTGCATTTATTTTTATTTTTCATTAAATACGATAAAAAAATCCCACAACCATAAAAATCCCATATCCATCAAATACCATCCAAGTATCCAACCATCATCAATTTAAAAAAAAAAAAAAAAATTATGATGGTGATGAAGAACAGCCCAGAAGTTGAATCACAAAAAAAAAATTATTTTTTATTTTATTTTGGTGGATATGATGAAGATGAGGTTGGGTGGTGATTGTGATTTTGTATTGTGTTGGATTTAAAATTGAAGATGAAGATGAGGTTGGATCTTAGTTGTGAATGAAAGAAGGGAGAGAGAGAAAGAGGGAGAGAGAGACGGTGAGAGTGAGGTGAGACTTGAGAGTGATGTGAGACTTGAGAGTGAGGGAGAGAGAAAGAGATTAGAGTTAGAGTTTGTTTTTATTAATTTTGTTTTTTTAGTTGTTTTTATTATTTAATTTAATTATATTTATTAATTTAAATGCATTTAATATATATAATATTATTTCATTTAAAGTTTAATTTTAAAATGTTTTTGTATTTTAATTATTTGTAATTACAATGATGTTCTTTTAGTAATTTTACACAATCACAGTACTTTTTACTTCTAGTTTACCAAACACATTGAAATTGCTTTTGGTTCTCAGAGCACTTTTGAAAATCAGTTTACCAAACACTCAGCTGATTCTATCCACAGCAATTTCAAAAGCAATTCCCCCCACAGTAGATCCAAAAGCAATTCCCCCCACAGCACATCAATGCCAAACTGGGCCATAGGTGGCAGAAGAAAGCGATTTTGGGTTTAGTGAGGAAGAGAAAAACGATGGAGGCGGCGATGGTTTGTGGAAGAGAGATGGGGTTGAAGAAGATGGATTTTATATTTTAAAAATCTATTCATTAATTTCTATTTAAAAAAATGTTTAATTATTTTTTTTAGTACAGATGAATTCATTAATACTTACAGTTTGAATTAAACTTTCAAATATTTAATTAATTAGCTTAAATTAAAAATATTATAAATACATGAACAATATAATTATACTAAATACAAATACATAAATCTATTCATTTGTGTCATTTCTAGTAATTTTGCACAATCGCATCACTTTTTACTTACAGTTTACCAAACACATTGAAATTGTTTTTGATTCTCGCAGCACTTTTAAAATTCAGTTTACCAAACACTCACCTGATTTTCCCCACAACAAATCCAAAAGCAATTCCCCTCACAACGGATCCAAAAGCAATTCCCCCCAAAGCACATTAATACCAAACAGAGACTTAAAATCTACTGACCTCTACTAAATTTAAAATAGACAATTTCAAAAGCTCAATCAAACAACTCTAAAAAACTCAAGTAGATGTTTGTAGACCTTTTGAGCCGGTAAAAAGCCCAACCAAACATGCACTAATTGAGAAACGTCATTTTTTTCTACTTATTTTTGTATTTTTCTTCGAACCGGTCCTTAGATTTATAAAAATTGCTCATTTAGGTTGGTTAACCGAATTTTTTTACGGTTAACTGTCACAAAATCAATTAAAAGTCTATTTTTCCTTGAAAAAATAAAATAGAAATAAAAAGTTGTAAAAAAATAGAAATTTAATTAAAAAATGCAAAAAAAAAAATAAAAAATTAAAACTTAAAAGAAAGGAGATTACAATTTTTTTTGATTTGTTTAAATAAAAAAGTTTTTAAAAAAAAATGCAGAAATGAAATTTAAACACGAGATAAACTTCCATGTATCCGAGTATCAATCACCACCGCGATTGGTACACTAGACCACAAACAATAAAACATGTGGTAAATTTTTATTTTAAATAGGGGTAATTATACAAACTTACCCTAGTTATATATATATATATATATATATATATATATATATATATATATATAATAACACAGAAACCCATGACAAAATCATAATAACACTTACACCCCCTAACCTGTTGACTGTTGACCACAGTTTATCTGTCATGGAGAAGGGACATTGTTGTCTTTTTGTAATAAATACACAATAAATGAATATAATAAAAATTAGATACTATTTATTTCGAATCAATTGTATTTTAAATTAGTCTTCTATTAAACCAAAAAGGGACTATGATTCTTGAATACTTAATTTTTATTAAATACATAAAATAAATTGAACCAAAAAAAATACTATTTAAAAGCATACTATTTAATTTTTATTATTAAACCAATAAATACATTTGATATTTATTAAACCAAAAAATACATTTGATTTGAAATAAATACTATTTAATTTTTACTATATTCATTTACTGTTTATTTATTACAAAAAGACAACATTGCCCCTTCTCCATGACAGACAAATGGTGGTCATGGGGGTGCGAGTGTCATTATGATTTTTCCGTGGGTTTCTATGTTAAGTTTGTGTAATTACCCCTTTTAAAATTAATAGGAGTAGGACTGTAGGAGTAGTAGAGCCGCCCCGATTTTAGGGGGGGGGGGGGGGGGGGGGGGGGGGTGGGGGGGGGACAAAGTCTTGTCCCCGAAAGTGAAGCAGGGCGGGGACAGGGGAAGCACTCTCCACCCAGACTCCTCCCAGATATTATATATATATATAATATAATATATAATATTCAGATTTTTAAAATTATTTAATATTAATTTTTTAAACATAAATAATTTTTTTTAACTAAAAAAAAAGTATTCATCTCCTAACTATGTTTACTTATGTTTAGATTCTAAACTTTAGAAGTTTGTTGTTTTATGAAATCTTTGACGGGAAATGAGGCGGGTATGGGAAAGGCACCTCCAACGGGGAATCCCCGACCCCGGCCCCTCTTCTATTAATGTAGGGATAGGGACGGTTTTGAGGGGCAGAGATGGAAAAGCATTCCCCCCCCCCGTTGCCATCTCTAAGGAGTAGTGAGAAAAACTTTTTAAATAATATATTTACGGGAAAATTGCACAAACTTTCCATGATTTTAATCAATATTGCATTCAGATGCAACTTTTGTCAAAATTGCACAGACTTCCCCTACTTATCTTTGACTAATTGTTTGACTAGCCTTAAAATTTAAAATGACTAAATTACCCATTAATTGGTAGCATATATATATATATATATATATATATTATACATATATATATATATATATTTATAATATAATATATAATATTCAGATTTTTAATATCATTTAATATTAATTTTTTAAACATAAATAGTTTTTTTTAACTAAAAAAAATAATAGTATTCATCTCCCGACTATGTTTACGTATGTTTAGATTCTAAACTTTAGAAATTGATTGTTTTATAGAATTTTTGACGGGGAATGAGGCGGGAATGGGGAGGCACCTTCAACTGGGAATACCCGACCCCATCCCCACTTTTCTTAATACGGGAATGGGGACGGTTTTGAGGGGTGGGGATAGGGATGGAAAAGCATTCCCCGACCCCGACCCCGACTCGCCCCGTTGCTATCTCTAAGGAGTAGTGAGAAAATCTTTTTAAATAATATATTTAAGGGAGAATTAATTATTTTATTATAATAATTATTATACTTGAGGATTTTATTATAATAAAATTAACTAACATACCATTTTTTTTAATTTAAACGGTTAGAGATTTTATTACAAATAGAACTTAATTAATTAACTAACCATTTTTTTATTAAAAAAACATTTTAATTAGAAAAATAAAAACAAATTGATAAAAATGTTTTTTGATTACATTTCTCACTTTTGAAATTGCATGGAAGGTGACATTATCACATCAAAATGTCTTTACAATTGAAAAATTAAAATAAATAAAAAACACAAACATTTTTACACAAAAGTTAAATATTAAAATAATTAATATATATATATATATATTATTAAAAAATATCACACAATATTTTTTTTATATTTCTCAAAATTCTAATACGATTATAGGAATAAGTACGTTTTCATTTCTCTTAAATTGGAAAAATATTGAATCTGTTTTTACATAAATTCTTAAACATATTCTCTAATAAAAATCCCATTTCTCTTTCTTGATCTATAAACTTTGTTTTTTTTTTTAATAATTTTTTTTTTGTTTTCATTTTCTGTTTGAAAATGAGAAATTGATTTAGTATTTTTATAATTAGCCATATAATTAGGGATCTTTCTAATTTTGTCAATTTTCAATAGTTTAATTGTTTTTATCAAATGGACAAATATGCCTTTAATAGATTCCCCTTACCAGTTACCAGTCATCAAATGTAAACTAGCCAAGTTCTTTTAAAAGGTTGAAAACAAGTTGATGTTTCTGCTTTTCCAGTGTAATTTTAATTACGAAAGAGACAGAAGATTTTGATAGACAGTGAAAATCTTTACTTTTTCTTTTTCTTTTTGAGTTGAACTTTACCAAATATTTTTTATTTATTCCAAATAATTTTTGTTATAATTATTTTTAATACAAATAAATATATATGATTCCTTCCATGCACTATAAATAACAGTTGAATAGAAGGTAGCATTATCACAACATAACTTCACCAGATATTACAAATATTCCTCATCTTTCTGTAATCAAAATACCTTGTCTAAATATATATGGCTGAAGCTGTTGTTTCAACAATCCTGGAGCAGGTGGCTTTGATAGTTCGTGAACGGGTAGGAGAAGAAGTAAGACAAGTTGTCGGTGTCGATGAAGAAGTGGAGAAGCTGGACAGCAATTTTAGGGCCCTTTAAATCTTTGCTTAGAGATGCAGAGTGCAAACAATTCAAGGATGAAAGCGTGAGCAGGGCCATCTCCAGACATTTTGGGGCTCGAGCGATTTGACGATATTATCAAAAATCGGGGCCCTATATAAAATTATTATCATTAACATAAAAAAAAATATTCATTTACCAAATACAATATAATCCACATAAATTAAAATAAAAAAGATTTATCGTATCTAAAAACATAAAAACAAATCATCGTTTACATTTCTATTCTTTTTGCTTTCTGAAGTGTAAATTTACTAATTATACTACTACCATCAAGATTAGCTAACATTTTTTTTAGGGTAATTACCCTGGTGGCCATCGACTTTTGTCACCACTCTCAAAATGGCCACCAGTTGGGGATTTAGTTTAGAAATGACCATTTTTGGCAAACAAAGTTACATCGGTGGCCATTTCGTTATAACACCGTTAACTTTTTCAAAGAATGTTACACTAATGGCCATTAATTTGTTCACTTGGTATCAAAATGACCATTATAATAATTTTTCTCCAAAATTACTCTAGTGGTCATCCATTTGGTCAATTGGTATCAAAATGACCATTATAATTGTCTCATTTTTTCTAAAACATGTGTATTGACCATCCATTTGGTTAATTGGTATCAAAATAATCATTATATGTACAACTATATTCTATTAGAAAAATAAAGTAAGCAATCATTAAAAATAAAATTTCATTTCAATAGAGAAAATAAATAATTCATTTGATTCAATATAATTTTAGCTAGTCATACACATTTTGGTATACTTGTGCAGTTTGACAAGTAGTATTTGATGGATATCTTTTGAATATGAAAAATATTGATAATAAACCTACCTAACAAAAAAATAGTCCAAACTCGATAAATGATTTATTATATAATTATCCTTCGATCGATTATTTCAAATCTTTAGAATAACTTTCAATTCAACGGTCTAAATTAATTGCCAACCAACCCAGATTCACCCGCTTTCGAGCAATACTTCAGTCGAATGCTGATCGGATCGGTGCAACAGGCTATTTAAAATGTAACAAATGACAGATTTTTGAGTTAAAAAAATATAAAAAGAAAAACTTGTAATTTCTTTTTTAATGAAAATACATGTATTTGAGCTGTTCAACAGCTATCATTTGGACACTTGCGTGCTCTACATTGGCCGGCCATGTGTCGTTTGCATTAAAACTTCTCTTTAGTCTATATTTACAATTTTATCGATTTTTTAATTTAAAAACAAAACCAGCTGATTATGTTGTCGTATACTCGTATCAGCTTCTTCACCATAAAGAATAAACTATTATTCTATTAAGGATAGTGTCTTGTTCACTCCATTTTCAGAATCAATTTTCTCACTCTTGAATTTGCAATTGCATGGAAGTATCACAACTTTACCGGATATTTCTATACTCAAATAGTCAAATGTACTTGAAAGAAATATTTCAATTATTTACGATTGAAATATTAAAATTAAAAGAAAAACACAAACTTTTTTTTTCTCAAAACTTAAATATTAAAAGCAAAAAAATAATATTAAAAATCTCACAAAATATTTTTTGATTTCTCAAAATTCGAATACTAATAAATATGTTATCATTACTTTCAAATTGGAAATATATTGAATATGGTTTTACGTATTGAACACATTCTCTAATAAAATTCTCATTTCTCTTTCTTGTATAGTGGCTTAGATTTGGAATTATAGCCCAAAATGAATTTGTTGCATAAGTGAAAGGCTGTTATAACTTTTAATAAGATGAGGTTGATCCGGTGGTAAAACTTCTCACATATGTACCACGAGTTTGCAGGTTCGAAGTCCTCCCTCACAAAAAAAAAACCCCGAATTAATAAAAAATAAAGCATAAAAATTGAAAAACTTCAACTAAAAAAAGGCTTTTATAACTTTGATATTATAAATTAAGGTTAATAGCAATTAAGTATCCCTGACATTTTACAATACGACACAAATAATCAACTTTTACTTAATTAACAGAAACATACACTACCGTTAGTGGACTTCCATTGGAGATAACAATTGATCAAGATTACAGTGTAAAATGTCTATATTGCCCCAAATTGATCTATTTTACAAATTATTAGAATATTATTTATGTAAATAAATATTAATAACAAAAAATATATAAAAACAATGAAAAATTAGAAGAAAACTAATAAAAAAATACAATTTAGAGTTAGAACCAGATCTCTGAAGTTGTTCGAATCGCCTCACCTCAATGGCTCTAGTCCAACACCACCTCACTTAAATCGTTCATCATCCAATCCCAACCAATTTCAAAAACAAGAAGCACAAATCAACTCAAATTATTCAAAAAAAAAAAAAAAAAAAAAATGGAGTCTGATAGAGCCAAAATTATGAAATCAATCAGCATCATCCAAAACTTTTTTTTTTCTTTTTAGGTTTTAAAAACAATTGAATAAGTATCTCCCTCAAAGCCGAACCACTCTTTCCATAACCAAATACTCACTCAATGGTCCAGCTCCAATGGAGGAGATTGAGAGCAGTAGGTGAGATTGGAGGTAGCGGATTAAGGAGGAGGAAGAGTTAACCTAGTGATAAGGGAGGGAGAAAGACGGGCGGTGATGTGGCGGTGGAAGAAGCAGTGGAGGGAGAGTGATCGGCACATAATGATCTCGATTCTCCTCCATTGTTGAGCAATGGAGATCTGGTTATCTCCAATGGAGGCGAGATTTTAATAACAATAATGCTCCTTTATCTAAATTTGGTGATCAAATCTGGTGCTCAAATGATATGGCAGCACTATAATCCATTCATTTCAATTGTATTAAATTTGTATGATTTAAATGAATGAATTAGAATGTTGCCACATCATTTGGACACCATATTTGGACAAAGTAGTATTACTCTTTTAATAATACAATGTCTAGTATTACCATTTGATTTTTATATATTTTAATAATTTTAAAGCCTTTTTAAACTTTTATTATTTTTTATCATAAATAAAATATATTTTTTAATTCACTAAATTTTCATTTAAAAAATAAACTTTATTTTTTGTCAAAAAGACATTTTTACCCTTTAGGCATTAAGAGCATTGTTAGTTCTAAAGACAGTCAATGCGGTCAAATGTACTTTTCTGTATTTTTGGCAAAAATTGATTGTTTGTGTTATTGTCAAATGTCATGATGCTTAATCGAAATTAATCCTACAAATTAAAGGGTCTTAAAATATATTTTAATATTATAATCAATAAATAAAAAAATTATTATAATTGATCCCACTCACAATTAATCAAATGTCATGTAAATAGTCAAATTGTTTTAAAAAGTTGATTTAACTACGAAAGAGACAGAAGAGTTTGATACGCAGCCAATAAATATCGGAGATTCAGAAGGTAGCATTATCACATATATTTCAGTTCCTAATCTTTTTTTTTTCTGTAATCAAAATACTTTGTCTGAATATGGCTGAAGCTGTTGTTTCAACAATCCTGGAGCAATTGGCTTTACTACTTCGTGAACAGGTCGGAGGAGAAGTAAGACTACTTCTCGGCGTGGATGAGGAAGTGAAAAAGCTGACCAGCAATTTTCAGGCCATTAAATCTGTGCTTGAAGATGCAGAGTGCAAACAAGTCAAGGAGAAAGCCGTGGGAGATTGGTTAGACAAGCTCAAAGACGTGTCCTACGACATAGAGGACGTGTTGGACGAGTGGAACACAGCTACTCAGAAACTACGAATCATGGAAGCTGAAAATGATTCCAAACTTCTGACAAAGGTATGTTCCCTCATGTCCTGCTTTCGCCTTTGCAGTAGGCGAGTTGTTATACATCATGACATCGCTAAGAAGATAAAAGATTTAAATCAAGCACTAGATGTTATTGCTATGGAAAAAAATAGCTTTCACTTAAGCTCAATCAATGGCACAAGAGAAGTCGAATGGGAAATATCTACCTCTTTTGCAGACGAATCGGAGATTCAAGGTAGAGATGATGACAAAAAGGTAATAAAAAACTTCTTGTTGAGTGAGAGTAGTAATGGGCCAACATCCCTTCCTATCATTTCCATTGTAGGGTTGGGAGGAATTGGAAAGACTACTCTTGCTCAACATGTTTTTAACGATCATGAGGTGACTGTCCATTTCGACATGAAAATTTGGGTGTGTGTCTCTGATCCTTTCGACAAGATTAGGATTGGCAAAGCAATTCTTGAATCTATTACAAATGTAGCTCCAACTTTAAATGAATTTCAGACCGTATTGAAAAATATACATGAATCTATTGATGACAAGAAGTTTCTTCTTGTCCTTGATGACGTGTGGACGGAAGATTCTAGTAAATGGGAACAATTAAAAAACTGTCTTAAGTATGGTTCCAAAGAAAGTAGAGTTTTGGTGACCACACGTAATAGGAATGTGGCTGAGGTGATGGGAAGCACAAACTTTGTTGAAGTTAAGATGTTGTCTGATGACAAATGTTGGTCCTTGTTTAGTCAAATTTCATTTCGTGGAAGAAACAGTGAAGAGTGTCAAAAGTTAAAAGATGTTGGTAGGAGAATTGTAAAGAAGTGTAAGGGTTTGCCTCTCGCTGTCAAGACTTTAGCGGGTCTCCTATATTTTAAAAAAACAATTGAGGAGTGGCAAAGTGTCTTAAATAGTGAGATGTGGGAATTAGAAGAGGCAGAAAACAAGATTTTCGCACCATTATTAATAAGCTATTTTTATTTGCCTTATGAATTAAAAAGATGCTTCTTATATTGTGCAATCTTCCCTAAGGATTATGTTATATTTAAAGATCAATTGATCTGGTTATGGATGGCTCAAGATTATCTTAGACCAAAAGTACAAAATAAAGATATGGAGTTAGTTGGGGAAGAGTATTTTGAAAAGTTAACAATGTGCTCTTTCTTTCAAGATTTTGTTAGAGTTCAAGATGGTGGTAGCATAATAACATGCAAGATGCATGATATGGTGCATGACTTGGCTCAATATCTTATAAAGAATGAATGTTTTAATGTTGAGGTTGACGATATCGGAGGGTTCCGGTTAAATTCTTATTATGAAAAAGCTCGTCATTCAATGATAATGCTCAGAGGAAAAGCCTCATTTCCTATCTCTATTTTTTATGAAAATAGATTACGTAGCTTATTATTTGATTGTAACTATTCGGGTAAACATATGTACATTGATACATCCAAATTATTTGATCATATGTCATGTCTTAGGGCATTGAAATTTTGTAGCGAGTCTATTAAAGATGTTCCAATTGGTGTAAATAAATTGATACATTTAAGATATCTCGACATATCTAGAAATGATGATATCAAGGAACTGCCGGAAGTGGTTTGTGAATTGTATAATTTACAAACTTTAAATATCAATTTTTGTAGAAATCTCAAAAAACTACCTGAAGAGATAGGAAAATTAGTCAACTTGAGGCATTTAATAAACGATGGGAGTACTCTTGAGTATATGTCAAAAGGAATTGAGAAATTAACTTGTTTGAGGACATTAAGCCAAGTAGTTGTGAGTGGGGATAAGAAAGCATGTAAGTTTGAATGTCTAAGAAACTTGAACCACCTTGGAGGGCAACTTGACATGGAATGCAGAGGGGTGGATATGGGTGAGATCAATAAGGCAGAATTTAAGAATAAGACAAAACTTCTTGGTTTGAGGATAAACTTGTCATCAGAAGACGACGTCAGTAATACTAATGAAGAAGCTATTGAAGACTTCCAACCTCCTCCAAATTTAGAGCGATTAGATATATATATTTATAGGGGTGCCAGTCGTTTATCCCTCAATTGGATGATGTCCTTAACAAAACTAAGGAAGTTATATCTCTATAGATGGTCTGGTTTTGAGCGTTTGTCACTGGGGAAACTGCCATGTCTTGAATCTCTTTCGATTATGTATATACAGAGTGTGAAAAGTGTGGGTGATGAATTTGTGGGAATGGAAAGTGATAATATTGCCTTTCCCAAATTGCAATCTCTTGAATTTGGGTGGATGGAAGATTGGGAAGAGTGGGATTGTGGGGCTTCTGGAAGAGGGGAAGAACAAATCAAAATTATGCCATGTCTTCGTTCTTTAATAATTTGTGAATGTCGTAAATTAAAGACATTGCCAGACTACCTTCTGCAATCGACAACTTTGGAGGAATTGAAGTTTTTATTAAGTCCTATTTTAGAAGGACGTTACCGAGTGGAGGAAGCAGAGAACTGGGTCAAGGACTCTGGCATTCCTAAGATCAGAATTTATAAAAATTTCATGTTTTCTGATGATTTGGAGAGCTCCTCTTGCTGATTCACGACAATGTAAAGGATTTGTTCTCAAGTAACTGGAACTTCCACCCATTCACAGGTAATTATTTCCTTCTTCATGATTTCAAGGATGAATTTTCAGAAATTTACTTAATCACTGTTGTTAATTCCTTAATAAGCAGAAGAGGTGCAAGGTGAAAGATTTAACTTAATTGGCAGCTTGCAGCTCCAAGGTGGCTCAGGACCAGGTAAGATAAATGTTTTTTTTTTTTACATATCTGTTTGTTTGACTATTCTTGTTTAATTTTTACATTAGAATACAAATCATTTTACTATAAAATATTACTCAAGAAGTCAATAATCTTATACGGGTATATGTCTGATTTAGAGGCACTTAAATTTCTTGTTGCAGTGCTTTATTGCTTTGCAAGATCCAAAAGCAGTGACAAGCTGGAGAAGATGAGAAAAGTTCACGTATAATCATTTTCTCGTTGTTACCTGCATGTCTTAGTTGTGGTTTCATCTTCCTAGGATCAGGGTAAAATTTTCATCTCCTTTTTTAGATTTGATAATTCAGTTGTGCTTGCTAATTGCTATTTTAATATGAATCCAGAGATTCAGTTTATTAATATTATTTAGAACGTCTAATGTTAGAAATAAGTCACTGCTACAAACATTAAGTGTTCCCAATTGTTTCTGCCACACTCATTTAAAGCAGAAAACTTTTTAACAAATTGGTACAATTAGTTTTCTTCACTAAAGTCTTGTTTAATGTTTATGTTTGGAATAATGTACATATTAATTTGATTATAGGCACATAAATTTCTTGGTGCAGTGGATTTAGTGAAGAATAGCAAATGTGACTAGCTGGGGAAGAGGATCAAGAAAACACAATCATGTCATGTCTTTGTTCCTTTTAAAGACATCGCAAGACTACCTTATGCAATAAAAAACTTGGAAGGAATTTTGAATTCTACAAGTGAAGACAGCAGGGATAGAATTTATCAAAAACTCTGTTGTTCCTGAGTCATAATTTATCAGTTTTGGGGATGATTTAGAGAGCTCCTCTTCACCAGTTTGTTGTCCATTCATGACGTGTCAAGGATGTCAAGTTTGAGTTCTCAGACAACTGAAACTTCAATCCATTCACAGGTAATTAGTTCCTTCTTCATGATGAGTTTTCAGTATTTTACTTTTGATTAACATAATGACTGGTTAATTCTTTGATTATCTAATACACAAGGGTGGCATACTTCTTCACTACTATGTAACCGTAGGTTTAAAAGTTACCGTGATCAATACATTTTTGTTAGAAGATTGCTAAATTTTCATCTTTGTATCAAATATTTGTTTAGTGGCATTATTTGAAATGTGTTTAAGAATCTCAGAAATTGGATTATGTGCTGGGGTTGTAAGTTTTCTATCAGCGTTTAGACAATCTCTTCAAAAGAATTGAAAGCCCTTATCAGGTAATTGTTTGTCTTTTACTTGAGGAGTTTCTATTTTGATCTCAATTCATTAATATTATTTTAATACTTTCAGAAACTAACGGATGATGAATGGTAAAAAGCTTGTTTAGAGGTTGTTGAGAAGAGCTCCTGGTACAAAAGATAACAATGAAATAATGGATGGTAAGGTGGTAGGATGATTGAATTATATACTGAACATGTGAACTCCTTAACATTATTTTGTAAGTTTCTTATATTTTTTGATATTTTTTTTTCATTTTTTTTTCATTCTCTGATTCAGTGCTTACTATGTGCCTCAGGCATTACATATGACACGAACAAGGATACACATTAAACTAGAATTTATGATTTGATTGTTGTGCCGATTGATCAAGACATTCTATAGCTTGGTTATGCAAGAAAATGGTCAGTTGTTAGGAATGTGTTTAGTACTTCTGTATTGTATTATTCGGTTTAAATTTACATTTTGTTATTCTATGCAAGGGAAATGGATTTGATATGGTGAGTACAAGAATGTTATCAATAAATTGTCTGGAGGAGGTTGTTGGGTTTTGGGAAGCCTAAAACCAGCCAAGGAACTATTTTCGGCAGGAAGCGCGGCGCATACTGCGGCGCAGATAAGGAACTCAAGCCGCGGCACACATAACGATGGATTCCAGAATGTTGATGTTGTGTAGACCGCGGGGTGAACATGGCACACATACAGCGGTACCAAGGCGCGGTGTTGTCCAAAGGGTGATACGCGGTGTAGACCGCGTCATATACAAATGCACACACCACAGTGTTCTGAGCAGTGGGAAACATAAGGATAACCTGTGGTACAGGATACGGGCTGCAAACCGCTGCCCAGACCGCGGTAATGACAGAATCTGTGTGAATTAGAAAAACTTGTGCAAAAAGAAAAGTATTCCTTTAGGGTTTTGGCTTACCCTAGTATCCCATAAAATTACATAGAGAGCAATTGTAGAGAGACTGAAAGAGAGACAAAGAGATTGTAATCAATTTTGAAAGTAGTGGATTGAGTGCAGTGAGCTCCGTGGACGTAGGCAAATTGCTGAACCACGTAAAATCTTTGGTGTCATCTTTTTCTTTTTATTGATTTTATTTGTTTATGCTTGGATTTGTGTGTGTGCGATTCTTTCTTACAACAATTGGTATCAGAGCCATTGGTTAGGGCATATTATTTTCACACAAACCTTGGTTTTCTTAAGGTCATCAATTTCGTCGTAGAGATGAAATCAGAGAAGGATATGCACAATATTGAGAATTTCGATGGGTCGAATTTCAGCTTCTGGAAGTTGCAGATGGAGGAGTATCTATACCAGAAGGACATGCACTGGCACATAAAAGAAAAGCAGAAGAGGATGACCGACGAAGTTTGGTCAAAGAAGCAGATGCCGAAGGACATGGATGAAAATGATTTTCAACTCCTAGGGCGAAAAGCATTGGGAGTAATTCTTCTCAGTTTGATGAAGCAGGTCGCTTTCAACGTAAAGGATCAGAACAATCTTTTACGGTAAGGAAAGTTCATCTTGTCAAGAAGTTATCAAATCTAAAGATGATAGAAGGTCAGAACTTTAAGGAGTTTCTAAACCAGTTCAACGAATTAAAGGATGGGTTAACTTCTGTGTCTATGGGTTTCGATGATGAGTTATTGGAGGAGTTTATACTCACCCAATTGCCAGAAAGTTGGAAGATGATAAATCAGTCAATTGACAACTCGTTTGGGAAAGAAAATTTGAACTTCAAATAGATTGTGAATATGCTCATGACCGAAGAGATCAGGCTGCGTGAAGAGGGATTATGGGCATTACATCTTCAGCATTGAATGTGGAAGGCAGAGAAGATAGAAACAAAAATCAGAACACGAATCAACAGGGAATATCAAAGTCAAGAGGAAAGTCTAAATCCTGGTATCAGGTCAATTATACGGGAAATCAACAACGAAGCAAGAAGGATGTAAAGTTCTGGAATTGTGGTAAGAATGGCCACCTCTCATATAAGTGTAGATATGAGAAGAAGGATAAAGTCAATAGCAGTGCGAACTATATGTCAAAGGTGTTAGATGAATGCCTCGTCTTCTCATTGGAAAGTAAGACGAAGTCTTGGGTTCTGGATTCAGGAGCGTCATTCCATGCCACACCTCACAGAGAATTGTTTGAGAACTATGTCTCCAGAAATTTGGGTAAGGTGTATCTTGGTGACGATCAAGCATGCGACATTACCGGGAGGGGAGATGAGAAGATTTAGTTGAAAGGGTCAGTTTGGAAGCTCGACAATGTACGGCACACACTAGATTTAAGGAAGAACTTGATCTCCATTGGGTAACTTGTGTCAGATGGTTGCATGACAACTTTCACAGATGATAAGTGGAAGATTCCGAAGGGTATAGTGACAATCGCCCAAGGAAATAAGAATGAATCATTTTACACAACCACGAATGGTTGTGGTTCAATCGCTATACTGTGAGGTAAAGATGATTTGAACTTATGGCACCAGAGGTTTGGGCACATGAGTAGTTAGGGGTTGAAGTGTCTGCATTCGAAAGGAAAGTTGACAGATTTGAAAAGCGTTGAGGTTTATTTCTGTGAGAGCTACATATTGGGAAAGCAGAAGCGAGTGAACTTCAAAAAGACCGGAAGAGCACTAGCAAAGGAGAAGCTGGAACTAGTGCACACCATGTTTGGGGTCCAGCTTCAGTCTCGTCAACCGGATGTAAATAGTACCTCCGTCACATTCATTGACGACCACTCTAGGAAGGTGTGGATTTATTTCTTAAAACACAAGTCATGGGTGTTTAAATCTTTCAAGAGGTGGAAAGCTAGAGTTGAGAACGAGGCAAGGTTAAAGATCAAAAAGTTGCATTTAGACATTGGTGAAAATTTTGAAAACAATGAGTTCAAGAAGTTTTACTACCATAGCGGGATAAAGCTCAGTAGGACAGTTCCTCGAACTCCACAGCAGAACGGTATAGCAGAATGGATGAACATGCCATTGACTAAGAGAGCCAGAAGCATTTCGGTTACATTCAGGGTTGCCAAAATAGTTCTGGGCGAAAAAGCAGTCAATACAGCAGAATATTTGATCAATAAAGGACTATCAAAGCCCTTGGACCTCGCTATACCAGAAGAGATCTGGACTAGGAAATAGGTTAAACTTTCTCATCTTAAAGTGTTTGGATGTGTTTCTTATGTACATGTAGGTGATCATGCGAGGAGTAAACTAGACGCCAAGTTAGTGAAGTGTACTTTGGTGGGCTATGGAGAAGATGAGTTTGGTTATAAGTTATGGGATGACCAAAACCGCAAGATGATCAGAAGTAGAGATGTCTTCTTCCATGAAAGGGTCGTGTACAAAGACGGGAACACACATGTGGAACATGGTAATCAGAAGAGTGAAGAGCAAGGTGTGCAGCCACAGGTTTAAGAACATATCCCACATATAAATGTTTCAGGTGGCACAGGCTCATAGTGCATTGAGAAGATTAACTCGAACTCCTATACCAAATAGGAAGTACTTGCAATACGTGATGTTGACGGATGCAGGAGAACCTGAATGCTATATTGAGGCATGTTAAGGAGAAAATGAGAGCAAGTGAGAGCTTGCAATAAGGATAAGATGAAGTTGTTGGTATCTAAGCAAACTTGGGATTTAGCCAAGTTGCTTGAAGGAAAGAAAACCCTACAGAATAAGTTGGTGTTTCGGATTAAAGAGGAACATGATGGTTCTAAAAGATACAAGGCACGACTAATAGTCAAAGACTTCCAACAAACAGAAGGTATTGACTATTCTGAAATATTTTCTCCTGTTGTTAAACTAACTATGATCCGATTAGTGTTGAGTATTGTCGCAGCGAAATGGTTATATCTGGAGCAGTTAGATGTGAAGAATGCCTTTCTTCATGGAGATTTAAAGGATGAGATATACATGAATCAACCGGAGGGGTTTGCTAAAGTAGGTAAAGAAGAGAGGGTTTGTAGATTGACAAAGAGGTTGTATGGTTTAAAACAAGCTCCCCGACAATGGTATAAGAAGTTCAACGGGTTTATGCAAGTCAATGACTACTTGAGATGCAATGATGACCATTGATGCTACTTCAAAAAGGTTAAATCAAGTTATATTATATTGCTACTTTATGTTGATGACATGTTAGTAGCTGGTGCAAATTTAGAAGAGATTAACAACTTGAATAAGAAACTCTTAAGTGAATTCGAGATGAAGGATTTAGGTGCAGCAAAGCAGATTCTTGGAATGAGGATTAGCAGAGACAAACATGAAGGTACTTTGATACTTTTTCAAGCAGAGTATGTTCAAAAGGTGTTGTAGAAATTCAGAGTATGTGATGCGAAACCGGTGAGAACATCTTTGGCTAGTCATTTCAAGTTGTCCAAGGATCAGAGTTCGAAGACGGAAGAGGAGAAGGACTTAATGGCTAGAGTTCCTTACGCTTCAGCCATTGGAAGTCTAATGTATGCCATAACTTGCACAAGACCAGATATTTTCCATACATTGGAAGTTGTGAGCCGATACATGTCCAATCCAGGAAAGCCTCACTAGGAGGCCGTGAAGTGGATCCTAAGACACCTGCGAGGTACGACGGAGAGATGTCTAACCTTCAGAATAGATGAACTCAAGTTGGAAGGTCATGTGGATTCAGACTTTGCTGGAGAGGTGGATCATTGAAGAATTACCACCAGATATGTGTTCATGATGGCTAGTATCGCGATTAGTTGAGTGTCCCATTTGCAGAAGATAGTGACAATCTCTACAACTGAAGCAGAGTATGTGGTTTTTATAGAAGCAAGGAAGGAGCTAATATGGTTACATGGTTTGTTAGCTGAGTTGGGATTCGAACATGTATTGAACGTGTTGCACAGTGACAGTCAGAGTACAATACACTTGGCCAAGAATTTAACGTTCTATTCTAGGACTAAGCATGTAGACCTGTGCTATCACTTCATTCGGTCGTTAATCGAAGAAGGAGTGTTAAGGTTAGTGAAGATTACAGGTACTAAAAACCCGGCTGATATGTTAACCAAGCTAGTCACTACTGAGAAACTGGAGCTGTGTGCAGCTTCAATCGGTCTTCGAGAGTGAAGACGTGAGGGATGAGCGTACTGTTATTTATCAACTAAGTCATCAAGAAAGGATGGAGAATGCCTATTGAGTTTCAATCTTCAAATGGGAGATTATTGGGTTTTGTGAAGCCTGAAACCAGGCTGAGGAATGATTTTGGGCAGGAAGCGCGGTGCAGACAAGGAACTTAAGCCACGTCACACACAACGATGGATTTCAGAAAATTGATGTTGTGTAGACCGCGGGGTGGACATGGCACACATACTGCAGTCCAAGGCACAGTGTTTTCCAGAGGGTGAAACGTGGTGTAGACTGCGACGTATACAGATGCACACACAGCAGTGTTTTGAACGGTGGGAAACAAAAGTATAAACGCGGTACATGGCACAGGTTGCGGACCGCGCCCAGACCGCGGTAATGATGGAATCTGTGCAAATTATGAAAACTTGTTCGAAAAGAAAAGCATTCATTTAGGGTATGTTTGGTGCGTGGGATATGATTAGACTATTTTTAAGAGATAAGATATGATTGGATTGAATAAGATAGGATTGGATTAATTATAATGTTTTCTGTGTTTGGTGCAACATGGGATTGGACTAAAAATAGTGATATATTGTGTTTGGTATGTCATGGGGTTGGAGAAAAATATTGTAATAACAAATTTTAAAAATAAAAGTTGTTTTGAAAGAAAAAAAAACCCCAATCGAGAATCATATATTTCCCATTCTCTCTCCAACATCTCTTTCTCTTATTTTCCATGTTACCACTGATAGTGCCTATTTCTACACATTATGTAGCCCCTTATCTACATCTTTTATGCTCATTTCGTACATAAAACCAGGTATTTAATGTTGCATTTAAGTGTTTCAAGTTATTTTCCAACCGAGGGACTAACAGTGCAAAAATGTAGATATTCTAGGGCAAAAGTGCAAATTATCAAAGTTTGGATTCGGCTTCATTGTTTGGCCGTTTGGGACAGCCAAAATTAGGACAGAATGTGGCACCCTTGGGCGTTGTTTAGGGCGCCAAATTCAGGGGGCTGAAATTGCAAAATCTTCATGCAGAACACTCAACTTTCGGGGTCATATCTTCCTCTTTAGATTGAACTACGTGTCATACTATCTATTTTTGGAAAGCCCTGGATGTTTACTTTCTAATACTATTTACGGATTACTATTCCAGGTTTTCTAGAGGAAGATATGGTTGTTTTAGTAACGGCACGAGAAGCAGAAAACTGAACCGCGCGCCAACCGCGCCCAACAACGGTTTTGCTCCAGGAAATCTATTTTTTCACCGAATTTGAGGGCCAATCTTGTCCTTCCTGCTCAATAATTTCCCCCACTTTCTCACCTTTCTAAGGAGTGGTTCAATGTCTCTTTCAATGTTTGTCCCAATTGCTTGAACCACTTCCTTGATTGCTTGTTACATCACATAACACTCCACCTCCCACCGATCACCTTTCTCTTTGACTTTTCCTCCACTCTACCACACCACAATAATTCATTCACTCTGCTCTTTAATTCATTCATTCTATTCTCTCTCTTCTCTCCCAAACACCACACGACCCCATCACTCACTTTCTCTCCATCTCTTTTCCTCTTCATCTTCTTCACAAAAATAAGTGAGAGAACTAGCTCCCATGAAGGTTTTTCCTCCATAGGAGCTCACCATGCAACTCCACCACCATTTTTAACACTTACTGCACCATCTTATAGTAGATTGCAAGGAGCAAGGAGTGATCTTTGGACCAATTTCAAGCTAGGAAAGTATGGAACATCTTTGGAGGAGTTTTCTTCAAGAGTTGTATCTATGTTACTCTTTTTTCTTACATATCTTGTTTTCTTTGATGTAATTCACCAATTTGGAGAATATTGTAAACATATACTTGTGCAATATATGTATGTTTATTCTTATATTCTTTTGAGTTTTGTTCTACTCTTTGTTTATGCATGATTAAATCTCTCATTGTGATATTCATGTGTGTGGAGGGTCTAAATTGATATGTGTCCATGAATGGGATTAAGAGTAGAGTAATTTAATTTAGGAGTAGTGTAATTTAACATCCCATGATTGTTGATTGATTGATGGATGATCCTAAATACCATGTTTTGAATGATTTGAGTGTTGAGCTTTATCTTTAAAGAGTGGGAAATGCTTGGTTGATGCATGTATATGCTAAATTATGCTTGGTTCAATATTCTTAAAAGGGTTTTTGTTTCAAAGGCACAATTTTCCTCACATGGCTTGGGTTGGGTGATGAATTGATTTTGGTGAATTGCTTAATCAAGAGAATGAACCCTTAACTTAAATTGAATGGTCTTAATGAATAACAATCAACTTATTGCATATTGTTGTTTGGTAAACATGTTTTTCATTTTTAGCCATCTCAAGGAGATTGATAAAACTTTAATCTAATCATAAAGACCACTAAATTCCTCTTGTGCTTGTGTAGTTATAGGGGCATTTAGTATGCTTAATGCTTTCACTTAGTTAGCCACCTTGTGAATGATAGTTAGGCGGTGTGTTATATATCGTGTGATTCGCATTAACATGCTCAGCGTGATATCCTCTACATTTGACCAGAAAGTTGAGAGATCACTAGGCTGGCGTGCAGAGCTCATGTGTGTGTCCTACAATCCTTAATGAATCCAAACATTTATGCATGGATGTAATCTCTATAAACTCGAGAGAGGGTATAGATTAATTAAGGGGACACGAGCATATAACATATGTGTTGTATTGGTATCTCATATTCTTTATGCTTTCACTTGGTTGTCATCCCGTATTTGGTTAGCTTCGTGGATGAATATCGGTTGTAGTATAGCCCACGCGGTTTTGCATTATATGCCCAACGAAATAACCACTGTATTTGACCAGAAAGTTGAGAGATCACTAGGCTGACGTATAGAGCTCGTGTGTGTGTCCCAAAGCACTTAATGAATCCACGCAATTGTTGGATGTGATTTCTAAGACATCGAGAGAGATTAGAGATCAATTATGTTGACATGAGCCTATGATATACTTGCACATTTGAGGAACTATGTGAGCCTAGTGCTTAATTAGGAGGATTAATACTGTTGAGTCATTTCCTTAACGTATCCATACATTTCATGCCATCTCTCCATTCCATCTCATCCATGTAAATATTATTTATGTAATTTATTTAGTTATATTATTATTTACTTTTCCGCACACACAACACATGAGTTCGCTTGGCGTGTTGTAATAATAGCTAGAACTAGAGACGGTCGACGGATCTCACCTCCCTGCAAAATTATCCTTACTTGCCACTGTGCTAGTCCATGTGGCTAGCGCGCTTGCGAGACCGAACCTAATGTTCAATCTTTTGATGGCATATCAACGACGTGCATGTCAACCACTTTATTGAAGAAAAAAAATGATCTCTCTCCTCCTCTCATCAATTTCTCTCACCAAAAATAATCATCAGATTCATTGACAAAAAAAAAATCTGTTGAATCAAAACTCATCCATCCATCTTTCATACAAATTCAACAGCAATCACCAAACCAAACAAAAAATAACCCACGGTCAAACCCAGACCCAAATCCAAAAAAAAATCAAAACCAAACACTCACTTCAGATTCCCACCAGAAGCCACCACAACCAGATCAATGTGCAATCTTGTCGGCGGTAATTTAAAACCCAAACCGGTGAAAGAAGAGTGAGAGAAGACAACCAATGCCATTCTCCTCATATCGGCGCTCGATCTTGCCGCCAGATGTTTTACTTTTTTCTATATTTATTGTAATAATTATTTGTTATGGTGAGAAACAAATGTTAATATGACCAATAAAAAATTGATTTTTGTAAGAGATTAAAGATCAATGTATGTGTGTCTGGATCTCGATTATTTTTTCTGGGTTTTTTTACTTGATTGAAGAAGTTTTTTTGGGTTTTTTCAATTGATTGAAAAGTTGGATGCAAATCGTTTGAATCTCATCATTTTGGTTGGGACTAATTTATCCCACATCAGTGGGATAAAAAATTCAGATGGAACTAATTTATCCCATCCCACGGGCCAGCCAAACATGGGAATGAGACTAAAAACAAGCTAATTCCCATCCCATCCCATGTGCCAAAGGGGCCCTTAGGGTTTTAGCTTACCCTAGTATTCCTATATAAATACCACCATTATGTAAACCCTAATGTGTGTGAGAAAAAATTGCTAGAGAGATAGAGAGCAATTGTAGAGAGACTGATCGAGAGACTGAGAGATTGTAATCAACTCTGAAAGTAGTGGATTGAGTGCGGTGCGCTCCATGGACGTAAGCAAATTGCCAAACCACGTAAAATCTTTGGTGTCATCTTTTTCTTCTTATTGCTTTCATATTATTTGTTTGTATTTGGATTTGTGTGTACGATTCTTTCTTACAACAGAGGTAAGCTCAACCTTTACCTCAACCTATATTAAACACTTTATCCAATGACCCATTCTTAAATGTGATACTGCTATTGTAAGAAGGTTTTTATGGTGTTCAAATTAATTGTAGCTTTACATCGTTGAGAGTAGCTTATATGGTTTGTGTTTATTTTTTTCATGTGTGAATCAAGTGGGAAGAACAAATAATGGTTTCTTGTTGAGGCACAAGAATGCGACAGTAAAAGAAGACAAATTTTCAATGTAATTACCCGGACTGCTTGTGGTTTGATTTTTTACCTTCAGGAATCAAGATGCCGCTGGTTAAAGATTTTAGTAGAAAAAACACATCTAGAATGAAATTCCTACCTCATGTTACCGATGAAAATGAGAATCAATTCTTATTATTTGGATGAGTTTAAATAGTTCTTTTGATTAACATAATGCTTGTGGTTCTTTGATGTTCAACACACATAATGATGAATAAGGTTATGCACAAGAGCTAATCAAATGATTAGCTGAATCGGGGAGGCCTAGGGTGGTGGTGTTTTCCAGGGCCATGTAAATACTCATAGCCCAAAACTATCAATTATGTTTGAGTTTTTGTGTTTTTGAACCCAATTACTATGTATTTGCCAAATTTTGCTAAGAATTTACAATTTCTGTAGTAGTCTAACAGATTACAATATCTTTCACATAAGCTTGGAAAGGGTGCCTTAAATTGCTTGGTAAGCTTCCCTCAAATTGCTTGCTTGCTTGGAAATTAAAACAGTTAAAAGATTTGATCTGGTTTGATATTCTTTATGGATCAAGTTTTATATAGGATGAATATCTATTCTGGTGTAGCTAAGGGATATTGTAGTTCCTCCATTCTCACAACTCAAGCTAATTGAAGCGGGTAATTTCATTCTAATAAAACTATAAAACATTAAAGCTCTTATGGAGTGTTTTTGATGGATTTTTCACCTTATCTGTGGCCTCAGATTTTAATCCTACAAGGCTACAAAGACTTCAGCAGGTTCTCACACATGAATTGCAATATTATACTTTAGTTATGACAAGGTAATTGGGCAGTCAAAATGTTGTATATTTATATTTATGTTGTCACAAAATTAAAATAAATTTATTTTCTCAATGAAGTACTTTGCATTTGCTTGATGTGAAGAGAAATAATCAATAACCACAACTAGACTAATTAAGCTAGCGAGCAAAAGACTTCTTTTCCAGAAAATCGGTAAGAGAAGCAATTAGGAGGTTCTTGATATCTTATATAAATCGATTATCTCTAAGCTTTTACATTTTTGCAAATTAATTCACCTTCATTTCTTAATCTTAGGTGTGCTAAATTTTATACCAGACAATTGTAGCTAGTTGTAGCCTGTATGCAAATGGAAACATAATGTTAAAAGCAGGCATAGAAGATCTTTAAAAGTGGATACTCATGACAATGAGAGCAAGAGCAAATGGCTTCAATGTTAAATTGGTTATCTAAAGAGCCTTTGTAATTCTCGGTATCTCTTACAACAATTTCGTTGGCATAATTCAGGTTGATGGCCAGTTTCTTGCTTCCAACACATCCTCCTCGTTTGATGGAAATCCTCACCTTTTTTACCGCATAATGATGATCCCATATCTCTGCAACCACAAATGAACACTCGGGTCCAGTGTCGTTAGCCGTCTTTTTGTATCTCAGCTTGTAATCACAATTGTTGGACTAGTGATCAAACGATAAATGTACCTCTTTGAGATCCTCATTTCCTAGATTTTGTTCCCGTTTTTTGACGTATTTTTGTATATAAGTGTTTGTTGAGCCTTGTGTAGGTACATATTCCCTACAATAAGGTTTTGAGCTTAAGGATCATCTAGGGAGGCAAATATGAACTTCAATAGAACACTTGAAAGTATTTAGAGTTGTCACGGCCACGTGATCGATCTATTTCTATACATGTTTTGGGTCCCCATTTCCTATTATTTGTGCTTTTTTCTCAAGTAAAATTAGGTATTTTATGTGTTTGTTGAGCATGTGTAGGTCACATTCCTTAGATGAAGTGTTTGAAGGTATTTTCAAGGAAAAGAGCTTAAATGTGAAGAAAAAGAGCAAAGCTGTCATCCACCGCTGTGTAGGTCGTTCTTCATGCACGACATCTACCGCGGCACGTCCAGCGGTACATTTCAGTAGGCTTTCTGTTCTTTTCCGCGGTCCATACCGCTTCCCAGGCATCAACCTCAACCGCGGTCTATGTCGCACATCATTCCGGGAAAGGCTGATTCGGCCAGTGCAGAACAGACAAATTACGGGGGTCATATCTCTCAGCTCCAATTGAATTGTGTGTCCTACCACCTATGGATGGAAATCCCCGGAAGTCTAGTTTCTGGCGCACTTTTCGGATTGCAATTCTGATATTCCTAGAAGAAGTTATGCCCATATTAGTATCTAATGGTCAGATCAGTCATAATTCCTGTAAATAGTGACAGGATTTATTTTGCAAGTTGTCGGAATGAGAAATATTACCTTCTTGGACATGAGTGTGAGTCTTGGAAAGTAAGTTGACATCTAATCCTTATCATCCTTCAATAAGTAATCAATTTGAGTGGATTAGGAAAGAATTAAATCCCAAAAATGTAGAGTTCCAAAAGGGAACCAATTTCCTTGTTGTTTAAGGACTTGACTTATCATCTAAAGCCTATTTAAACCCCTGTGAACCCTAATTTCGGGAGACACAAGCCAAGGGAGGTCCCAAGCCACCAAGGGGGCCGTCCCCCATCACTCCATCACCACATATCACCTCAAGACCCATCCATCCATTGTGGAAGAAGATGAAGAAGAATTAGAGGAGCTCTTTGATGATCATCTCGGGTTTTCTCTGCTCAATCTCTTTTCTTTTTATTTTCATGATGTGTAACTAATCCTACAACTAGGGAATCAATGTGAACCTTTTGTGAATGCTCATGAATGGATTAATTATTATTTCATCAAATCAAGTCTTGATTTATTCATTGTTCTTAACTGCTTAATCCTCATTAGTTGTAATATTTGTTCACACCTTGACCAAAGGGTGGATAATTATTTGGCATGATTTTAGGATTAAGACTATCTGAGAATTAGGGTTAGTGTTGACCAAACATAATCTTAATTATTGATCTTTTGAATGAATGAATTTTATCTTTAGTCTGACCAAGATAAAGTAGTAGAATTTGGTTCTTATTTCTTGCACTTAATGGGTTTCCTATTATTATTCACACCTTGACCATAGGGTGAATAACGGTTGGAAGCACGTGACTTAGTCCCGCGACCGAACGGTAATAGTCACATTAAAGACAAAGAATGAACTCTAGAATTGATTGAATCTTGTTTACAAATTAATTTCATACATTGAGTGTTCATAATTGGGGATCATTGATGACCTAGTGTTTTATTTCCATTGATCACAAACACCATTCTTTTTAATTGCTTTCTTAATTTAGTTTAGTTTAATTCAAATCTTAAACAAATCTTTGGTTACTTTTAGTTTAACTTTAATTAAAATTAGTTTTAATTAATAAATCTCTTTTCCTCGTGGGAACGATCCTTACTTGCCGGTGTGCTTATCTTCACGATTCGTGCACTTGCGAGTATAGTATTTTATAACACGATTTTACACATCACCTCGCCGTTGACCCAAACCGCAGGCATGACTCATGGTCAACTGCGGCAAGCAAACCATTGTTCCACGGTGGATCCGCCGTTGAGCTAGAACGCGACACAGAGACCGCGGTTCAGGACTAACTTTGTTTTCCAAAGCTAATGGGCTGAAAATTGTATAGGCTTGTGTAGAACGTCTAACTTACGGAGGCCATAACTCCATCATCAGATTGAACCACATTGAGATCCTTATATATTCGGAAAGCTCCGGAAGTCTAGTTTCCATAACATTTAACGGATCACAATTATGGGTTATCTAGAGGAAGTAATGGTTGTTTGAGTACCTAGTGCGCGAAGCAGAAAATTCCATACCAGTGTGCGAGGCGACCTACCAGGCGACCAACCCTCACTCGCTTCAACCTCTGTCCAAACATCATAGAAGGCGAGGCGACTTGTGAGGAGACCATTCCACTCGCCCCGGCACTAGCCACGAAGCCTGGAAAGGCCATAATGGTCATTTCATGCCAAATTTCGTCCCCAAACTTATCCTAACTATATAAACACCTCTTCTCTTCTTCTCTTTATTTCCTAAGGGAGAGTGAGTGAGAGAGAGAGAGAGAGAAAGCTTTCAAAGCTTCCATGGAGGTTTTCCTCCATGGGAAGCTCACCACCAACCATTTCTACATATCCTACACCACATTTGAGAGTAGATTGCATGGAGGAAGGAGAAGTCTTGGACCAATTTCAGGCAAGCAAAGGATGGAGCTCTTGGAAGGATTTCTTCAAGTGTTGTCTCTTTTAAACTCATTCTCTTGTATTTCATGTTTTCTAGATTGTGTAATTCCTCACTTGAGAATATTTGTAAACCTATTTTGTGCTCAAATATGTGATAGTTGTTTTTATATTCATTTGGGTTTTGATTCATTCTTGTTATTATTGATAATCTCTTATCTTGATATGCGTGTTTGTGGAGATTGAAAATTAATATGTATTCATGGATGGGATTAGGAGTAGATTAACTTAATTGTAGAAGTAGATGTAATCAAACATCCCATTTGTGTGTGTATGTTGATGGAAGGTCGAAATTAACTTGTATGGATGAGTTTGAGTGTTTGCGGGTTTCAGGTTGTGCCACTATGGAGGACCAATCCGGGTATAACCTTGACCACTTAGCTCTTAAGAATAGATGGAACTTATTTTATGCATAATCGTGCTAGAATAGGTTTTGGCTATATATTCATATGCTTAATGGTAGGGATTAGAGGCACAATTGATGTAGACATGACCTTTGGGGAGTGATTTGGGTCTCAAATCCCTTGGTTGAGACTACAAGCACAATTGCTCTAGCCATGACCTTTGGGGAGTGCTTTGTGTTTGTGAATCTCTTAATTGAGAGAACAAGCCCTTAACTTGAATTATAAGTGCTTAATGCTTAGGTTGGGTTCATGTTCTAATGCTTAATGTGTCTTTGGTCTTAAGACATCATTGCTCTATCTATGACCTTTAGGGAGTGAAGATTTGATTTCGGTATTCCTTAATCAACGAATGATTTGTAATAATATATGATTTGGTTTCAGAATCCCTTAATCGTGAGAACGAGTCCCTAACTAAACGGATGAACTTCATTTCCTAACAACCACTAATTGTGCACTTATGAATGGTGAGCTTATTAAACCTTGTGTGATCATTCTCATACATCTCTCCAATCCACCATTTTATTTGTCACCTTAAACACCATTCTCACCCCTCCATATTCCCTTTATTTTATTTGTATTCTTTTTATTTACATTTCCTTCACACACACACCACATTATACACACACCTCACACACACCATTCTCACTTATGCGTATTCTATTTGCATGCTTTCAATAAACGCTAGAACTAGAGACGGTCGACGGATAACTCCTCCCTATAGACGATCCCCTTACTTGTTGCTATACTAGTTATTAGTCACTAGCATCCGTGAGGTTGAACTTATAAATATCTTTTGACGAGAGTACAACGACGTTCTCATCAACTAGTCATTACCTTTATTTGGAATTAGAAAAAATCTCTGGATTGTAAGAAATCTAGCAATTGGAGTGAGTAGACAAATTATATGTGATGAATTATTACAGTTCACAAAAGAGAATCTATTAATAGCTAACCATCTAAAATGTCACTGGCAGCCAACAAGATACTTTTGTGCGAACTCAAATCCTCTGCTTTTTTTTTTATCTCTTGCCTTATCTTTTTTTTTCCTTCCTCGATCAGTCAAATGTTTTGGACAATTTTAACAGGACTTGAATAGTCATGCAAAATGTAAGAAAAAACAAAGCTAATGCCCATAGGGCCACAATCAAAATTGAATCTTTGAAGCTGAGTATTTGAGTTTCAAAAATGGCCAAAATTATAGCAAATTATAACTTTATTAAAGGCAAGGGGGATTTTGGAGAAAAAAGTGAATTGTAGGGGGATTTTGGCCATTTCTGAAGTTTTAGGGAGATTTTGAAGAAAAGCACATCCTACAGAGTGATTTTAATTATTTCCCAAAAAATATATATATATATATATGTAATCATGTAATCTCCTGAAGAAAGAATCTTCTGTGCATTGCATACATAGTGCATCCAACCACTGAAATGATACCGTATGGGATGGAAAATTAATCTCATTGGTTTCAATGCCATGTGGCATGACATTAGTGGTTAGGATGTATGTCATGTTCTCCTGAATCAAGATCTCTACCACAAGAGGATGCTTTTGTACCTTTTCTTAATACTATCTTCTACAATAATATAATTTACCACAAACAGAAATTATCACAATCAGTATTGAATATCATAATTTTTTTTCCTCACAAAATTTCTGTGAATTGTCAACAGTAGCTACAGCTAACTACATGCTGCTTAGTGCTTACAATCAAAAATAGGGGTATCCTTTTCGGTTTGCCCTGATCTAACAGAACATTGCAAATACATACATGATTGCTTCTGAAGACTAATGTTGTAAAAAATAAGAACTTTTTTTCCGCATCGAGAGGCTGCTCTTCCCACCGTTACATATAAAGCTCAGGTTTAACTCTCCTGACATTGGTAACCACAACGGGGGCAAAGATAATGAGTAGTTTGCCCTTCATCGGCTGATCTGGTCTGCATATATATAAAGAGTTACCCATTAAAAAGGAGCATTCATACGACCTTGTTCAAATATTACAGATTCAAAATATATGCTTTTAGAGAGAGAGAGAGGAGAGAGAGAGATTGATATAATTACTTGTCTAGTTGTATAGTGCATCTCCGGATTCTGGCATTTCTCGCAAGCCTTTTTTACCTGTCAAAGCGACGTTAATACTAGAACGACAAACAGCAAAATCAGATATATCAATACCAACTGTAAATAATTACCTTGGACCATTGCACTTCGTTGTTGTCTTCCCCAGCATCAAATAGAGATAACCCCAACTCTCTTCTAATATCCTGCAACTCCAGGGCAGTGCACAATATTGGAAAATGACTTCACAGTCTTAAATGAGATAGATTATCGAAGAACATTATCTAGACTCCAGAGACAAACTTTCTAATCGTGCAACAAACCAACTCAACATGACTAACCCCAAATTCCACATTTATTTTTCATAGTAAGTTCACAAAATAGAAATTAACCATGTTTTATAATATAGCATACATTTCAACTCATCACATCAAATAGTTATCAAGTTTTTCTTTCTGTCAATAGAAATAATTTTTTGCTGCTGGCAGTATGAATTAGAAGAAAATTACTCAACGCATCCTTTAAAACTCTAAGTAGAAATTGTAGTCCTGTTCCATTTGAAAAAACCAATACTATATTCTCCACATTTTAATTCCCTCAACGTTCTATTCATTTGCAATCCTAAATGTTTAAACAAATTCTGTTTTAATCACTCATGAACATCCACTATAGAAAGATCAACTAGATGAATGACTCAGTATACCATTACTGTAAAAAATCTTGTAGAGCTCGCTCTCTCTCTCTCTCTCTCTCTCTAAAAATAAAGATGAAAATTTAAGTAAACTTATGCAAATTGACATACATCATGTATATGTCCTGCAGACTTCCTACCATACACTAAGCAGCCCTATAGGAAATAACAATAATCCGTCAATAGTAGATAAGTATTAGAATTAGCTAAAGGCATACCTCAGCAGTTACCGTGTAACTTATTTCTTTGCCAGCAACCTCTGCATAGAGTAGTATGTGGTTAGCAATGCACATAAATCGTTTAAAAAGGAAAAGAAAATGAACACTAATTTATGGAGCACATGAAAATACACACCCAAACATAGAGAGCACTCGAGAACAGATTAAACAATTTTAAATATTGCTCAATAAAAGAATTAGATAATTACATGGACGATAAACTTTTCATTAGTATAACTTCCAATAATAAAAAGAAAGTAAAGAAGATAAAAGAAATCTTTTTAGTCTTATCTAGTAGACAAGAACTGATATTAATTGAGATTGACAGCAAAGAGTGGACATATATAGCATGTTAATTAGCTGAATATGCATAATAAATCAGAGTGGTCATAAAAATCTCCAAATTTTAGAATTCTAAGCTTCCAAAAACCGACAACAGAGGCTCCATCTAATTTTAAATTCTAACTGAAATGAAATCTGCTCTAGGTGATTTACATTGTTTAGGAGCATAAAATTACAAATAGCAACAACGAAAGGCTCAACAGCTATACCTTTGGCGTTTCTCTTAAACTTGCACAAAGGACACGTGACGAAAATTGATTCCATATTTAGCATTGTCCCACAGTAGTTGCAGAATAAGAAATCACGTTTTTGAGAATACGCCATGGAACACTCCTTTGTGATAGATTCGATTGAGGCAGCTTTGTATCAACAAATACAAACAAACAAAAGCTGAAACGATCATATAGAACTGTTTTTCAGCTAAAAGAAATTCATGAACTCGTCTATTTTCGTGCGTAAAACAACATTGTTGCCAAGAAACTTCACTTTGCAATATCACACATGACCATACTTTTACACCAATATGCTCTTACTGGCAATTTACAAGTAAAAACGCGTGCAAAAGCTCAATGATCCCACAATGCACCTAAGACATTAACTCAGTCTTCTCAATTGATATTTCGATGAAAAATGTATGCAACTACAAGTAACAATATCACCACGACGACGACACAGATTCCAATGATTGAATAATCGAAGCATTCTATTCAATAGAGGGTTAAATCATATGACCTTTTAATTTAATTGCAAATTAAAAGATATAAATTTGAACACAACACAACAAAATTCAGAAAAGTGGGCAATAAATGAAGCAAACCTAAAAACCCAGTTCAATAAATGAAGCAAATTTACCAGAGGCGGAAAGATAGAGCGACGGCGGCGGACTGGACGGCGAGAGGAAATTAGGAATCCAGTGATGGCTGCGATGATGGAGTAAGAGACGAAGGGAACTGACTGAGCGGCGGCTGGCGGCAGGTGGTTTTGGGAGTGAGAGAGAGTGGCTGCTTGCTGGGTTTAGGATTTGTGTTGGATATGATCTATTCTGTCTTTCTATTGTCAAATGCATATTCGGTTCCTATTGTCAAGTGCGGTTAAATTAAAACATTTAAGTCCAATGGTCCACCGTGTAAGAAACTGATATATCAGTTCGAATTTACAATAGAAAAACTATATATATGGACCCTGATCTGGTCAGTGCGCACTGATGAAAATATATAAAGACATTGAATGTGAGCTACTCATTTATAGAAGAGTTTTGACAAGTCACCGAGTCAAAGCACTATGTGAAAATTTCCGTGTATGTATATATATATATATATATATATACACAATTTTTCTATTGTCAGTTCGTCCTAATATAAAATATATCCGGACGAAAAATGTGGACCATTAGATTTACATATTTTAACTTAAAGTGTATGCACTTGTCAAAACTTCTCCATACTATGTGGTTCACACTCTTCGTCATGATATATCATGATATATTTTATATCATGACGAACTAACAGTAAAAGACTATATATATATATATATATATATTCTGGGTGTCGGTTTGGATTCGGATTCGGGTTTCAAAATCCAAAACCGAATCGGAACCGAATATTTTGGGGTTTCTTCTATTAAAATCGAACATGTTACCAAAATTCCTCTACATCTACGGACTTAAAAATACTTTTTATAATTTTCTTTTTCAAATTATCAATTCTTTTTTTTTCTTGTTTACCACCAAGGCATGATAAATTACTGATTGTTTATGAATATAAGTTTAATGAAATCCTGTGCCTTAGATTTTTTTATTATTATTATTATCACAAAACATGAATTATTTATCACCATTAATCTATCAATATTTTAGTTCGAATTGTCACTAAGTTTTATATAAAAAAAACCATAAATTATTTGTCTATGCTCTAATATCTAAATATATTTAATTTTGTGGGAATTCCAAAAAATGGACAAACTTGATTTGAAAAGAAAAATAATCAAAAATAGCTTTAGCCTAATTCACAAATAAAACACAAGGCAAAAATACTGTGACATCTCTTGAGATGCCACTAATAGCTTATTATACACTAACAATCAATTTGAAAAACAAAGATCAGACAAGTGTCTTGTTTCAAAAAATGCAACATAAAAAAATGGAGAGATACAATTTCTAACCTGCATTTTGAAGACCGAAAATGAAACCAGAACTCAAATTCTCTCCTGATCTTCACCCGATGTTGTATGTCACGAAGCATTGCAAATGAAGCCAGTTCAACTCTGTACCAAATAACATTATTTCAAACAAATGTCAGCATAAGAAAAGAAAATACTGAGTAAAACTTTGTTGTAAAAAAAAAAAAAAGCAATTTGTGAGAAGTATTACTCAAGACTGCAGAAAATTACCTGTGGAATCAGTACTCAAATTTGATGTTAATGGATTCGTCGTCCTCGATGCTGGCCTGAATCGGCAACAAATTAATTCATGAAGAAGAGCTCCTGTAATCACCAGGTTGATTTTGAGAATATTGTTGAGCCAGTTCTTGGTTGTTAATACGTAAGTATTAACATTTTTTCTATAAATGGGCATCCGCCAAAGTCAAATGTCTCCAACATTTTCGCATGCTTCAATGTAGCTTGGTAGTATCCTTAAATTGCGGCAAAACCAGATTTTTAGTGAACGAAGACATGGCATGATTATAATATCAATATGTTCTCCCCTCGTTGGAGTCGAATAACTCCACTCTTCCCAATTATCCATGAACTGAAATTCGAGTGTTTGCAATTTGGGGAAGACAACGACCGATGATGATGAAGATGATGTTGCGTCCTCGCTCTCTATTCCCAAAAATTCATTACTCACAATTTTCACACTCCTCAAACTCTCAATGATAAGAGTTTCAAGAAATAACAGTTTTCCGAGAGGAGGCAAATGCTTGCAATTCAACCAACAGTTGAGCCTTAGCTCCCTTAGCTTAGTTAATGACACCATTGCAATCCAATTGGGCGGCATGAGGTTGCCGACGTAGTTTTCTATCCTGAATTTCTCTAGATTTGGAGGTGGTTGGAAGGAATCAAGAGCTTCTTCATTGTGGTTTTCATAGAACACTAAATTCAAACCAATAAGGTTTTTCTTATTGTGAAGTTCAGCTTTGTAAACTTTTCCCACATCAGCTGTATTCCCCAAACAATCTATGTCGAGAGACCCTCGAAGGTGGTTCAAGTTTTTTAGACATTCAAAGGTACAAGCTCCGTCATCCCCGCCTAACACCACTTTGTTTAATGTCCGTAAACAAAGTTAATCTCTCAATACCTTTTGGCAGATGCATCAAATACGTATAATTGTTTATCAAATGCCTCAACTTTAATAACTTTGCTATTCCTTGGGGTAGTATTCGGAGTTCCTCACAACTAGTAAGATCTAACGTTTGTAAATTATATAGATCACACAATGCCTCGGGTAACTCCTTTAGATTTGTTCTAGATAGGTTGAGGTACCTCAAATGTATCAATTTTTCTATGCCTCTCGGAAGTCCTTTCAGTGAAAATTTACTCACATCTAAAGCCCTTAGACATGTTAACTCATCCAATAATTTGGACACATGAATACCATCTATCTTATTATAAGGCCTAATATCAATTAGCAAGCTGCGCAATTTATCACCAAAAGCTCTAGGAAATGAGACAGAACTCTTAAATTGTATCATTGAATGTCTAACCTTTGAAGAGTACTCCAATCGAGGCTCTTCATTGTCAACTTTTGCATTAAAACATTCATTTTTAGACAGAAATTGTGCAAAATCGTGCACTATATCATGCATCTTGCACCTTATTATGCTTCCATCATATCCACTTCTTTCAAAATCTTGAAAGAAAGAGCGCATAGCTAAGCTTTCAAAGCATTTTTCACCAACTAACTCCCTATCTTCCCTTTGTTTAGACTTGAGATAATCTTGAGCCATCCATAACTGGATCAATTTATCTTTGTCTATAACATAGTCCTTGGGAAAGATGGCACAATATGAGAAGCATTTTTTCAGAGTACATGGCAAATCATAATAACTTAATAATATAGGTGGGAAAAGCCCTTTTTCTACTCCTTCTATTTCCCACATCTCACTATCTAGGACACTTTGCCACTCTTCGAATGTTCTTTTAAAATGCAAAAGACTCCCTAGAGTCTTGACGGCAAGAGGCAAGCCCTTGCACTTGCCTACAATTTTTCTACCAACATCTTTTAGTTTTTCACGCTCGTCACCGCTCCTTCCAAATAACGCAACGTGATTAAACAATGACCAACAATTTTCATAAGACAATGTCCCTAGTTGGTGCATGTGAGTGGTTCTCAACACCTCCGCAACATTCCCCTTTCGTGAGGTCAACAAGATTCTACTTTCTTGAGAGCCACACTGAAGAGAGTTTTTCAGTTGTTCCCACTGCCTATAATCTTCTATCCACACGTCATCAAGGACAAGAAGAAATTTCTTCCCCTTAATGGAATGACGGACCTCTTCCAACACTTTTTCATATTCACTCGGATTTGACGCAATGCCTTTAAAAGATTCCAGAATTGCTTTCGCAATCCTAATCTCTTCAAAAGGATCAGACACGCATACCCATATTTTCTTGTCAAAATGGGCATTCACCTGGACATCGTTAAAAACTAATCGAGCAAGAGTAGTTTTTCCGATCCCTCCCATCCCTACAATGGAAATGATAGGGAGGGATGCAGGTCCATTACTACTCTCACTCAACAGCAAATTTATTATTTCATTCTTTTCATGATTTCTACCATGAATCTCTGCTATATTTACAGAAGAGGTAGTGACTTCTTGTTCTAGTTCTCCTATACCCTTTTTAGAGCTAAAGTTGAACCTATCTTTTGCTACAACAATATCATCCAATGTTTTGTTCAAACTTTTTATCCTGAGAGCAATATCACGACGTATAACAAATCGCCTACAATGAAGGCAAAGACTAAAGGAACTTACATTTCTTGTAGGCTTACGAGAATTTTCAGCTTCTGTGGTATGAAATTTCTGAATCGCTGTGTTCCACTCGTCCAGCACATCATCTATGTCGTAACTCGCGTCTTTGAGCTTATCTAGCCAACCTCGCACAGCCCCGTCCTTCACTTGTTTGCTCTCGGCATCATCAAGCACGGATTGAATGGCCTGGAAATTACTGGTGATCTTCCGGACTTCTTCATCAACTCCCACGACAAGTCTGACTTCTTCTCCTACCTGTTGATATAGGACTGAAGCCAGTTGCTCCAAGATTGTTGAAACGATCACTTCAGACATAATCAAATAAGGTATTTGATCAAAGAAAATATGAGAAAATGAGATATTTGGTGTAGTTATGGTGTGATCATAATGTTATCTTCCATTCAATATTTATAGTGCATGACAAAAACCAAGGAATCCTTCACTTGCTTTGATGCCAATTACAGTATATAGTGCTCTCCAAGCAAATAACATATTCTTTCCTTTCTTTTCTGCATTTTTTTTAATTCCTTTTAATATTTCAAATAATTTGTTGTCCTGTACATAAAATACATCTATGAAGAAAGAATATGATTGCAGATCATCTACTCAAAGCTAGAATCTGAATCAAAGTTGAAACAATTGAAGAAGTAAAGCATATATATATATATATATAATTCAAGTCAGTACGCACCTGATATAACTTCATCAGTGCATTGGATGTGGACCATTAAATTTATATATTTTGATTCAAAGTGTATGTACTTGTCAAAACTGCTTCCATAATCAGTGGTCAACATGCAACGCACTGATATAAGTTATATCAATGCGCACTGAGAAAAAAATGACTATATATATATATATATATATATATGAGATCAAGTTAAATCAACTTAAATTTATGACTTAAAATTTTGACTTCAACATCTCAATCACTCATATGTTTTCAATCCAATGGTTGATATTTAAATACATTTACAACTCTTGGATTAAGAGCACATGGATGATTAAGATGTTAAAAATCAAAATTTAAAGTAATAAATTTAAGTTAGTTTAGCACAACTCATTTATTATATATATATATATATATATATATATATATATATAACCAAAACTAAATTGCAAGGCAAAGCATAAGTTTGATTGAGAACACTTATTCAAAGAATAACTTGAAATTCAAACTAGTTTTCATATAATGAAGGGAAAATTGCAGACATTAGGGCTAATTGTACGCACGTGTAACTATACTGTTTATAATTGTATGAACACCCATGTCGTTAGTGGTCGATAGTTAAAATTAACCGTCGACTCTTTTGTCTATATAAAAAGTCTAAAATACCTGTATTTATATTTTATTATTTGTTTGATTATTTTTACTTATTTTATTTATTTAATAAAATAGTAAAAAAAAATCTACATTTTTTTCTTCTGGAATTCATCATCAATCAACTCAGATATTTTTCTACAATTTAGAAACCAAAAACAAAAAAAAACAAAAAACAAATCCATCTTTTCTTCAATCAAATTCCACAAAAATAAAATCCAAAAAAAAAAACAATTGGAAAAAGGGGGAGCAGATTTGCTCCATCAGATTAAACTCTTATATCATGTCAATAACTACAAAGAACCCCAAAAATTATATATGGGCTCAAACACTCGTGCAATCATATGATATTTCAATTCAAATAAATAAAATTGGAAATTGTAAAATAAAAATGGTACAATCAATATCAGTTTGGTCTGCAAAATTCCCTATTTTCCACTGTTCTGATAATTGAAAAATTGCCTATTTCACTTGTGTTAGTCTGTTAGCTCGATTTTTAAAGTTTAAAGGCTTTACACATATACTTATTTACTTACAAATAAGTCTCCTCAAAATTATGTAAACGCGTACACAATAAATAATGAGTGGTGTTATTGGCACACCCCCTATTGATCTATTCATGTCTCACTTTTTTAATTATATAATTTTTTTTTTATCAAAATTACTTAAAGAGACATACAATTTAATAAAGAAATCTTCTACAAAGAAAATCTATTAAAATCCCACATTCCTTTTCAAAAAAAAAAAACCAGTAATCTGTTTCTTCAAAAAAAAAATTAACTCTTAAACCCTAAAATCTGCTTCTTACATACATATAAAATATTATGGAAGAGTTTGAGAACGATATCAAAAATATGGAAGAATTGTCTAAGAATAATATCAAACATCTTGAAGAATTGTCTGAGAATGACATAAAGCAAGAACTGTCTGATAATGGTCGTAAGCATCTAGAAACAATTCATTCTCTGGAAATAAGTTTGAAGTTTATTTTTTCTTTAAAATGATATCAAGATGTCGTTGTGTTGAAATACCCTATTATTTTTTATTTTTTCTTTTCCATCATGAAATAAGAAGAAAAAAAAACTAAAAAAAGAAATAAAAAGAAAAATAAATAAATCAATCAATGGATGTGAGAGAGGTGTATACAGATACAGAGATCAGAGATAGAGGGATCATATATGGTATGTATTAAGTTTGAAAAATAAGTAAGATGGGTAGTTTTGGAAATAAACCAAAAAATTTAATAAAAACATTTAATTTTATTTAATTAAATCTAAACTTTTAAAAATGGGGCATGAATAGATCAGCAGGGGTGTGCCAATAGCACCACTCTAAATAATAACATGAAACATTGAAGCACCCCTGGTAGATGGACGAGTTTAGGCTTGGACAAATGACTCTCAAGTTAAGAGCTCGGATCCTACTAATGGCAAAAGCTTTAAAAAAATACATGGTCTAGATAAGTGGACAGATTGATAGATAGATACTTAAAAAAAACATGAAACATTGAAGCCATTTATTTGTTCTTGCGTGCTTGTTTTAGTCACTGCTTTCCTCGGCCTGCCTTGTTTAAGTTCACTCATTTTCTTTTTGTGACATGATTGAAGTTTCTATTATTTGTTACCCAAATCTTTTGATATTTACACTTTTCTTCAAAGTTTTCTTTCATGACCGTCTAGACCATCCAAATTTGATGAAACTGGCTTTGTCTCGGTTAATGAGCCTCCATCTCGAGGCCACATTCAGCACATACTACCTTCTCACAGATGGTCGGATAAAAGATCGGTTGATAGATGATCATTGAGTTCAAGTTTGGGTGTTCATAGAGAAGATATTTAAGACAATCATTGAGTGCAGTTGTAAAACCCTCTTTGTTGACATACTCCTTCCACATATCATAATCACCTAAGACTCTCAAAATGGTTTCACCCTTTGACCAGTACACTATCTCAGATCCATTACTGATCTATGCCCAGCGCTGCTTACCACCGTCGAAGCTAAGTATTGTCAAAACCTGCTGCATTATCACATCGTTTTCTATGGTGCTGTTGAGTCCCACCTTCCAATGCCACATGCTTTCCAGCCGTATCCAAAAGAAGCTAATGTGATTCAAGTCTTGCAATGTGTAGCTCCCGAGCTTCTCCATGAAGGAACCAGAGTCGTGTAGCGAAAGTAGATTTCATAACTTTTTTAAAAATAATTTATTTATTTAAGTAACTCTATGAACCGTGTACGATATATATAAGAATAAATAAAAAGTAGGATTCAAAATCATACATCAAGGCTAACTCCTTCGTTCTTTAATTCTTGAATTTGCTTTCTGATTTGTACCACTGGATCTTCCTCACTATCCCCTAGGTTCCAGCAACTGTGTGTGGGCATGTCTCAAACTTCAGGAGGTTGTATGGAGGTTGAAGAAACAACACTAAAACAACTTTTGCTTTGTGTGTGGATTCGGCCACTTGAATAATAAAGAACAAAAAAAAAACTTTTTTTTTTCTTAACCTTGTTGGCCGCACCCTTGACTTGTTTCTTTCTTTTCTCTTGTTTTGTGTTTCAACGTGTATCGCACAATATTAGTGCTTCCTTTCTTGTTTTTTTTTTTTTTAATAATATATCTTTATATATATTAAAAACAAGATACAATCCTATTCCAAATAATATTCCAAATAAGATAAGTAGAATTTTAGTGACCAAGTTAATATAGGATTCTAAATCCCCATAACCCTAGTTCACTAAAACTTGAACACATGACATAGTTAGGAGATAAAATAATCTTATTATTTTAACATTTATCTCAGCCATGGTTCGAACTTGATAACCTCCAATTAATAATTAATTATTAATTATTAATTATTAATTAAAAATCCCATAAGTGGTGAGGGGTTCAAATCCCATCATGCACATTTTACACATATGCGGGGAGTTTTCTTTCAAGGTTGTAGGAGTAGTTATCTCCCGTTATGAGATTAGATATCCAGGTCTCACATTTATTGTACCAATATTGTAATATTCTTGTAATACTTCAAAAAAAATGAGTGTTTATAGTAATGATTTAATTTTAAATTTTACTTATAAATATATGTGTGCTTATCATCTTTATGGGTGATAATATCCGCACAACTCGCATAATTATTAAATAACAACGGTTTGAAAAAGAAACAAATAAATACATGTTTAGTAGAAGTGCTAATACATGTTGTACTGAAAAATATATGGATAAAAAAAAGTAATGGTAATATTTTTACTTTTAATTAATTAACAGAAAGTTATAATAGTTAACTTATAAAAAATAATTCAATGGATTATATGATTGAACCAAGTCCTCACCATTTTGGCAGGATTTTGTTATATAATTTGTTGAGTATAATCAGAAGAAAAGAATATGGGAATTGCTTGAAGAAGACAAATTAAACTTTGCTTAACTTATACTTAAACCAGAATCAAAGCAAATTAAACTTTGCATGGCTCTATTACAGTGCTAATGATTCCTTCCATTAACACATACACTCAAACCAAAAACAAAAAATTGTCAAAGAGGGCGTTATTATGTGAAGCTTCCTCAAATCCTTTTAAGCAATATAAGTTTCAGCAGAATCCTCATTTGTTTTCTCTGGATCAAAAGCCTCACCATCAGTAAATGTCAAAGTTTTTGGTTCTTCGATGAAACGGCTTATATGTCTCTCAGATGAGAACCGACACTTATTAGTGCTTGAAGCCAACGCAGACTCTACAACAACAGAGTTCTCTGTTTCTCCATTGGTTTTATTAACATACTCGGTATCATGAATCTCAAAACCATCCTCTTTTTGCCCAAATTCATCAATCTGAAAATCCAGTGTTTTAATATAGGGAACTTGCCTCTTGAAAGCCATCAAATCGCAGCAGCATGAGCATGCTCTGGGCGGCTCTCAAAGGCGTGCCCATCGACTGTGACTGTCACCTAAAAGCAAGGGGCATGAACAGGGACCTCTCTCATACTGGTATATGCTTGTGAATCGATCTTTTTCCATCGAGCATAGTTCTGGAGTTGACTTTTATATTGACAAGTTAACTTACTTGAAAGATCAAAGAAGAGATAATAACCATGCAAACATAGCAAAGATCAGACAAATTAAAATAGAATTGAAGCAAAGTTAGTAAACACTACGTAGTCTCAAAACACATATAACTATTTTGCTAGAATTATAAAATGAATGAAGATTGAAGACCCGCTATAGGTTAATTCAGTAGCTAAAATGAAAATGTGAGTACATTAGGGAACTTCAGGTCTTAGCTAGAATTATCAGCATGTTTTCACAATTACTGCACTAGAAATGAACTCACTTTACTGCCCAAGCTTGATGGCTATAGACATGCAGTTCAATTTCAATAGTAATTGAAGTACAATGGCCAATTACTGTCAATTGAATTTTTTGTTTCTCAATTAGATATTAGATTGACTTGTAAATAAATTCAGTTAATTGTCTTAGGAAAGAAATATGGTGAAATGGCTCTCATAGAGATTTCTAAAATTCATTTGATATTGTTTTTGAAATGACTTATTAAATTCAATCAAATTTCTTGAAATAGAAAAAATAATAATAATAAAAACAGGGGATTTTGCTGTCAAATTTTAGTTTGGAAGCTTAAACAATAAATTTTACCTATTTATTTTCTCAATAAATTTATTTACAACCCATGCTAGGTTTTGTTTAGAAATTGAAAATTACATCAATATTAATTTCCATTTTATGATATGGTATAAAATAAATATACTTTGAGTAAATGTTTCCAATGGAACATATACTCTTGGTATTTACTTTACTTATGAAATATAGCAGTACACCTTTTTCAATTGTTTGTCTCTCACGGTATGTATCGGATTTTTGCTTTGGTTAGACCCTGGAAAAATGTGTGGGGTTGTTTTTCAGATGATATTTATTCTCGTGTTTGGTATTGTTTTTAAATTAAATTAGACAAAAAAAATTAATTTTTATTGGATTGATGTTGGAGTATTTGGTATTTTTTTTCTGTTGACGTTTTCTAAATTCATTTATAAAAATGTTGTTGTTTTTTTTTCTATGAACTGGTTTCAAAATTCAATAAATATTTTTTGTTCACTTTCTATAATTAATGTTTTGAATAAGCAACCAATAAATAAAACCTATAATAGAAGTCAGTACATATGTAAAATACATGTTGCAATAATACGAAAAAAATTTCATGGTAATATTTTTTATTTTAACAGAAAGTTATAATATTAAAATTATAAAAAAAAAAATTCATTTAACCAGGATTTTGTTATAATTATGAGTAGGAGACATGAAAAGAAACAAATGAGAAGAAAAGAATTTGGGAATTGCTTGGAGAACACTGCATACTTAAACCAGAATCAAAGCAAAATATACTTTGCTTGGGTCCATTACAAAGCCAACGATTCCTTCCATTCACTATAAATAATAGTTGCATGGAAGATTAAAAAAAAAATTATAAAAAATTGGAAAATAATTAGTTCAGCAGAGCATTGGCCATTGGATATGAAATAACCAAACAGTGCTTTCATAACCCACAATGGCCGGACATGTGACACCTTTAGAATTTTGTTAGTTTGACAAGCAAAAAGTCTGTTATGCCCTTTCAATTTTTTTTTTTATCTTTTTTAACTTTTCAAAAAAAAAATAAATACATTAATAATTTTTTTATAAAAATGTATAAAATAATTCTTGAAAAAAAAAAGTAAAAATCAATATCGAAGAAAAAATTTTAAAACAAGAATTAAAATTTTGAATTTCTATGAAGTGTATTACTTTAAAAAAAAAAGATTGTTATAATTTTTTAATTTTTTCTTTGATTTTTATTTTACTTTTTCTATAATTACTTTATAAATTTTTATTAAGTTGTATTTTTTATTAATTTGGTTAAACGGATTTTTTTGTTGAAAAGTAAAAAAAAATGGAATGGGCATAACAGTCTTTTTGTCGGTTAAACTAAAGTCCACCTAGCGGAATTCTAATTGTGATAAATTTCAGGCAGGTTATTGAATTAAAAGATATTAAGATTTTAGTCCCTCTAGTTAGCGTTAATTTTGGTTTGGTCCATTTGTTTTTGGAATTACTAACTTTAGTCCACTGGTAACGGTTTTCGTTAAATCGATCTAACGGAAGTCAACGAAAGTCAGAGAACCAGTGGACTAAAGTTAGTAATTCCAAAAACTAGTGGACTAAAGTTAGTAATTTTCAAAAACTAGTGGACTAAAATAAACCACAATCTAACTTTGACCTAACGGAAGTCAACGCAAATCTAACGGAATTGGACGGTAGGGACTGAAATAGGTATTATCAGAGAACAAGTGGACTAAAGTTAGTAATTCCAAAAACTAGTAGACCAAAATCAGATTAACGCTAACTAGAGGAATTAAAATCTTAATATCCCTTGAATTAAAGCATAGTTATATATACATCCAATAATATTCAAAAGTTATGAAATTGTTTTGATTTAAAAAAATTCTATACAGTTTCTCTCCCTTCTTCATTTGACATTTCTCTTTCTCTCATTTCTTTAAAATTATTTTATTATTTAAACATTATATTATTAAGAAAATTTATTTTATTTTTGTGCAACATATTTAAGCCTCAATTTTATCTCAACAAAAAAAGTTCTTGATTTTACAACAAAATTTTTTGGAATCAACAACCATTGTTCATCAATTTATCCGTATTCAAATCAAAATTGTACGGAAATCAATTTTTCCACAAAAACAATAAAAAAATAATGCAATATTTTGAAGTTTGGACAACAAAAAACACAACTCAACTCTAAAATTTAAATAACTAAACACAATAAAAAAAACTTATTAAAAAAATAAAATAAATAAAACATATTAAAAAATGTTTGTTTGTTTGTTTTTTAGAAAATAATTTTTTTTTATCATCTATCATCATCTCACACACTTCATCGTCACCATCCATTCTTCATCATCATCATCACTATCAATCTCCAACTCAATCCTACACATTTTCGTAGCTTACTCACAATTCACAAAACGGTAGAAAATTGAAAATTATTAGGAATACTAGCATGCAGCTATATATTATGTACCAGCTTTTTCACACACACACAAAAAAAAAATTATACATAATTGCAGAGCAGACTGCAGAGCTAATCTATAATTTCTATTTGGATCACTCAAAACTCAAAAGGACGGTTTATAAATAAATAAAAAGAAAAAAAAATCCCCAATTTCAATTTTCTAGTGATAAAGCAATATCCATAAGATCAGATTTCCTATCTTTTGTTTCCATACGTAGAGACATCAAGATCTACCTAATGTACTTGCGAAATCGTTTTCATAATTTCACTTGGACATATACACAACAAATCCTACAAAGCTACATGAATATATATATATATATATGGTAGTCAATTAAAACTATTACTACATTTCAGCTTTTTTGATCACTAGTACACAGCTCATACAATAATAATTAGCTGCATTCGTCAAAAGTACCCCATAATCTTCAAATTTTTTATTATCTAATCTCCACCACACCAAAATCTCTCTCTTCTCACATAGACATGTCTGATTCCGCCGATCCCGGAGGTCGACCGGCCGGCGGCACCGAGTACAGTTGGTGCAAAGCGGTGCCAACCGGCACAGGCATCACAGTCCTAGCTCTTCTTCTTTCAAAATCCCCAGATATTCAACTTCTCGAAAATGTCCTCCATAATATCCAAAATACCCATCCTATCCTTCGCTCCTATCTCCGCTTCCAAACCACGACAAACTCTTTTTCTTTCGTCACACCACCAAATCCCCACCTCCAAATCACAGTTTTCGATCTCTCTTCAACGTCTCGGATAATCAACGACGACGACCACGTGAGCCCTTTTCACGCAATCCTCCAACACGAACTCAACCAAAACGCGTGGCACAATCCTGACCCTCCGTCGGAAATGGAGAGCAACAAGCTGTTCTTCGTCAGCGTGTACGCGTTAAGCGAGACACAGTGGGCCGTCGTATTCCGGCTTCACACGGCGGTGTGCGACCGTGCGTCGGCGGTGGCGTTGCTGAGAGATGTTTTGAAGTTGGTAGGAGAAAGCAACGCCAACGGGGATGGGATAGAAAAGGAATATGAGAAAATATGCGAGGTCAGTTTGGGAATTGAGGAATATATACCTAGTGGGAAAGCAAACAAGCCCTTCTGGGCGCGTGGAGTGGACATGCTTGGTTACTCGTTAAATTCATTTCGACTGGCTAATATAAATTTCGTGGATGCAAATTCGCCGAGATATTCTCAAGTGGTGAGGCTGCAAATGAACCCAGATGACACTCAGAGGTTACTATCTGTAAGTGATTATCCGTTCAATTTTGAATTTATAATTATTACATAATTCATCAAACTTGTGTTTCACGTGTGACGTGTCACTGTGTCAGTATGAATATCGAGGGTTAGAAGTGTTGTGATAACATTTGAAAACCAATGAAATGATATGATAGTTGACAGCAATGACAGGTCTGGTGATTTTGTCAACTAGTCCAAAAGTAATCTCAATTTAGCATTTACCCATAAAATATAAGAAATGATGGGAATAAGTACGGATGGCAATGGGGCGAGTTCGGGGTGGGGTGGCCTTCCCCGTACCCCACCACATTTATTTTTTGAAAACCCATCTCCTCATAAAACCCCACCGTAGATGGAGCAGGTTGGGACGGGGCGGGGTACAATGGGGAGTGTTTTCCCCATCCCCATCCATTAACCCCATTTATAATTTTTTTTATATTAAAAATAAAAAATATATAACCATTGAATATGATAAAAAATACAAATTAATAAATAATTCCAAGAAACTATTAAAAAACATCTCATAAAATTCAATCATTTTCAAACATAAACAAAAAGTACGAGGTCAAAATGTTTGAAATTCATAACGCTAATCATCTAATAGTTGCATTTATTTCTCTAGTTCTCTCTTCGTACGATCAACTATATTTAGGGATGACGATTCGAGTTGTTTGAGGATTAGAGACTTAGAGTTACAGTTAACGGCTATGGTTTTTTTAATAGTATTTTGTTTTGTCACTTTATGTTAAATAACGGTGAAGAGATGTAAAGTTAGGGTTAATGTATTTACATATTTCCTTTTTTTAGATATATTTTTTTTTGAAACTACGTAGTTTAACTAAGTATTATTTTAAGCGGAGCGGGGCGGGGCGGGGCGGGGAGTATAAAACCCATCCCCGCCCCATACCCATTGCGGGTTAAACTATATATCCCCATCCCCGCCCCATCCCTACCAAATTGAAACCCATCCCCACCCCTAAAGTGCGGGTTCACGCGGCGCCCCGTCCCCATGGGTAATTTTGCCATCCCTAGGAATAAGGTCCAAATTAGTCTGCCCCTGTAAAAATGTAAAATATTAAATATGGCTCCCAGTCTCCCACCAAGCGAAGCTGTCCGTCTTTGTCTTCCTTCACTCTTCACACAATAGAGATAGATGGATGGATAGATAGATGTATACAGGTCCGTGAATCATGTGGAATTCACTAGACATTTAAATTATTGAGCGTTAGATAATTGCTTAACGGGTATATTTAAGACGTACATTTTTATAGAATGTTTACAACATTGTAGGGATGCAAATCAAGGGGAATCAAACTCTGTGGAGCCTTGGCAGCCGCTGGATTGATTGCAGCACGTTCCTCTAAACAACTCCCTGATCATCAAAGGGAGAGATATGCTGTCGTCACTCTCACAGACTGTCGTTCAATTCTCGACCCTATTCTCCCCAATGATCAACTCGGTAAGCCTTTCGTTCTTTTTAAATGTTTTAATTTGCTTAGCGTATATAACCAACTCAATCAAATCATGAGTCATGACATGCAACATGAATAACCAAATCACATAAATGATACTTTTCACATGACGCAATATAAACGATAAATTTGATGCAGGATTTTATCATTCTGCGATCCTAAATACACATGATGTAAGTGGGGATGAGAAACTATGGGAGCTGGCAAAGAGAAGCTACACGGCCTTCGAAAATGCAAAGAATTCGAACAAACACTTCACGGACATGAGTGACCTGAACTATCTAATGTGCAAAGCCATTGAAAATCCTGGTTTGACCCCATCATCCTCCATGAGAACTGCCTTCATCTCAGTGTTCGAGGACCCTGTCATTGATGAATCCAACAAATTATTGCATCAAAAGGTTGGGCTGGAGGACTACGTTGGCTGCTCTTCGGTTCATGGTGTGGGTCCTTCAATCGCTATATTCGACACTGTACGTGATGGTAGCTTGGATTGTGCCTGTGTGTATCCTTCGCCGCTGCATTCAAGGGAACAAATGCAGGGTTTGATTGATCAGATGAAGACGATTCTTGTGGATGGTGGCAGCTACTTGGATGAGGAGGAGGAGGACGAGGAGGGTGAAACTTAATTATTATTTTTTTTTGATGGGTTTGTGCTATTGAAGTGAACTTGAGCCCATTATTTTATAGGCCGGTTTATTGTTGTTTTATCAATGTTTGGACGGCCCATTAATATTTAATTAAGCAAAATTAAATATGGATGATCATTGGAAATTTAATATCCTTGTTTAGGCTTGGAATTAGAAAACTATTATTATTTTGGATCAAACCAATTGCCCCTTAGGGGCCATTTGGTATGGGTAATCAAATTTTTCTGATTTCTAAGAAAGTTAAACAAAGTAATGTGATTCATGGGAAACCTGTATACGTGTGTTTGGTTGTACATGGAAATATTGTATCAGATTCCTGGGAATGTCAGATATATGTGTTTGGTTACACAATAACACATGGGAATTTTTTTTTACAATGAATTTTTAATTGTTAATAATCTTTTTTTGTAATTACATAAATAAAAAATTCTCAATCACAATTACAAAATAAAATTATCAATCACATAAAATAAAATGGAAATTGTTGATTGCAAAATAGCAAACAAAAATAATAAAAACCTTGCAAGTGCACAAATCGTAAACGAAAGCACGGTGGTTAAGCTATGATCGTTCCCACGAAGAATTAATTACCTACTAAAATAATGAGTTTATATCTATGACATTCTAGAATTCTAATCTAACTAAAAATATAAAAACAAAGATTCTAAATGCACACACACGAATGAGGTTTTTGATTTGATCATTAAAACTAAGAAATTAAATAACAAGAAATAAAGACGCAACAGAAAAATAATTAAGGAAAAATATATGGAAAACACTAGTTAGGACCTCCTATCAACCGCTAAACAATCATCCAATCCATAGACAATAATGAAGTTAACAAATAATCAAACATGATTAAGATATTCACGAGAAGGTGATGATGTCACACTCAAGCCGTATGATTCTCTCTTAGTTGGCATGTAAGTTGCATGGTGTCTACATAAATACTTATATTCCAAATTATAACCTAACATGGTGTCTACTTAGATTTAATAATTTGAATTCATTAAGAACAACGAGAATATGAATATCACATGAACCCTAAAACATGGTATCTATCATAGGTAATTCATGAATCAATTTCCCTTAATTGGGTCTTATTCCAATTAATTGTTGCAACCAAGGTTAGATTCGTATGGTGTCCGACTTATATCCTTGCAGCATAGATTTTATAATAAAATAATTATGCTCTAAGGTGATCAATCAAAGAAACATAATAACAGAATAACAATTTTTATGGAGAAATTAAAATCATCATATTGAGAAAATAATACTTCATTAAAACACACATGTCTATGGAATTAGATTCATGTCTAGGGCTTCAAGTAAACCCTAACTAACAAAGAAATTAGCTAAACATAAAAACTAGAAAAATAAATAAAAACATCTAATCTAAAGAGAGGTAGAAGAAAAGAATGTTGATGGAGTCTTCAATTTTCAATCTTCAACACTCTACCCATCTCTTGTGAAAACTCATGGTATTTATAGATGACTTCTCCTTGTAGATTCCCAATTTGTTTTGTTATAGGAAACACACCAAATAGGAAAATAGAATCAATTAAGGAATGAAAATTCTTTCCTAATTTGGATTTTCTCTTTGGAAATTAATTCTTAATTTGACTTTAGAAAATTTTCCAAACATGTCTTGATTTTTTAGAATCTTTTAGGATTTGATTTGAAAAGTTCTGGGATAATTCTGGACTAATTCAAAGTGAAAATCCGTCAAAAATAATCAACAATCGATGTGGGGACCGCTGCCATAATTTAGAGCACAATTGACAGCATTCCACAATTATCAAAGGCCGCTGTGTGGCCGCCATGTAAGTGCTGTGTAAGTGCACGGCGATTGCACTTTATTGCAAATTACTTGGTCAATTACACTTTGATCCCTTTTTTGACAATTGCATTTTAATCCCTTTAATCTCTTTAAATCATCTTTTTATCTTTAAATTTACTCTAAAAACTATCTTCTACACATTCTCAATAAATACATTAAAATATTCAATTTCACTCAAGAACATAATATAAAACATAGGAATTAGGGGTCTCAAATATCAACATTTATCGACCTAACAAATACCCCCAAACCTAGCTTTTGCTAGTCCTCGATTAAAATCAAAATAAAATAAAAAATAAAAATAAACTAATCTAAACTTGGCCATTTTCGTAGGGAAACACGATAGTATTGAGCATATGCTACACACATTTAAATATCTAGGTGTCCCTAGTAGGAGGAGTTATAATCTCCTGAGGGTTTACATCAATGCCACCCACAAACATATATTTCTGTGAAAAATAAAATAATCAAGATGTAACTCAAATGTACCATTCAAAGCTAATGCATGTTAAAACCACTTGAATAAAGACTAAAATTATACCACAAATTTGAATGCATTGCTTCGTTTGAATGAAAAGCCCATACTCAAAACACTGTAGCTTCAAAAACACATCGCCAAATGCCATAGATATAATTCACCTCGACTCTAATTCTCACAAGATGTCGCTCATTAATTTCACATAGAACCTAGGCAAATACACTCATCAAGCATATGCGAATAAAGTTATGCATAAGAAATTTCAAGTTATAATCGCATATGAATATATCATTGAAAGAACGTTTGATTTATATGCAGAAGATCTCATGAACAGAATCAGACATTAAGAACAAGATAGAGCACATCTGCACACGTTTACCTTTACTCTCGAGCTAGCATTCCCAAAAGATCAATTGGGTCTTTTCCTTGATTGTAATGGGGTCATTGGGTGAAAGGTTAATAGAAAAAACGGAAAAAGGAAATTCAAAGAGCTTAAGATCATGCCAAGAGATGTATCATGACATGTCGATGCGTGGACATCTCTCCTTTGAATCTTCTTTATATTTGCATCCAAGCTTCTTCATTGATTTCTTCAACTTCTTTTTCAAATAAATATTCAACTTGAATTTATCTTTTTTTTTTCCATCATTCTACTTCTTCTTTTTCATTGCCTTGCTCTTCTTCAAATTTTTTATATGATTTTTTTATGGTTTTTTATTCTTTTTTTTTTCTTTTTTTTTCTTTTAAGAAGAGCATTTTTGATTCCTTTCTTTACCTTAGTACATGCATTCCATAGAATGTACCCATGGTTCTCTTCTTCTTTTCTTCATCTTCATCTTGAACTTGAACTTCATCTTCTTCTTGAACTTCTTCCACTCGACATGATCCCAAACTATTGGGTATGGCCAATATATATTGGGTATAAGGGATAGGGATTATGTGGGTGATGAAAGAAAAAGGCTCATAAGTGTTTGGCTTCAAAAGGGCTAATGGAGCACACACATGGGTAGGAAATTTAAGGTCTTTTATGTAGGTTAAACACACATTGCCTATGTCACTTCTAATGGTTCAACCAAAACAGGAGCAAAGTCACATGTGATATCTTTTTATGATGAATGTTCTTTAATATTCAATGCATAACCTATTGAGATCAATTCTAATACTAAGAACCTAACAAGTGTTTAGGAGTAGAAACAACAAAACCCTCATATAATGTCATTTATGAACGCTTTTTGGCTTAGTTAACTCATAATGGTAGTCTCCACTATTAATCATGGCAATCTAACTAAGCATCATATCCACTATCACATCAAGAGCATGTCATAAGTTTTGAAAAATTCAATGCACTACTCTAAGTGGAAAGACGTTAGTCTAAACTAAGTGAATAAAGCATACATTACGACTCCTAAAGCACACAAAAGAAACATCTCAAAATGGAGAGCAAAAATTCCAAAAACTGATGACTTCCAAAATCGACCTTTATCTGTCAATTGACGCATATCTCTCAGAATACTCAAAATAAGTTTCTCAAATTTTAACACAAGAACATAGATATGCAAAAAAAAAAACACTTTTCATTCAGAAAACATTTCAAAAATCAATTTGGAAAAGTGTGAAAACAAATGATGAAAACAGCTCACTCGCGGATTCGCGAAACAGAGCATCGCTTCTGACCTTTGGTCAAAGAATTTATCATAACTTTAAAACTACTACCCAGAATTTTTCGTTCTTTATACCTGTTGGATTCGTATCGAAAAATCGAAGAAATCATCATGGACAGAAAATTTTATTTCCTTGCCAAAAGGTACAGTTTTAAAGAAAACTTGTTCCAAAAAATATCTCCAGCAGAACATGAAAACTTAAAAACTCAAAAACACACAAAAATAAAAAACTAAAAATTAAACCACACCCCCAAACCTAATCTAAACATTATCCTCAATGTATGAACAAGAAATAGAATGAAAGAATTAGGGAAGGAGGTGGAGTAACACAAACAAAAATAAAAAGGAAAGAAAAAACCTGGATGGGTTGCCTCCCACCTAGCGCTTCTTGACGCATTCAGCTTGGCTTCATCAATCCGGATCTCGGACCTTGTTGATATCATGAGACTCATAGAAAATCCTCAATCTATATCCACTCACCTTAAATGTATTCCCCTTCTTTTCATTACAAATCTCTACACCACCACGAGGGAGAATATTAGTAACAACAAAAGGTTCATGCCATTTAGAACAAAACTTACCAGGGAAGAGATGAAAACTTGAATTGTAGAGCGAAGCTTTTTGTCCAACAATGAACTTCTTTTTCTCCTTCTTTTTCTTCTCATCCATCTCACTCTTATCTCTAAATGGGGAAGTTGCCTCAGTCATGTCCATGGCCTCAATAATCCTCGGAGTGATGTTGTCTTCAGAGGATACATGAATTGGGGTGGGATCGGGAGGTGTCTCGACAATCATGGCCTATTCCAGTTGTTTTTCTCTTTGAATCTCCTCCTCATCTATTGAATTCACAGAAAAGCACGCACCCTTTTTGTTAGGAAACTTAAAAGAATCTAAAACATTGAATTTTATCGTTTCCTCATTCATGGACATCGTGAGTGTTCCTTCATACACATCGATCATTGTCCCTGCGGTCCTCATGAATGGTCTTCCAAGGATCAAGGGTAAATCTCTTCCAGAGGTGGGAGCATCCTCCATCTCGAGCACTAGAAAGTCAGCGGGCAAATATCAATTCTCCCACCTTGACTAACACATCTTCTAGCACTCATCTTAGGTATCGAATTGATCGATCCGCGAGTTGTATGCTTACGGAGGTCTCCTTGAGCTCACCTATTTTCAAAGACTAACACAGAAAAAGGCATCAAATTAATAGAAGCACCTAAATCAAGTAAAGCACGTTCAAACCTTTGAGTCCCGATAATGCGCGGAATGGTGAAACTCCCTGAATCTTTGAGTTTTGAGGTAGCTTGCGTAAAAGAACAGCAGAGACTTCCTCACTTAAAGCTACCGTCTCTTTCTCTTTGAGCTTCTTCTTATTGGTGCATAAGTCCTTGAGAAACTTTGCATATCTCAGAACTTGTTGAATGGTATCCAATAAAGGGATGTTGACTTGCACCTTCCGAAAGGTTTCAAGAATGTCTTTTGTGTTGTGCTCTTCCTTTCCCCTTAAAAATCTCCCCGGATATGGTACTGAAGCTAAAAATTCAGCAGTTGGTTCCTCAACCACCATATCCTTCCTTTTTTGTTGTCAAACCCTTGGTGAAATTTTCTCTTTTGGTTGAGGAATTTCTATTTCTTCTTTTGCATCATTGTTCACTTCCACTCCTTCCTTCACATCTTTGCCTAATTCTTTACCACTTTGGAGTGTGATGGCTTTGCATGACTCCATGTTGCCTCTTGGATTTGTAACTACCTGGCTCAAGGAAATTGCCATTTGTCCCACTCGAGTTTCAATATTTTTCACGGATGTGGACAGTTGAGCAATTGATTGTCTTGTTTCCTGCACAAAAGAGTGAGTGCTTAGAGCCAAAGATTCAATTAGTTCTTCAAGAGACTTACCTTGTCGAGGTGGTTGCTGAGGTGCGGGTTGTCGAGGCAAGAATTGATTTTGAATCGGTGACTGTTGATGTTGACACCATCCTTGATTGTAAGTGTTGGAGAATGAATCATTCCTTTGTTGTTGCAAGTAGTTTACTTGAGCTATCTCCTCCCCATAGCCACCAAGACTTGGGCATGATTCCGATGAATGTCCAAGATTTGTGCACACCGCGCACACTTGACCTCTTGGAATCAATTTTTTCACCAAATTAGTCAAGTTAGCAATTTGTGGCCCATAATCATTCGTACTTACCTCATATGCACCGACTTTATTTGGAGGAGCTCTTCGGTAATTGAATTGTTGAGAGTTCTCAGAAAGAGTCTCAAACATCTCTCTTGCTTCCATAGCACTTTTGTTCATCAAACCTCCTCTACTTGTTGCATCCACCATAATTCTCTCAGAGTCAAGTAAGCCTTCATAAATGGATTTCATGAGCAGCCATTCTTTTATTCCGTGATGGGGACAAGAATTTAGAAGTCTCAGAAAGCGTTCCCAATATTCGTGGAACGGCTCATTGTCAAGTTGTTGCACTCCCATGATTTCCTTCTGAATTTTGTTTGCTCGTTGAGCTGGAAAAATTTTTGAAAGGAATTTTGCTGCTAGATCAACCCATGTTGTGATAGATCCACTTGGTAATGAGTAGAGCCACTCCTTGGCTTTTTCCTTAAGTGAGAACGGAAATAGCCTCAGCTGAATCTCTTCGTCGCTCACACCTCCATTCAAAATTGTAGCACAAACCGCGAAGAAATCTTTGATATGAATATGAGGATCTTCTCCCGGTTTCCCATAAAATTGTGTCAAAAGATGAATTGTACCACTCTTGATCTCAAAATTGTTGTTGTTGCGCGAAAGAGTGATGCACGAGGTCTAGTCCAATGCTCTAGGGACCGTGAAATCTTTGAGATGTGAGATTGTTCAACGCCACTTGGACAACCGCTTGATTTGGTGGAAGATCGTCCTCCATGTTACACCTAAAAAAAATAATAAATATAAAATAAAATAAAAGGAAAAAAATTAATAATAAAAGACCCAAAAAGAAAAATAATAAGCCTAAAAAAATAAAACAAAAGAAAATAAACTCAAAATAAAAGTAAGTAATTTAATTCCCCGGCAGCAGTGCAAAAAACTTGTTGATTGCAAAATAGCAAACAAAAATAATAAAAACCTTGCAAGTGCACAAATCGTAAACGAAAGCACAGTAGTTAAGCAAGGATCATTCTCACGAAGAATTAATTACCTACTAAAATAATGAGTTTATATCTATGACATTCTAGGACTCTAATCTAACTAAATATATAAAAACAAATACTCTAAACGTACACACACGAATGGGGTTTTTGAATTGATCATTAAAACTAAGAAATTAAATAACAAGAAATAAAAGCGCAGCAGAAAAATAATTAAGGAAAAATATATAGAAAACACTAGTTAGGACCTCCTATTAACCGTTAAACAATCATCCAATCCATATACAATAATGAAGTTAACAAATAATCAAACATGATGAAGATATTCACGACAAGGTGATGATGTCACACTCAAGCCTTATGATTCTCTCTTAGTTGGCATGTAAGTTGCATGGTGTCTACATAAATACTTATATTCCAAATTATAACTTAACATGGTGTCTACTTAGATTTAATAATTTGAATTCATTAAGAACAACGAGAATATGAATATCACATGAACCCTAAAACATGGTATCTATTATAGGTAATTCATGAATCAATTTCCCTTAATTGGGTCTTATTCCAATTAATTGTTGCAACCAAGGTTAGATTCGTATGGTGTCCGACTTATATCCTTGCAACATAGATTTTATAATAAAATAATTATGCTCTAAGGTGATCAATCAAAGAAACATAATAACAGAATAACAATTTTTATGGAGAAATTAAAATCATCATATTGAGAAAATAATACTTCATTAAAACACACTTGTCTATGGAATTAGATTCATGTCTAGGGCTTCAAGTAAACCCTAACTAACAAAGAAATTAGCTAAACATAAAAACTAGAAAAATAAATAAAAACATCTAATCTAAAGAGAGGTAGAAGAAAAGAATATTGATGGAGTTTTCAATTTTCAATCTTCAACACTCTACCCATCTCTTGTGAAAACTCCTGGTATTTATAGATGACTTCTCCTTGTAGATTCCCAATTTGTTTTGTTATAGGAAACACACCAAATAGGAAAATAGAATCAATTAAGGAATGAAAATTCTTTCCTAATTTGGATTTTCTCTTTGGAAATTAATTCCTAATTTGACTTTAGAAAATTTTCCAAACATGTCTTGATTTTTTAGAATCTTTTAGGATTTGATTTGAAAAGTTCTGGGATAATTCTGGACTAATTCAAAGTGAAAATCCGTCAAAAATAATCAACGATCGATGTGGGGACCGCTGCCATAATTTAGAGCACAATTGACAGCGTTCTGCAATTAACAAAGGCCGTTGTATGGCCGCAATGCAAGTGCTGTGTAAGCGCACAGGATTGCACTTTTTTGCAAATTGACCTAGTCAATTACACTTTGATCCCTTTTTACGACAATTGCACTTTAATCCCTTCAATCTCTTTAAATCATCTTTTTATCTTTAAATTTACTCCAAGAGCTATCTTCTACACATTATCAACAAAAACATTAAAATATTCAATTACACTCAAGAACATAACATAAAACATAGGAATTAGGGGTCTCAAATATCAACATTTATCGACCTAACAGAAATAAAAGACAGTTACACCAATATTAGAATAAATAAATAAATAAATAAGATAAAAAAATAAAATAAAATCAATAATCTCCCATTTCTTCTTAATAATAAAAATAAACAAAAATAACAAATAAATCCCCCTAATAACAGTAATAATCTCCCATTTTTAATTGATGTGTTTAATGTTTTGGTTTTGGTTTTTTCCCCAAAATTGCAGATCATCTTTTCAGATCAAAAAAGAAGAAAAAAAATGGGAGCAAAAAAAATACAGATCATATGTTCTTGTTTTTTGTGGTGATGGTTGATTGACTCGCAGATGTTCCTGTCATCAGAATTTTACCCGGCGTTCCCCGTCGATCTAAATCAGTGGTACAGGACTGAGTACGGCGATTATCTGTTCGCCGAGAAACCCTATTTCTTCGTCGGCGTCGTCTGGCTCGAACTCCTCGTCAGTGTTTTGGATTTTCTTTGTGGGTTGATTATGTGTTCTTCAAAGACAGGTTTGGCTCTTAGCAAGAGATCGACCTGCATTGCTTAGGAAGAACCGAAGAAGAGAGCTTGATTTTTTAAATTTTTTTATTATAAAAAAAAGTGTTTTTTTTTTCTGTTTTTGAGTTTTTGTTAATCTGAGGTGTTTTGATGGTATTGGAAATTGAATGATTAGAGATTGTTTTATGTTCAATCTAATTGATGATTTCGTTTTTTAGTTCGCTTGTTAATTCAACAATATTTTTTGCATTAATCTTCCGAATAGATTGTTTTATATTTTGTTTTAATTTTTATTTTTTTAATTGATTGTGAGTGCCACGATGGGAATCAGACAGAGGGCCATATGAAACCCACATGTTGGGATGAGTTTCAGATTACCCCCTTGGAGGGTAATGTGATTCTCATGGGATTCACTTTCCCGGGAAACAAAAAACCCAAACCTGCTACAAAATATGAGAATGTTATAAGATTCTTATTCCCATATAAAGATGACTCCATACCAAACGGCCCCTTAGAGAATCCAAATGGACAAAACCCAAATACAAGACCCATTTGTGCCACATCATCAAAAATATGTCTTCTCATTTGGGTCCTATTTATTTGGATCTCTTTTCCCCACAATGGGGCCTAAATTGAAAAAGAGAGAGTGGATCCAATTTTTTGTTTTACTTTTTTTCCAAACAATCATTACTCTTATTTAAAATATAGTTATATATTAATAAATATATTATGTAATATATTTTAAATATCAACACTATCGATAATTATTTAACAAATTATAATTAATTTAAAATAAAACAATTTATTAATTTAAAATTAACACAACCAAATTACATCAATAATAAAAATAACTATTTAATACAAAATATTCAATTTTTTTATAAATAAAATGTTATTTTGTAATGTGACAAGTCTAGTATTCATAATTCTAGCCTAGTAAAATTAATTAAAAAATTAATGTCTTCATTCAAATTATTTTAAAATTATAATTAAATTTATTTATATTTTTTCATTTTATGTATAATAATTTATTTAAATTTAAATAATTTATATATATATTAAATTTATTTATATTTTTTCATTATATATGTAATTATTGAAATTAATAATTATATATTTAAATTTAAATTATATATATAAGCGCCCAATGATTGGGAGGTACTGGGAACCCAAATCCAATCATTGGGCAAGACTCAAATGAGGTTCCACATTTGGAACTCAATTTAGCTCTACTCTTGTGAGCCCCACATTTGGGTCTTATTTTTTAGATCCCATTGTGCCAATACATTAGATCCACTTTTATTTGAGTCTTATTTTTTGGGGCTCTTTTGAGCCCCATTGTGGATGCTCTTAGATTTTGTATTAGCTCGTGAGAGTTGAGATGTGGTGGCCATGCTTTGTTTATAGCGAGGTGTTTTGAAAATTAATTTTATAATACAATCGTTGAATCTGTTTAAGTTTGAGTACCATTTAATATATAGTTTTTCCATATCGGGCAATTACCAATTAAGTCATGGACCTTTTTTAAAATTCTAAGTTATTTACGACTTTTACAAAAGTGATCAAATTAGTCCTCATATTTTTCTCAAGTGCCACTTTAGTCTCTCTCTTTTTAGAAGTGACCAAATTAGTTCCTCTAACGGTTTAACGGTGTTAAATATAACGATTGACTATAACAATTTTAGTTAAACTCCGTAAATACCGTTTATTTGTCATATTAGAGTTGTTTTGCCTTTTATGCATTCAATTCACCATTATAATTACAACAAAATCCAAAAATATTATTAATGAAACACCATTTGTACCATTTTTTAATTAAAATTTTCTAAAATAAATATAAAAATATTTTAATAAGACAATGTCAATTATACCTTTATTTTATAAATAAAGTTATCATTCATTCTCAGTTTAGTCTTTTACCGATTTTTATATAATTGTTTTCTTTTTGTTAATATTATACAAGCACTGTTGTCAAAATTATTCAAAAATCAAAACCCACAAATAAAATAAACAAAAATATACAAGTGTTCAAAAAACAAACTATGCATATGTCATTATTATATTGTTTAGGAGTAAGGTACAATTTTACCCATTACACTGTTATAGTTGACTGAATGGATTTAGTTAGAGGGACTGATTTGACACTTGGGAAAAATGTAATAATCAATTTGGTCACTTTTGTAAAAGTCACAAACAACTTGGAATTTTTTTTTTTAAAAGTCCAATACCTAATTGGTAATTGCCCTTCCATATTTTATTTGAATAATTTCTTAAAACTCTTTTTTTATATAAAAATAATATTTGAAGCATTACAATAAATTTTGACACCGAGGGGTCCATAGAGATCAAACTGTAGGTTTATAGGTTGTAAAATCCATCACTAATGTGGAATGAGAGGAGAGAGGTACACTAACCACATGTTTAAACTAAATATATTTAGTTATCTTGTTCTATATAATTTATTTTTGGGATATTAAGATTTTAGTCCCTCTAGTTAGCGTTAATCTGGGTTTGGTCCTCTAGTTTTTGGAATTACTAATTTTAGTCATTTTGTAACGGTTTACGTTAAATGACAAAGTCAGAGGGAAAAATGACCCTGCTGCCCTTGGTACCTGTGAAAAGACCCTTATGCCCTTCATGAAGTGGGCGGTTGGGCCTGCTAAGCGCACCCCAGCCTAGATCCAACTGCACCATGAAACAAGCCAATTTGGGCCACTTAGCACACCCCAGACATTGCTGAGCATACCCCATTGCATCAGCGTGACATCACATCGTTTTCTTCAGCCAGCTGACCCGTCAACCTGCACGTGCCCTACTTGGACCTGGTTCTAGACCCGGTTGACCCAACATGAAACCCGCATGTTCTACACCGTCGCCGCCCTCATTTTCGGCTGTTTTTCTGCCCAGAACGACGGTCGACCCTTCTCCGATCCTTTTTCCACCCATTCCAGCCTCTCACGCGCACGTTTTCCATGGAATCACCAAACCCTCCCACCACCAAAATCCAACTCAAAAACTCATCCCAGCACTAAAATCAACCAACCACCACACCCAGTGAATCACAAATCACTCAACCACCAACACCAAACCAAGAACCAATTGAATCGGCCACCGTAAAAAAAAACCCATTGAATCCGTGAAGAGATCGGGATCGAGAGAGAGAGAGAGAGAGAGAGAGAGATAAGATTGATCCAAAAAAAGAGAGAGAAAGAGAGAGATGAGATCAAGAGAGAGGGTTTGGTAGTGGTGGCGGTGGTTTGGATCGTTTGGTTTCTGGTGGTGGTGGTGGTGGTGGTGTTGAACGAGTGAGAGAGACTAAGAGAGATGAAGGGATCTAGAGAAATGTGATGAAGGGAGTGTTTGGGGTTATTTCGTAAAGTTTTGTGGTTATTGTTTAAGTTTAATTACTATTTGGGTAGATATATAATTATATAAATTTGTCAAGTGTAATTATATAAATTTGTCAATGGCATTTGTGTCTTTTTTATATTTAAATTTCTATTTTTAATGTTTAATATTAATTATTTTAATATATTTTTTAATTTTTACATTATGAAATACCATTTTACCCTTGTTCTAAACAAGCTTCTAGAAGCTTTCGTCACATTTTCCATATTGTCCTTGTTGACCTAGCGGAAGTCAACGAAAATCTAACGGAATTGGACGGTATGGACTTGAATTTGTATTATTCAGAGAACTAATGGACTAAAGTTAGTAATTCCAAAAATTAGTAGACCAAACCAAGATAAACGCAAACTAGAGGGACTAAAATCATAATATCACTTTATTTTTAAAAAGAACATTCATATATAAAATAATGATATTAATTTCACACTTACCTGGATATAATGTTCAACTTCATTAACGTTGTATTCAATTTCATAAGTGAATGAGAATTAGATTTAGAATGGTCAGAAAGATAGGTTTTACTTATCTCAAAATTAATGTTTATTTACACATACTTGACATGAGTTTTTTTTTTTTTTTTTGATAATACCTATTAATTCGGGACCAGATATTTTTTGAAAGGCTTTCGTCAAGGTATGATTCGAGTCGCCGACCTGAAAGTCATTTACACAAACCTCAAGCTCGTCCATCTACCAGCTGAGCTACGTTTCTATTGGCTACTTGACATGAGTTGTGGTCTCCTAATGGGAAAACAAACTAATACAGTATGTTGAAATTTAAACTCCAATTTGACGTACGCAAATAATGGGTAGGGTATTGATATTAAATAGCGTTGATTGTGTTTACATTGGTATGTTCCAATAGATAAACTAAGAATGAGATAACAACTAATTATAAAATAACAAACGAAGAAAATGATTAGATAATAACAAAATAAAATTCAAATAACACAAGAATAATGCAAATAGAAAAATCCCAATTCCCAGGTCCCTGACTTCAGGCTTGTGTCATTGAAAGCTGAAACAAAGACTCCCAAATTATAAAATTGATGGACATTGTCATCACATATTTGTAAATACAAGAAGCTCTTGGCCTAGTCCATTATCCATATATCATGATGTTGATGTGGTCAGCCGTACGTTGACATTTGATGCGTACTATCCTATTTTCATTTCGATGAAAACTGGCAGGCCTCTTAATAATTTTATATATATATATATATATATATATCTCTCTCTCTCTCTCTCTCTCTCTCTCACCAACATTCCAATCAGTAACCAATTTTGTGACAGTTTAGATTTTACTTGTTCAATGTAAAAATGTATACCACCCTTTTTTGGGTAACTTCTATTAGACAATTTTATTAACTTAAATCCGATCCAGACGGGTGAGTTCCGATTTAACCGTTTGCATCTTTGGAGGAATAGGGCACTGCAAGTCATACAATTGGAGGATGACAGATGGATAGTTGTCGGATTAAGTCCGGGATCTTAGATAACAAATATATATATATATATATTTATGATAGAGTTTTAATTAAAAAAAAAGTCCTTAAAATTTACCTTCTTGCTTTTTTTCTTTTCAAGCCTGAAATTAAGCACTTTGATGTATTGCAATAAGGGAAACAATACATTCATTGGCATCATTGCTAACTAAAAACTCTAATCAAGCCACCAATTTCGCAGGGAATGCTACAATTTCAACCCTCAAATGGGGCACATTACATAGAAGAAAAAAAGAAAAAAAAAATATGAGAAACATACTTTGCTTGTAACGCAATTGAATCTAGCTAACTAGATTGAAATATGGAATATCCAAATGTCACTCATTCACCGTACTAGTACAATCAAAATTAGCTTCAACTTGAACATTATTGTTGGATCGAGAGCTGATGAGAATACAATAATCCGACGATGATCTCTATTTACCAAACAACAAACACTGATCAAGTGATCTTCGATCAAAGACAAACTTTGTGTTGTTCTAATTAATTAGTTCCTCAACAATATTTCCAAATTCAAACCTCCTATTGCTGCATTCAACAGCGTTTACAATCTCTTGAAAAGCAGAGACACTGCATGGAACCACAAGCCCACTCTGTTGTTGAAACCCGAACTCATTATAAGACTTGTCCAACAACATTTTGAAAAGTGGATGAGAAAGGAACCCAGTTGGGACAACGAACCTCTCTCGCTCCTCGCCTACGTAAATTGCACAGAACCCAGTTGGCGTTTTGGCCGGAGACGACGACCCATCATCGAATTCACTTAGCAGACATTCTCTTGCTTGAGATTTCTTGCCGCCACTGCCGCTGTTGTTCTGATCACTTGTTGCACCCATGACCTTCACTTTCTTGGCTAGTTTCTTGAATGAAACCATCTTTTTTCCTAACATGGTTAATGGTTTGGAGTTTGAATTAATGATGATTGATGAGTATTGCCTTGCTTGGTGGGTCGTGAAGAGAATTTGTATTGGGGGGGTTTAAGAGAGAGTGAAAGAAGAAGAAGATTGAACGGGTCTTCTACTCACTAACCAATAATTGATTTGGGAATCTATCTATCGTGTGTGATAATTGTTTGTTTCTATCTTATAATATTGTCTTTCTTTACTATGACTTATCAATAGTTTTAGACATTTAAACTTCAAACCTTAACATTTTTTTTTACTGTATCTATTTATCTAGATATTTAGACCAGTTATTTTTTTTACCAGTGATAATATTCGAACCACTAATTTGAAAATCATTTATCAAAGTCTCAAACTCATCTATCAATTATCATCTATCAATTATCGCAATTGAGTTGTCAAAATATCCACAAATTCAATTGTAATACTAATATGACACGTTAATGCATAAAATCCATAGGAATTGATGCACTCACTTACTCACTTTACATGGATTATAGTGGTCAAATGGGAGCCAATGTCCGCTTTGTGTTTGATGAAATGCAAACAAGTAATTATATATATTATGCATATACAGTTTTGTTAGTAGTTGCCAAATTCTCCATTCAACGTACCAACAACCGTTTCTACCTTACACATACTCTAAATAAAACAAACGAGTAATATAAATTTTATATTTTTATCAATTGGTTAGGAATCTCATTTCAGACTACGACAAGTGAAAACAAATGTGTAAATCTTTCTAAATCTTTCCTTTTATGAGTCTCCAACACCATATATATTAAGGATCATTAATTATAAATAGTTCAAAGAAAGTATATTCCTCATCAGTTAACAACCCACATCGTTCTTTGTCTTATTGTTTGTTTCTAGAACCATAGTCCATAGGTGGTGGTGGTCCAAGAAGTGCTTTAACAAACACCAAGAAAAAAATTAATAGAAAAAAGTGATTCTTTGGTGGATGGTAGAGCATGGTGGGTAGCATGATGAAGTGATAATAAGCTTATTAAATTAACAAAGAATTAAGAGATTTGTATATTTGTATTTAAACTGATTTTCAAGTTCACTTTTAGCTTTAAGTAGTATAAGATGTTCACCCTTCCGTACAGGTCAATGGTGAGGATTTAAGTTACATTATTGTGAAAAGTTGAAAACAGATATTCAGATCACTCGTTATCTTATTGTGATTGTTCTAAATATATCCTACCAGATCGATTCGGTGTTAGATTTTTAAAAAAAAAGTCAAGAGTCTAACTTCCCATTTGAGACGCCGGACGCGTCGTGTGAGGAGGAAAGAGTTTGAAATTGAAAAAGAAAGATGACTTTATAAGCATAAAAGAGTGGCCGGCTTGGCTTTGTTTGTAGAAAAAAGTGGAATTAGTTGTCCAAAGCAGAACAAGACACAAATAGTCAAATAGTGGTGGGCCGGGCCGGGCCGGGTTTGACAAGGATCGAAGACGAAGAGCCATTATGTCAAGGCAATGCAAGGCTTTTTTTTATTTTTTTTATTTTTTTTATTTTTTTATTTTTTTTATTTACGGGCCATTACATGTTTGTACAATAAATTGTACTTCAATCACGGAAACCTTATTATTATTATTTTAGTTGTCCCTTTGGATGTTATGGAATTCAGAAAAGACAAAAATTAAAAAAAATATTGATAGACTAACTAGACAACTTACACAAGGCATGTGTCATGTGTGTGAAGTATTTATAAGAAAAATATTTCATAAACGTCTTAGATAAAAAATAGTTCATGAGATTTTATTATAATTTTTCTTCGCGGGTATGTATATGATCTAGTAAACTTCCCAAATAAATATAAAGTAATCAAACTCAAAAGTTAATCCAAATTTTCCACCCTACCTTTAATTAAGTGTAAATATAATTCAATTTTATGAGTCATGCTATTATTATTATGTACGAACTATATAACTACAAAAGTAGGTAATGGTCTTAGATTTTAGTGGAGGGTTCACAAAAATCAAAGGTTTTCAGAATATAAAATTAAAAAATAAAACAATTATTCCCTCTTGATTATGGGCTTGTTTGGCTAAACTTTTGAAGGGGTCAAAAGCTCTTTTGGAACCTAAAAACAGCTTTTGAACATGTTTGGATAATTTTACAAAAAAGCTTATCCCATTTGAAAGCTCTTCTACCGGAAGCAGCAATCACCATGCTGCCCAGTTTGGCATTGTTGTGCTGTGGGGAGAATTGCTTTTGGATCTGCTGTGGGGGGAATTGCTTTTGAAATTGCTGTGGGAAGAATCAGCTGAGTGTTTAGTAAACTGATTTTCAAAAGTGTTGTGAGAACTAAAAACAATTTCAATGTGTTTGGTAAACTAGAAGTAAAAAGTGTTTTGACCGTGTAAAATTACTAAAAGGACACTATTGTAATGAAACTTGTCCTTATCCACTATAATTCTTCGATAAACCTCTATATAATTTTTTTTTATAGGGATTTTAATAACTAAAAATGAAGATTAATATTTGGAACACAAATAATAATAATAATTATTATTATTTGTCCTTACTATGAATTATTGTAATATTTAAAAAAATAAATAAATAAAGAAAATACATTTCTCATTAATTATTTTTATTTTTAGGGCTCTCATTTAATTTAATTTTTTTTTGTCTTTTATTATTATTTTTCACTTCTTTAAATAACCACAAAAAAATCAATCTCCACCTATTTTCCTTTCTCCTTTTTCCACTTTTTCCCATCAAAATTTTCCCAAGTTTTCCCTCACTTTCTCGTCAGCCAAACGACCAATTTCTTTAATTCAAAAGTGATCAGACCCATTTCCCTCACTTTCTCGCCGGCCAAACGACCCATTTATGACTTTAATTCAAAAGTGATCAGACCCATTTCATCATCAACCTCAAACATTCACGAACCAGACCCCAAAATCTTCATCTTCAACCTTTTGCTTGGCAGCTATGGTCAAACCAGATCAGACATTCGTTTTGAACCAGATCCTTTCCACGAAGCGCCGCCGCCGCGAACTAGATCGGCGTCATCACCAGCAGATCATGGCCTTCTTCCTCTCGTCGAAGTCACCAGCAGATCACGGTCTGCTTCGTTTCTTGGTGGTAAATTTTATGAATGGCAAGGATAAAATAGAAAAGTTGTTAAAATTTCATTAAAAAATCACTGTAGCGCGTTTGGGAAAACTGTTTCCCCAGGAAGTGGAAATCCAAAAGCTACAAATTGTAGCTTCTCAACAACTCAGTTGGGAGAAGCTAAAATTGGCCAAAAGCACTTCCCCACAATTTTACCAAACACCCTACCATTGGTCCGGAATCACTTTTGGGCCCAAAAGCAGCTGGGGAAGCAATGCCAAACTAGGCCTGCTTCTTTTGGAAGCTCTTCTAAGAAGACTAGGATGCCAAAATTTATTTTAATGAAACTTTCACAATTCCAACTTTGCCCTTTTTAACAACCAACCAATTGTGCCAAATCTATTTTGCAGATTGAGCGGCTCCAGTGATGATGGAGGTGTGATTGACGCAGATGGGTAGATGAAGGAGGTCAGATTTTGGATCAAGCCGTTCGTGGAGGTGCGCGGCGACTTTCCGATAGCGATGGATAGGGACGAGAATGGGTCGAGATCCGAGATGAGGAGGACGAGGAAGCGGCATGAGTGTCGGAGGAGGCGGACTCGGCGGCGATTATGATGAGTACGGAGGAGAACTAGAACGACGATCGGTCGTCGGTGAGGGCTTTGAAGCGGCCACGACTGGTATGAACACCACAGCTACACAAGCGAGTCCAATGAAATGATGGAGGTCTGATTTTGGATCAAATCGTTCGTGGAGGTGCGCGGCAAACCGATGGCGGTAGAGAGGGAGGATGGGGACGAGACCAGGCGGTGGAGAGGGAGGATGAGGGCGATCCGATCCAAATCTGTTTTGCCCTAGATGTGGATTTGCTCCATTTTTACCCAATGACTTTCTTTATTCAATTTTTTTTTAACCAAAATTGATGTGTTTTTAAATTTTTGATTGAAGGAGAATACTTGGATTATTACAATTGAATTGGAAGTAATTTATTTGGATTTGTGGAATTGATTTTGTGGTTTTATGTGGAATTGATTTTTGGTTTTTGTTTGTGGAATTTGGTTGAAGAAATTTGGATTGTTTTTTATTTTTTTTTGGGGGGGGGGGGGGGGGGGGGGGGGGAGAGAAAATGTAAGAAAGAGAGAATTCAGAAATGACAAGTAATTTGGAAGGGTAAAACCGTCATATCATAATTAAAAGAGATTTTAAAATGTTTCAACTAAACAGTCTCAAAAGCTCTTCTTGATACAAAAGTTCCTTTGAAATATACCAATCCAAATGTTAACTGAAAAGTTTAGGCTTTTACTTCTATTCTTCTACTGTCAAAAACTAAAAGTAACAGTTTTCCCAAACGGACTATATATATATATATATATATATATATATAATATGTTTAGTGATTAGATCCATTTTTTAAAATCTTTTTAAGTTGATAACATTGTGAATCAGAGGTCTTTCACGTCTTGGATAGTAAATCCAACAATAGGGGAAGACTAGATCCAATTTTTATATCTCATTAATTACAAAAGAGTTTACCAAATAAGCTAGGAGTGTGTTTGGTATGACTTTTTAAGTTGAGTTTTTAGAGTAGATTTTTTTGTAATATAGCTTCTAATGAGTAGAACCTATAACAAAAAAGGCTTTTGGTTGTGTAAATTACAAAAAAAGTGTTTACAATGTATTTTTAAAAATAGTTTTTAGTTGTGTAAATTACAAAAAGAGTATTGACAATGTATTTATAATGAAAGAGTTGTATGGTGGAATATCTAAAATTTATAAAGGGTAGTTGAGACAATTCATATGTTTTTAAAAAAACTAAAAAAAAACTTTTTAGAAAAGCCTAAATTTTGAGCTTCTTCAAGTAGACATAAAATGACTTTTTTGAAGGGTAATTGAGACAATTCATATATTAAAAAAATTGTTTCGAGTTTTGCCAAACAACTGAAAAAAACTTCAAAATAGCTTCTAGCATTAAAAAAACGCTTTTGATCCTTACAAATAGTGCTGTCCACGGTTCAGGTTCGGGCCGGTTTCGGTTCCGTGGACAGCTCGAACCGAAACCGAACCGGAAAATTTCGGTTTTAGTTTGGTTTTTAACCGCCGGTTTGGCGGTTTTGGACGGTTTTTTTATTTATTATTTATTTTTTATATATGTAAACCAGCGGTTAAACCGCCGGTTTTGGGCTGTTTTGGACGGTTTTTAGGTGGTTTTGGGCTGTTTTTCCAAAGGCTAAACCGAAACCGAACTGGCTTCAACCGGTTTTGTAACCGCCGGTTTCAGTTTCGGTTTCGGTTTCGGTTTTCCAATTTCGGTTTCGGTTATTAACCGCCGGTTTAACCAAACCGTGGACACCTCTACTTACAAAAGCCATATCAAACACACACTAAATGTTGTTTACTAGCAAATAAATATAGTGTTAAAGCCAATCGCAATTCGCAACAAAAGTAATGTAATGTCTTCCTTGGACAAAGACGTTTTCATCATCATGTGATACACACACTTGGAGTTAATTACCAGCAATCAATGGTTTAAGTGGAACTTGTACAAGTTGACGTATTTTCTTTTATCTATTCACATGTTGAAACCAGTATGGTGGTGCCGGCCGGCTTTCAGAATTCAGACAAATTCATCACTGGAAACTGGATATGGATTCTGGAACCAACCCAGAAATGGTAATTAACTAACTAATTATTATTAGGTCGTCTGGGGCAATCCTATGAATTATAAGTTGCTAGATTTTCCGATGGAGGGTTACTTGATATTAAAATTCAGGATTAAATAAAAAATCTATGGTCATGTTTATTGAATTTTAAATCAGCTAGAACGTGAACTTCATGTTGAAACTAATATGTATTATATTTACTATCGTCCATTGTGATCTAGTGCCGACTCTTATTGAGCGAGGAATGAATACCTATTGTAGTTATTAAAATTAGTTTAAAGTATGTCATTGTTGTCATTTGGCTTTTATATTCACACATACGGCAAGGTTTTTCATTCTATTGCAAGCACTAGATTATGCAAATTGATGTTCAGTTCCCAAAGGCACTCTAGAGATAAATTTTACAGCTTGTTTCATGAACTCAAGATATGAGATTCAATTTGTTTATGTATTTTTTTTTTTTGGTACATTTCTACACAGAAAAATCTATTAAATACCTATATATATTTGTAGAAATGTGATATTTCATTAAAAAAAATACATACATTGGTATATATAAAATTTTGTGAGACTGTACTTTCAAAAAAATAAATTTTGTGAGATGTGTTTAAGAAAGGTGTCATATGTAGTCAAAAGGTTTATTACAATTCACTAAGTATAGAAGTGGGTGTTTGGTCTAGTGGTATGATTCTCGCTTCGGGTGCGAGAGGTCGCGAGTTCGATTCTCGCAACACCCCAATACTTTTAAGCTTATTTTATTTTATTTTTGAGGCCCATAATGAGTTGCGGCCCAGCAGATAGAATAGAATAGATGCTTCGTTATTTTTAGGGTTTTGTAAGACGAAGAGCAAATCCTCTCTCTCAGCGTCGTCTCTGCCTCTCACAGTCTCTTTTGTTTTGCTTTGTCTCTGAATCAATCGGTTATCGTTGAAGATGAGCAGATCAGGCCAGCCTCCAGATCTCAAGAAGTAATTACACACTACCTCTTCCTTCTTTTCATTATTGGATTTCTTTCGTGCATTATTTTCACTGTTGTTCTCTCTTTTTTTTTTTCGGCTTCTTAATATCTGATGATTTTTTTTCCGGCTTCTCAGATACATGGATAAGAAGCTTCAAAGTAAGTTTTCTTCCACCAACTTTCATTGATTTCCTCTCACTTTGCTGTTTATACTTTATATATATAATTGTTTTATTAATTTATTTTTTAACTTACGATAAGATTTATGTTTATTATTGGTTGCTGAGAAATTTTAAGATGCAATTTTTGTCGTGAATTGTACATGATTGAGAACGTGAAATATTTTAGCATACTAAATTTACGCAGAATCCGGATAACCTGAACAATATTATACTTTTAGGCGCAAATTGTAGTTTTGTTTCAAGGATATATGCGGTTTAGGCTACAGTTAGTTATTTTCATATGTTTAATATTGTCTGTTGGAGTTCAATCTACTAATATTGTTGTAACTGGACATTCTCAGCTTATGTAATATTGATCACAGTTAGTTTTTTAACTTGTTTTTACCAGTTTTAGACACTCATAATTGGTGCTAGCAGCATATTTAATGATAACTGAGTTTGTCCTATCTGAAGTTTGTATAATGATTTACGTGAACTACTGCAGCTTTATTTGATCTTCACATTAGTTGATCGGGATTGAAGTTGCATATTTTGTTTTTATTTGGATCCTTTAGTGATTCCTTTGGAATAGATTCTTTTCATTCTATCTGATTTTCTTATTCTCAAACTAGGGATGTCAATTGGGAAAATGGGGATGGATATAGGTTCCCCCATCCCATCCCCATTACCTAAACCCTTCCCCCAGGAACTCCACCCCTTTTCCATTTGGGGGAAATGGGGATGGTCGGATGGGGGAGTTTGGGGTAGGTTTCCCCATCCCCGTCTCCCTTCTTTCCTCCAATCTCCAATCCCATACTTGAACCTGTTTCCCCGTTTGACTTAAAATTTTAAAATAATCAAATATAATAAAATTTACTCATGCCTCCTAAAATTAGGTTTAAAATTTGATTAGGGTTAGAATTTAAGAATATCTGTAGTTAGTGTTTAAATGGGTAATTGGTTTTATGCATCTAAAATTAATATATATATATATATATATATATATAAGTTATCCTCATACCCATCCTAATCTAGAAATGGGGATGAAAATCATCCGCATCCCCATCTCCATCCCCATCCCCATCCCATCCCCATCCCCATTATGGAGGATTATTTTCCCCCAAATAAGGGTGGAGATTTGATTTCTCCCATTGGGTCCCAAATCCCCCATCGTCATTTGGGGGAAAAAAATCCTCCATAAATGGGGATGGAGATGCGAACGGAGATGATTTTCACCCCCACTTTTAAATGGGGATAGGGCCCCTATTCGTGTTTCCCATTTTCCTCGTTTCCCATATCCATCCCTCGATTAGTCAATTGACATCCCGATTTGTAATATGCCAAGTTTTTTGGAAGTGTATCACCAAGTTATCTGAATGAGTATCTGGATTTTAACATCAGTCCCAGTGATCTTACAGTTCTTTGCTTGGAAATTCACTATTCCTGATTATCTTAAGGTTTTTTTTCCTTCACTGGGATACTCTCAATAGACTTCAATTTGAGTTTTCAGAATGCCAATCTTTGGGTGAAGTATTGATAGTTTGGGCTGTTTACTGTGCATTTAGAAATTGTGATATCTGTGTAATGCTACTGTTTTGATGACCCACATCAGAATATTTTCAATGTACCTAATAGTGTATCCTCATTCCTCATGTAATGTATATTCATACAAAATGGAACTCTCCCAAAGGATCCTTTATATTAATCTTCGTAAGGAGCTTGATGAAATCAAATCAACTTTAATGTCTTTTTTTTTGTGGACGATAGATTCAATGAAATACACAACTTAATTTAATTTAATTTTTTTGAATATTAGAACTATTGTTTTTTAGTTTTTGAACGTGAAACATTTAAAAAGGGGCTAAACATAAGAAAAATGAAAAAAAGTTCTAGCTCTTGAAAAAATTTCTTGAAAAAATTGAAATTTTTTCCCGAAATATATTTCATTGAACTTATTATCCATAAAAAAAAACATATCAAAATTGATTGGATTTCATCATGGTCCTTACGACTATTAATGTTAGGGATCCTTGTGAGAAAATCATTCTGTTGAGTATCGATGTATCATCCCATGCAGTTTTTTTGGTGCATTCATGGCTTTCATCTGTTTTTTTTGACAAAATTTAACTGTTTTTTTTGACAAAATTTAACTGTTTTTTTTCCTAGATTATCTTATTAATATGTTTGGTCTTACAAACATTTGTATCACGTGTGTACAAGACAATGTTAAACCCTATGCAGTACACCTCAATTAAGCAACCATTAACAAAAAAATAGCTCCATGACTCTTTTTTCATATGGAATTGTGGTAAATGGTAATCACTTAATACTTGAAGAATCTGTTTATTTTAGTGTTTCATTGTCTATCATTGGACATCAGTTGGAGGATGTTTATTTTTAAAACATTTAACCATCTGGTATTTTATTTTGCAGTCAAGCTAAATGCTAATCGTATGGTTGTTGGAACACTTCGTGGGTTTGATCAGTTTATGAATCTTGTGGTTGACAACACTGTGGAGGTGAATGGCAATGAGAAAAATGATATAGGGATGGTGGTGAGTTTCGTTGTTCTTTTCTGTTTGGGCAATTGTTAAATTTCCGATGTGGTTATTTCAGTCAAAAACATTTCTATTTAAAAGTGATGTTCCAATTTCCTTTCGTAATTGGTATCTCGTGTTTGCTGCAGGTTATTAGAGGAAATAGTGTTGTTACTGTTGAGGCTCTTGAACCTGTGAGCAGAGCACAGTGATCTTTGTTTCTGTTCGTGTTGATGAAATGTAATCTTTACAATCCTGTATTATGGATAATATGAGACTGTTAGTATGGAATGGAAGATGTTACATAATTGTGGTTTCAGAGGTAGGTAGTAGGTGTGTTTCCGCATAGTCCTTTTTGGATATCCCATTCTTATTGGGCTTAATGGGATCATGTAACTGGTGAAATCATGTATGACAATGAAATGCATTGGCATGTTTGGTAGCGTTTTGGTTATTGGATGTAGCTTTTTGGTTATTGTATGTATGCTCTCATCGTCGATAACTTGGCTTTGCTAAGACTATAGGGATCAGGGAGCTCACAGGTCTCATTAAACTTGTTATGCAATTGTTTATAGCTTCTTGCCCTTGTTCATTGCCGGACTTTATTTGTGGGCTGCTTTCAACTAAATCAATTTCCTGGTACTAAAACATTACCTTGTTGTGTCTTCTCTATATATAGCAAAGTCTATAAAATGGAATACTTCATTTGTGTGCTGTGTATATGGAAGCCCTGGTGATTTTTTGATAATATTCAGATTCGGTAAAGTCCTATTGGTAACCTTAACTACTGCTTTATGTATAGTTTCACTTGATATTCACATTCTACATACTTAATGGAAGAGAACAAGGTGGGTACATTTATTTGTTGCTCCAAATTGATTTAATTAATGACAAATTCTTAAATTTAAGCCTCAACTTAAACTCGTGTTTCCTGCATGGGTTGATGCTTACTGCTTAGGTTAATTAAAAGCAAGCTACTTATACATTCATTTACTATTGTAACTCTCTATTTTTAAACTGTGATTACAGTACAACAGGCAAACACACGCTCTTGGTTTTTTGTTTTTGTTTTTAGTTAATACAAGAAAAGTAGAATTGTGAAACTGATATTTCTCTTCTTGGGTTTGGGTTTGGGTTTATGCTACCATCTTCCCGGAAAAAGGCTGCTTCTTTTCCAGATAAAGTGGAGATATAGGACCATCCCCAGGAATCTACTTTTGAATTTGAAACAGTATAGTCTTATGGACTCACTACTCTCAACGGGTATTTTCTCTTTTTTATTTTTCCCTTTGTTCTCTCGGCTACATACAAACAGGGTCAGTTTTCTAGGGACTCTTTGCTATCAAAAGCTACGTATAAAAGATTAAAAGCATAAGCATATGACTGTTATAGGGATGGATTTTTAGCCTACCGTTGTAATTTTAATAAAGTTGAATGCTTTGACATTTAACATTAGCTACAAATATTTCACAAAATCAATCAAATTGTCCTTTTTTAAAGAGTAGCAACGTTTGGGTTAGTGAATCTTTTTAGCTTAATTGCTTCTCTGTACATGTGCTATACACGTTTACCATTTACAACACACAACACTTTGAAAAGTTTGATTTAGTGTTGTATTTTTTTTTAATTAATTAATTAATGATATCACATGATAACATTTGCTTACCTAACATTTGCACTCTTTGAGAATCTACTCTTTTTTCTTGTTTGAAATCAAACAACCGGTAATGTTCCATATCCGAATTCATTGTCCTGTTGCAAGTGGTACATGTGTTTGGTGGTGATTTAAGATTTGATTATGACTCCACCACCTTCTTTAGTAACCCTTGTTTGTATTTGCCTAACTATCACTTTTCACTAGTTCTCTCCCATCTTTTCTTCCTCCTTTTGTCTATTTTCATTCTTCATTGAATATTTTCTTAATTGAAGGATAACTATATTTGTCAAAGAGTATTAGAGAGCGTTGACTAAACACACATGTAACTGAATTCTTTTTCAGCATTAATTTAATTTATGATTTGTGAGTACAAGTCTATGAAATCCTTGGAATTTGATTCTCAATTCATTTTAGTAAACACTATAATATTTAATAATTAATTATGAATCAAGTTCATTTTTTCTAATTAGCATCCTCATCAGTAAACAATATCCAATAGAACTTAGGACAAGTTTGACTTTTAATAAAAATAATTTTTTTTTATTTTAAATACAATAATGCTACTTTATCTAAATTTAGTATTCCAAATCTGGTGTTCAAATAATGTGGCATCATTGTAATCCGTTCGTTTAAATTGTATTATATTTGATCACATTGTTACCACATTATTTGGACATTAAATTTTGACAAAGTATCGTTACTTTTTTAAATATGGGATCTAAAAAAGTCCGCTTATTAGGAAATTTCTTTTTAAAATAAAATAAAATTCTCTGATACAATTTTAAGAATAAAAATAATATGAAGTCATTTTGGTTGTTTACACATAAATGAATTCCAATTATGTTTTAAAATCTTTATAGTATATAATAATTCTTGAAAGCAGTTTTAGGAGCTTAGACCGCACTTGCAATATATATTTGTTAAACTCTTCTGGTAGTTTTTGTGGGTTGGTTGGTTGGGTTGATAAGGATCTAACACTTATCAATTGAATTAAATTATTGGTGCTTTGAATGTTAAGTTTTCCATTAGTCTGCAAATATAATTATTGATTTGATGCAATCAAGTATTTTTAGCATGCTCGGCTCTACTCAATTAAATGCTTTTTAATTGTCTCCCATTTAACTTATTCTTAATTTCTTATAAATAATCACCATCCTACTTTGCTTTTAAGCTATACCCTAGAGAGAGTAATTGTCTCATTGAATATATTAGTACTCCCTTGTAAATTAAAAAAAAAATTAAAAAATTCTATAAACATTACACACCTTTTAAGCCACCCCACCACCAGGTTACCTCTCGATTTCTTGAGTAATTATTTTTAAATGTATTTTACCGACTAACTGATTGAAACAAGATACCGAAAATACGAGACAAATGTTATAAATTTATCGAGACCTGTGAGGTTTATATGAATATGTGTAATTAACATTATATTTTTATTAAAATGAAATTGATAATTTTGAAAATCTATCACAATAATACCTTAATATTATTAACTTGAACTATATTTTGTTGGTTGAGATTTCTTGTTGTTGTCCACTTATCCATCAAAGGAATCATAACATCCACTTAAAATGAATCATTAATATAGAAGTAGAGATTATTCAATTTAGTATCATTTTCCTCTCAGCAATTCAACTTTGATGTTGAAGAATCACAAAGTACAAAAATAGGAGAGACAAATAGACAATATTTTTTTGAGCAAAGAGCAGGAGAGAGAGAGATGTTACAAGTTTGGAAACTTGTAGGTCCCCATATGCAGACAAAAACCCTAATTTTAATAAATAAAAAGTCTTTTAATCTAAACCAAGTCTATGTGTATGTATAATATGTTAATGCCTTAAAAACACATAAATTGATCTCTCCCTCTTTGGAGTCCTATCTGTCAAAACTCATAAACAAGTGGCTTTACATCAGCCAACATTGAGAGTTGAGAGATTATCTGTCATTCTGTGTTGAAGTTAAAATCAATTAAAAATAAAAATAAATTTATATTCATTGATAATTGTTAGTCTGTCACTGTAATGTAATGTTGTCTTTTGCTGGTTTTATTTTTAAAAAGCATACAAATACAAGGATATATTAATATGATTATATGAATATGAATATGAATATGATCCACACTTTCTCTCTCTACTCATCAAGCCTCTTCTCTTCATCTCCTCCTCTACCCACCACCACTTTCTCTGTGTAAAAAAATTACAAAAATCTTAACTATCTCTCTCTGTAGCCATTGCTTCTTCAAACACCAAAGCCAGCACAGAGTGAAAGAAAACACAAAAATACACAAAAGTGATGATGGTCACGTCCTACCATACACACACAATTCACAAATACTTTTCTTGAATCCAACTCTACTTCTTCTTCTACTACCATTTTCATTGCCCACCTCGCACAAATCTTGACCTTTCTCTATAATCATATCCAAAATAAACCCCACCAAGAAATTCCAACATTTAATAATCCTGAAAAAGACCATTTCTTGCCTCCAAATTCTAGCAAAATATTAAAAATTGTTTTTTTTTTTTTGTTCTCATTAAACATGACTGAAGTACTCCAATCATCTCCTTCTCATTTTCCTTCTTCTTCAAGCTCCTCTTCTACTCCATGTGCACCCAATAATTATAACAACAGCAACAGCAACAGCAACATCAACAATAGACATCAGACCCTTGTTGAGAATACTTGTTCTATAGACTGATGATGATATAGCCCAAGAAAGAGACCAATCAGAGCAAGAGCAAGAGCCAGAGCAAGAGCCAGAGCCAGAGCCAGAAGAAGAAGATAGTTGTTGTGGGCAAATAGAGGAGAGAAAAGAGAGGGACAGAGGCGTCGGTGATCAGCTTTCGATATTGACACTGTTGGTGGCTGCTTGTAGGAAGTCTCTTGTTGGGTGTAGTATTGGCAAGGAACTGTGTGCAATGGAGATTGGATTGCCCACAGATGTCAGGCATGTTGCACATGTCACATTTGATAGGTTCAATGGCTTTCTTGGCTTGCCTGTTGAATTCGAGCCTGAAGTTCCCAGGAGAGCACCCAGTGCCAGGTCAATCCCATTATCTTTTTTGACTTTTTGATGATGATATTTCTGTGTTTGTGAGATTCTGATTTGGGGTTTCTGGCAATTTATTTACTTTTGTTCGTTGAGATTCTATTTTGGGTTTAGGTTTAGGTTTTTTTATTATTGTTATTTTTTTCATAAATGTTACAATTTTAAAGAAGTCTTTTGGGGTTTTTGGATGTGTTGTCAATTCAATCTATCTTTCTGTGGAGAATCTGTTATGGGTTTCATATAACTATGATTTTTCACGGCGATTTTGTTTTGCTTTACACAGAATTGGGTTAGTTTTACTTTTATAATTTGCTATCATCATGCTCTTAGGATTTTTTTCTAATATTTTTCTGTTAACATCATTGAGTTTTGCATATATTATATGTGAACTTAGCAGAATTGGATATCTGGGGTTATGCAAAATGTAATGTTACTGGGAAAATTTATATGGTCTGACTAAATGAGTAAACATGACGAGTTAGCTGAGTCATTACACAAATCGTATGTTTCTACAAACCCTAAGGTTGATTTGTAGAACGTCCTGCTTTTTGTTGGTGTATTTGCTTTAGTTTTCATGCACACTTTTTGTGGGGATTGGCCATAGGGGGCAGATGGATTAGCACCGGCGAAGGATCCCAACAATTTTTAGTTTGAAAGTCTGTTACATTTCGTAACATTGAGCTGATTTTGAGCTCTGTCTTCCATTGCTAACTTCGACAATTAACGATTGTTAACTAAACTTTATTTATTTAAACATTCTAGGAAGTGAGAAGGAAAAGCACAAGAACAATTTGATGTTGTGATTATGCGACTGGCATAAAATCTTTCTATCGAAATTACTTCATTCACACTGTTTGTTGATTCACTTTTAAAAATATTTATGAACATTTGGCTGTAAATATCATGAATGTGTTAGCTTATTGGCCTCTTCAACACGGGTATCAAAAACAAAGTTGCCTCTGCTACCCAACAGTCAGATCCTTATTAGAGCTATCAAACTCCATATGATGAGGACATCGTAATTGTTGCATCTATGTCCCCTTCACACATTAATTTACGACTTCTCAGCAGCTCCATGTCCAATAATTTTTGCTGGCCACTCTCACCAGTTACTACCTAAATGGTTGTGTGCAATTAATGGATAAACCCATATACTTGTATTGCTAATTGCTTGGATATCTGTTGTCGACTTAGTACAAATTTGATTTTCTTTCCCCATTACGAGAAGTCCAGTTCATGCTTACACGCACACAAATCTAGTTTTATCTACTTAGATTATCCATGTACCTTTATAGTTTATAGGGGTGAAGGATAGAATCAAAGATATTTTATCAGGATAAAAAAAGGGTATAAAGATTTGTAAACTTGGTTTCAATTTTCACATTTGTTCCAGATATGTTTTGAAGTTGAACTTGTTATTTTCCATCTTTCGTAATGTCAACCGCAATATTCAAACTGATGTACGATACTGACATAGATATCCATGATTTGCAGTGCAAATGTTTTTGGAGTTTCAACAGAATCTATGCAGCTTTCATTTGATTCACGAGGGAATAGTGTTCCTACCATACTACTGTTGATGCAAAGGCACTTGTATGCCGAAGGAGGTCTGCAGGTATGTCCTTCCTGTTACTGTTTCAAACTTGGCAAGTAATTGTGATTAAGCTATCAATGAAAATGGTGAATATGTGAATATGTGGCCAACTTCAACAAGCATTAAACTGTCTAACTAAAACATTGCAGGCAGAAGGGATTTTCAGAATTACTGCTGGAAACAGTCAAGAGGAATATGTCAGGGAACAATTAAATAGGGGAGTGGTACCGGTTGGCATTGATGTTCATTGCTTGGCTGGTCTCATAAAGGTATAGCCTTGCTCTTCAATCAAGAAATAACTTCACCTTGTCTTTCTATTTATTAGATTGCTTATTCTGAAAGCATGAAGTTGCGTTTCATTGATGTATTAGGTTGAAACTTACCTACTACTCTTTATGTTATACTGGATGAGCCATTATGTCATTATTATTGAATATTGTTATACGGTTATACCTAACTGTCAAAAGGTCCGGGCTGATGGGCTGTTAAAATTTCTGTCCGTCATGAGGGTGATGTAATTTTCCAGCTGTTGGCATTAGGTTTTGTCTTGATTAATTGGTGTTTATTATTGTAGGCGTGGTTTAGAGAACTCCCTACTGGTGTCCTGGACTCGCTTTCTCCAGAACAGGTAATACAATCCCAGTCAGAAGAGGAGTGTGCTCAGCTTGTGAGACTCCTTCCCCCAACAGAAGCCGCTCTATTGGATTGGGCGATTAATCTAATGGCAGATGTTGCGCAAATGGAACATCTAAATAAGATGAACGCACGAAATGTTGCTATGGTGTTTGCTCCCAACATGACTCAAGTGAGTAGAATTATTTACTTGTGGAAATTAGAAATGACCAAACTGAACTTAAAGCATTTCATTTCCCTTTTTGTGATTAGTTATTGATATTTAGACCAACCCCATAAACTTTGGTTGAAGACTTTGATTGATTGTGCGAAGATTTGATCATGACATTAATCTTTTTCTTACTTGAAGGTGGTTTGAATTTAAAGTGTGATATATTCGATCCTAGAGATTTTTTTTTAAAAAAAAACCTTCGGAAACGTGTATGAATTGTTTATAAAGAAATAAGCCGAGTTACCTCTTGGAGGAAACATTTTGCTCTCTACTGATTCATAAAGGTCCTCATTCTCGGAGTATGCAAAATGATCCATGACTAATATTTATTCGGATTCTTGTTAAATTAAGTAACAGACTTAGTTATTTCTGTCAACTGCAGATGTCGGATCCTTTGACTGCATTGATGTACGCCGTTCAAGTGATGAATCTTCTGAAGACTCTTATCATTAAAACACTCAAAGATAGGGAAGACACTATGATTGAGTCAGTTCATGTTTCCCGACTAGAGCCTTCCGATGAGAACGGGCACCAAAGCTCTTCACAACCGCATCCCAAGGAAAGTGAGGATGAGACCGACATGGGGAATGGAGAGGAGAGAGTTTTTTTTGCAGAAGAGCCTGCTGTTGAGAGCCCCCCTCACCCAACTCATGATAATTCCACAACTGATAGTGGATCCCAGAACTTCCTAACTTCAATAGAGAACATCATTTTTGTAGGAAATCGGTCTGTGGTTGATACTTGTCCTTGTGAGGTTACATACCAAGTAAACTCCTTCACAGATGGACTCCAAGAGAGTGGTCTTTCAGGTTCAAGTGTAGGAACTCAGACTAGCATTCAGAAATCAGGCAGTTCAAATTTCAAGAACGGATCAAAGAAGCTCAATGAGCGAACAATTTGGGCGGGGGGACCTGTGGAGAAGAGCAAGGGAGCCGGGATTATTAGCCGGATAAATTCAAGGACCGAACTGTTTGAAGCTTGGCGGTGAAGGGTGATTGATGTTCATGTATGCTGTGTAGCAGAGATTGTGGAGAGGGGTTAGAGGGGATTGTCCAACTAGTGAAGCAAAGTTGTTACATTGTGTTGTTTCTTTTTTGTGGCTTTGGAATCAAATATTGTGTATCATTTCATGAGTGTATGCATTTCTGGGTGGAACTTGTTTAACCTTGTCTTTGCTTGATGTTAGTGTTTCATTTAACCACCATAACACTGTTGTTTCATTGACCTACACCTTCTAATCAATTCAAATTCCTTATTCCTTAAACTACAACATAGACCTTAATTACTTTCAACCAAAAAAAAAAAGAAGACTTTAATTCGTACGTGGCTTCTACAATTTATGATATATTCCCAACACCATCCGTGTCTGTGAGGGTGAGAGTAGATATTTAGGCCGTTCATGTATTGTTCAATTTTGATTGGACCATTCCGTTCATGTATTATTCAATATTTACTAATGTATTATTCAATCTCTACATGTCTTGGTAGATTCTAACTCGTTCCTTATATATAAAAAAAGAGTAACGCTAGGCATTCTAACTTTTTTTTCAAATTCTTTCTCAAATGTGTGTAGTACGTGAGGTATCAACATCTTGTAAATCATGAAATTATATGGTGAGTGTTGTGATGTTGACACCTCACGTGCTACACACATTTAAGAAAGAATTTGAGAAAATATTTGGAAAGCCTAGCATTACTCTAAAAAAAATCATTAGAATTTCATAAAAATCACCGAAGAGAATTATATTTAAAATATTCTTGTATAATGCCCCAATTATTATTATTTTTTATCCGGTGAAAAAGAAATTGATCGATTTTTATTTTGAGAAATTTTTATTTATATTTGGACTAGTACCAATATAATCTGACAATTTAAAATTCATGAACCGAAAAAGAAAGAAAAATATTACACAAAAAAAAAAAAATCCTAGTGTAAAGTTTGGTGTAGGAGTTGCTCTTAGGCTGCGTTTGTTTCATGGGACAGGACATGACAACCTGAGACAGTTTGTTTTTGTCCCACGTTTGACGGGTTATGAATATGAGACTGGATTGAATAACATAGGACAGAAATCATCAAAATTTAATCCACCAAAATTGGTGGCACAAAACTGGACAACGTGAGACAAGTCTGAAAATGACCTTATTGCCCTTTAAGATTTTCAAAAATTACAAACTTGTCAACTACAACAACTCAATCCTCTCTCTCCTTCGTTCTCTCTCTCCTTTCTCTCTTTCCTCTCTCCTTCGTTCTCTCTCTACTCTCTCTCTCCTTCGTTCTCTCTCTCTCTCTCCTCTTTTTGTTTTTTTTTTGTTTTTGAAGAGTTTTGGAAAAATTCCAGATCTCTTCAAAAGCTTTTTTTTCTTCAAAAACTTTTTAATTGTTCATTTTTAAATAAAATACTAATTTTGTAATATTTTTATTATTCATTTCATTTTCATTTTAAAAAAAATCAGATTTTGATTAATATATTTTTACCATTTTCTTTTCTTTTATTATTTTATTTTTGTTAAATATCATACATAAATATATTATTTTTCACTAATATATGGTAACAAATATTAGAGAGAACAATAAGAGCATTCTAGTCATTTGAACCTCTTGTCTTGTCATGTTCTGTCCTGTCCTCAGTCATACCAAACGTAAAACAGTATGTTGATGGTGATTTTTCGTCATCACTATCAACGAACTTGTATCAAGCGAAAATAAGAACAGATAGGTGTAATACCGCAAGAAAACGATAAATCAAGAGATACGAATACGTGGTAAAAACTCCTTTTAACTGGAGAAAAATCCACGGGTTGTTGCTTGAGCAACACAGTCAAATCCACTATCAAAAATTCAATTACAAAGTATTTCTCTCTGACTTATTCTGCTAATTCACACCTGTCTCCATCATGTTTCTTACTGGGGTATTTATACATGTTGTTTGCTAGGGTTTATGGTTGTGCTAGGGTTTGGTGTTGTGATTCCCGCATTTTGTGTGATTTCCTAGTTTTAATGGAAGTCTGTCTCTTTATGGAATCTATCTTGTTTCCTGTTTTGGTTGAGTACTAATTACGTCGGATTCCTCGCCCTTTATCTGCGGGAAATCTATTTGCCTTTCAATTGAACTATGATAGTCGTATCGTTGCTTATTGTGGAGTTGCATGCTTCTGATTCTGTCCATATGTTTATGAAGTACTTGTCTTCGTTATCTGATCCCGAGTATGCCGAGTATGCCCTGAGCATGTCCGAGCCGGTTTTCTCGTCTGTGGTCGGGTTGCTTTACTCTTTGCCGAGTAAATTCCCTTGGGAATCTCTGCCCTTTAACCATTGACTTTTCTCGACTTTGCTTACGTGGCCCCTTACTGTAATGACGTTTCCTTAATGATGATTTTTACTTATAACAATACCCCCTTAAATATTTGAACCTAATGCATCCTGCTTACTCGGGATAAATATTTAACTTTTCATGACTTTTTCTAGTTTATCGTCTTCTTCATCAATGTCGGATTTCAAATTCCTCGTTCGCTTCGAAACGTTAATGACGTGTCTTAATTACGCCTGCACGCGTTTGATTCTTTTCTTATTTGAAGATCTTTTGATGGTGACTGACTGTCTCTTCGACGGCTCAGTGCCTCTTTTTACTGCCACCTGTCTTCTTTTGTTTGGCCGTGGTACGTGGCATTTATGAGACGCGACCCTTCTGTTCGTGCCCGTACAGCTCACGTCATGATTCTTATCCCAATCTTTCCCGCTTCTCCTCACTTACCCTTTCTAGGGTTTCGTGTCTTGGGACCGGTGGCATGCTTATATATAGGAGTATTGCTTCAAAGGGGAAAACCCCTATTCAAGTTTTTTACCATTACTTCCCAGATTTCAGCCACCGTTTTCCAGACTTCTGCCATTGTTTCCTAGATTTCTGCCATTGTTTCCCTGCCTGTAATCTTGTCCTGCGAAGATTTACTTCTCTCGGTTTCCAAACCTTTTCTCGACCTTCTCGAAGATCCTGCCGTACCTCTCGTTTCTTCAATCCTTCAAGGTTAGTTCTCATGGATCCCTCTGCTAGACATCGTCTTTTTACTGTTGCTATGATTGCCATTGAACAAGGTGATACTTGTACTATTGCGGCTGTCCACAGGTTGCTTATTGCCATTGAACATCGTCTTTTTACTGTTGCGGCTGTCCACAGGTTGCTTGGTGATCCAATTCTCGATCAGTCCCGATTTATAGACGCTGACGTTTCCGGACTCAACTTATCTGGACTGTGTCGTGAAGTTTCACCAGCTTCTTCCAGTTCGTCACAGCCTGAATCCTATCAGCCTGAAACCGATTCCAGTTCTGCTTCTGAGGCTTGTGATAATTCTCGGCCGTGGAAAAGAATGGGGAAGAAACAAAGCAATCGCGACATCAACAAAGGTTCCTTTGTTCAGGGAAATTCGAGTCGGGCCCCAAAGGGTGGTCGATAAAAACATTGAGGATGAGCACAGGGAGGCTCGTATCGTCTTCTCTCCCGAGAGAGTTTGCGCTTACGACGTTAAGCCAAATGTGGTCGACCCCGAAGAAGTCATTAAATATATGAACCGTTTTGATTTGGACAGCGACACCATCTCATTAAACCCTGCTAACGGTCGGGCTGCGTGGAACCCTCCGCCCGGTCAAGTGGCGATCTATAGGGCGATGCTTTCTTGCGAGGTGACGCTTCCGCTGCAACCCTTCATTACGTGGTTTTTGGCCGAAGCTCAGCTCGCCCCCGCTCAACTAACTCCGAATAGCTATCGGATCTTGATGTGCATGTGGCACATGTGGCATAGGATGGGACGACCACCCCCAACCCCTCGGGAAATTAGTCACTTCTATTCTTTGAGGCCTCTGGGAAAGACTGGGATTTACTTCCTGCTTTCAACTCAGCCCGAGAGTTGGGTCCCCAAGGACGTGATCGTCAAGAACATGGTGATGCCGACCGCTGATAAAAAGATGAAAGGGTTTGTTTGGGGCTTCCCCACCTCAAACAAGTTCTGGAAGAATAGTTGGTTCTTCGTGGGTGGAGACTGGGGACAGGTCAATTTCTTTTGACATCGAGGGTTCCGAGATGGCTCGCCGGGTGCCTCGGTACTTCTGCACACCCCAGTGGAACCACATAACTTCGTCTTTTACGGATGAAGAGCTCAAAACCATGACTCGGGCGGCCTTCCGTCCCGTGGAAAAGAGGGGTAGACCTTACCTCTTCGATGAAAAGAAGATGATAACAGCTCGCCTCTTCCCTCAACTTTCTGCACGCCGGCGTCGCTGTAAGTTCTTTATTTCTTCCTTGCTTTTTAGTTGCTTTATCTGTCTGGCTTTTAGCTTCCTAAAATATATATATATTTTTTTTTAGTGTACGACATAGATGTAGTGTGCGATGCCCAAGCCCGCCGAATGAAAGGTATTGTGGAGGCGAGCCGGAGGGAAGTTAAACGTCAACAGGATGCAGGGATAGCCCCTCCTCAAGGTGACTCTGATGGGAATTCTTCCGAAGACATTCCCGAGGGGGGTGCAGACGACGTGCCGGATTACATGCCTGAGGAAACTCAGGATCAAGAATCGGCCACCCACGCAACTGATGAAGGCAATCAAGCAGGTCCTTCGACAAAGGGGAAGGAGAAGGTTGGGGAGTCTTCCGAGCCAACTGCCTTCTCCTGCGGAACTGGATCTCCGCGGCCTGCTGTAGTCGAGCCGAATACCACTTCCCCGGATGCGGAAATTGCCAGGGAGCATCCGAACGTGACAGTTTCGGAGATTTTGATTTCTGTCGAACTGGACACTGCGCCGTCTGGAAGTGGTGCTGAAATGGGACGTTTCGATCCGGATTTTGAGGACCCCACAACGGACCTGAATACTCGTGGGAGGCAACCCGAAAAAAGGAAATCCTCGTTCTCCCCTGGTCGTCCGGCCCCCAAGATTCCTCGAGTGGTTGCTTTCGTTGAGTCATCCTCGGATGAGGAGGGGGTAGCAGAGGCTGCTGAGAATGAGAGATCAATAGAGAACTCTCCTCCACGAGATCAGATGAGGGACGAGCCTGGCATCCCCCTTAGTTCCCCTCAGGCAGTACCTACTGTTAGGTTCCCCGAGGCTAATCTTGGCAGCCCTGACCCTTCAACCCAGTCTGGCGTACCTACCCCCGAGACCATGTTGAAGGCTATGGCTTCGGGCCAAGCATATATAGGGGAGGATCGTTGGAGCGATCTCAGGGTCGGTTCGTTATCTGATCGGCTCTGCCATTTCTTCAACAGCGCTTCTTATGTGAGTAACTCTTGAGACTTTCATATTTATCTCCTTTATTGCTTACTTCATTTTTGTCACTTGTTATCGGCTCGTTGCAGATGGTAGCCGAGATGACTGAAGTCTGCCAGACTAGTGATGGTCAGACGGAGAAAATAAGGAGGCTTGAAGCTCAGTTGAAGGAGAGTGAAGATCGCCGTGCTCGGGCCGAATTGGCTTGTCAGGAAGGGGCCAGGTCGGGTCAGGTGCTTCTGGACCAGTGCTTAGCGCGTCAACTCGAGGCTGAACAGAAGGCATCTTTCACTTCTGAAAAGGCCCAAACTTTAAAAAACCAGTTGTTATCTACTCAGAAGGCTCTACTCCAGGCCGAGCAGACAGCTGAAGATGCCAAGTCCTCCTACGAGCGCCGGATTCAGGACTTGGAACGTCAAGCCTTGACGATCAAATCCCTGTCGAAGGAAGCTAGGCTGGAGTTGGAAATTCAGGGGGTCGATCGCTTCAAAAGATCTCCAGCCTATGATGCTTTACTTCTCCGGGAATTTCAGAGGGGAATGGTCTCGGCCGGAGAGTTTTTCAAGAAGAAGAACAGAGCAACCGATCGAGCCAGGGCCAACTGGAACCTCTCGGTCAGAAAGCATGTGGATGCATCTCTGGAATCCCTCTGGCTCCAGATGAAGATGTGGCGAGCATATTGCAGAAGTAAGGGAAAAGAGCCACACCTCATGCACCTGGAAGTTCCCACTGCTGATTCCTTCTCAACTTTCCACGCTTGTGGGAAAGTGGGGATCGACGGTGAGGCTTCTGACGTTGGGCCCGTTCCCGAGGTGGATTATAGCGCTTGGATAGATGACGATGCCCCGGAAGATGTGATTGTCTGGCCTTCTGATGATAGTCTCCTGAACGAGTACGTGATGGAACCGGACCCGAGCATTGGTGGAAGTAGTTCTCAACCGCCGGCATCTTCTTGATTAATTTTCCTTTTTTGTAACAACCGTTGTATATTCTTTCGCTCATATATAAGAAATCTATTCACTATTCTGCCTGTCCAGTTCCCTGCATGATAAACGTATAAAAAGAAAAACAAATGAAGCATAATTTATTCGGTCACCTATACTCGGCTCGTAGATCTTAAGAATTTTTGGGACTCTTAATTTCAACCAAGTGCTTGGCAACCACCAAAGTTAACTGAGTATCTTATTCAACTGGCAACTCGTTTATTAAGCCGAGTATCTCATTAAACTGGCCGTTGATTCATTGGACCAAGTATCTTATTTAACTGGCAATTTTTTCTTTTAAAGTCGAGTATCTTATTTAACTGACAACTTTTTTAAGCCGAGTATCTTATTTAACTGGCAATTAATTTCTCCGATCTTGTGAAGATCGTTTTACCCTAACGTTTCGTCGAGGCTCACCACAACCATACGTCAAGGTCCTTACACAAGTCACCTAGGACGTCTCCCGGTTTTGTCTGTGTAAGGTTTCGTCGAATCGTTGGTGGTTATGTTGACCAGCCAACATGACTGCGCATCTCACCAGTCTTCCTGGCGGCGCTCCGAGCAGTTTTCCAGTTATCCTGGTGCCTCGGTTTTGCCTTTTGGTTAAGAAGTGCGTTTGCACTGCTTAAACCAGGCAGGCCTGCTATTCCAGCTTCTCAGCCCTTCAAGAACTACTTGTCCGCTCTCCCGCGGCCTCGTAGCGCATGATTATTTTTGAACGAGATTTGCTCGGACCGGTTTTTAGGTGACTAAATTTAGTCTGCTTGTTCTCGGACGAAGTGGCCACTGTTGTTTTTGCTTTATTTGAACATTCTTTATCGTGGATTTCATCGTCTTCAATGAATAACTTCTTTATTAGCAAACGGAATTTATTAGATAACAATAAGAATTAGAAACCTCTTAACTTGACTATAAGTTAAAGCAAAGCTAAAATAACGTTAAACATGAGTGAGTTTGTCAGGAGTAGAAAATCTTGAGATACTGAGCGTTGCATGGTCGGGGTACTAAGCTGCCTTCTGGGTGAGCTATCAGGTAGGCTCCATGCCCTGCAACTCCCTTGATGATATACGGGCCTTCCCATTTGTCGGCGAGAGATCCTGCCGACTTGTCCTTAGTGTTCGGGGATACCCTTCTTAGCACCAAATCTCCGAGCTGGAATTTACGCACACGAACATGGGAATTATAGTACCTTGCAACCCTTTACTGATACGCTGCGTTTCTCACTTGAGCTGCGTCCCTGATTTCTTCTAGCTCGTCTAAGTTCTGCTGCAACATGTTGACGTTGTGCTCGGGGCTATATAGTTGCACCCTGGGTGACGTAAAGGTTGTTTCCGTCGGGATTACGGCCTCTGTTCCGAATGCTAGTGCAAAAGGGGTCTCCCCTGTGGATGACCTGACAGTCGTTCGGTATGCCCATAACACCTCTGGTAGTTTGTCTGCCCAACTGCCTTTCTTTGATTCCAGCTTTGCTTTCAGTGTGTGCTTGATCACCTTGTTCACAGCTTCAGTTTGGCCATTGGTTTGAGGATGTGCAGGTGACGCATAATAGTTTGCAATCTTGTACTCCTCGCACATTTCCCTGAACTTGCTGTTGTCGAACTGAGTTCCGTTATCCGTTATAATGATGCTCGGGATTCCGAACCTATATATGATGTTCTTCTTGACAAAGCTAGTAGTGTTCGCCTCCGTGATGTGCACCAATGCCTCTGCTTCTGCCCACTTGGTAAAGTAGTCTACTGCCACAACTGCGTACTTTGCTCCTCCCCTTGTTCCTGTGGGCATTGAACCAATCAGGTCGAGGCCCCACATGGCAAAAGGCCAAGGGGAAGTTAAGCTTCTGAGTAACTCCGGGGGTTGCCGAATGTCGTTTGCTATCCTTTGACATGTCTTGCAACTTTCCGCGAATTGCTGTGCTTCGGCAAATAAAGTCGGCCAATAAAAACCCTGCCGAAGTACCTTGTGTGCTAGGCTCTTACCCCCAGTGTGGTTTCCACACACCCCACTGTGAACATCTTTCAGAATCTTGTAGGTTTCTTCTCCGGTAACACATCTTTGTAACACCTTTGAGAACCCTCTTCTGTATAGTTCTCCCCTCAAAATCGTGTACCGAGTTGACCTGTACTTGACGCGTTTTGCCTCCACAGCATCCTCCGGTAATATGTTTCTCTCCAGATATTCTCTAAGCTGGGTCGTCCAATCACTTGGACCTAGCCGGATTTCTGACACCATGACCTCTTCAGATTCTGCCGTACTTGGTTTGGTCAGGTGCGCCACTGGTATTGCTTTCGACCTAATACTCATGGTGGCTGAGGCTAATTTAGACAAAGCATCTGCTTTTTCGTTCTCCTCCCGAGGGATTTGAAGGATCATGTACGCCTTAAACTTTTTAAGCAAGCTCTTTGCAATATCTAAGTAAGCTATCATATGCTCCTCCCTCGCCTGGTATTCATCCAGCACCTGGTTAACTACAACCTGGGAATCGCTGTATACCGCCAACTCATCTGCCCCCAATGCTATGCAAACTCTCAAACCAGCCAACAAAGCTTCACACTCTGCTTGATTATTAGTTGCTTTGAAGTCGAATCTCATGGCGCATTCCACAGCATCTCCTTCTGGTGTTGTTATGACTATTCCTGCCCCACTGCCATGAGTATTTGACGATCCATCCACATGCAACTTCCATTGGAACTTACTCATTTGTTCGCCTTCTATCATCCTTTGCACTTCCATATCTGGCTCGGTGAACTCTGCTATGAAATCGGACACTGCTTGTCCCTTAACTGCAGCTTTTGGGGTATATTTGATGTCGAATTCACTCAGCTCAACCGCCCATTTAGTCAATCTTCCCGACAGTTCTGGTTTTTGCAAGATGAGTTTTAGCGGGCAGTCGGTGTACACCTCTATTGCATGCGCTTGGAAGTACGGCCTTAGTTTTCTGGCTGCCGCGACCAGGGCGAGTGCGACCTTTTCGGCCGGTGAGTATCTAGTTTCTGCTGGAAGCAATGCCTTGCTGGTGTAATATACCGGTTTTTGCACTCCTTCCTCCATTCGAATCAACACCGAACTTGTCGCTACCTCTGTGACTGAGAGGTACAAGTACAATGTTTCCCCGACCACCGACTTTGAGAGGATGGGTGCTCGCCCTAAATACTCTTTCAATTTCTGAAAAGCAGCTTCACATTCTTCACTCCATTCGAGGCCTTTTCCTTTCTTTATTGCCCTGAAGAATGGGGCGCATTTGTCTGTCGACTTCGCTATGAATCAGTTAAGTGAAGCAAGACATCCCGTTAGCCTCTGTACATCCCTCAGCGTCCTTGGCGAAGCCATATCTTCCAACGCTTTGATCTTCTCGGGGTTCACCTCAATCCCTTTTTGATGCACCTGAAAACCAAGAAATCTCCCTGATGGCACTCCGAACACACACTTGCTCGGGTTAAGCTTCATTTTATATCTCCTCAGCACTTCGAAGGTCTCCCTTAAGTCTTCTGAATGCTTCTCTGCTGTGACACTCTTGGTCAACATATCATGCACATAAACTTCCATGTTCCTCCCGATTTGCCGGGCAAAGATCCTGTTTACCAATCTCTGGTAGGTTGCCCCAGCGTTTTTCAAGCCGAAAGGCATCACCTTATAGCAGTACAAACCCTGATCTGTGGTGAAGGCTGTCTTTTCTTCATCTACTTTATTCATTCTGATCTGATTGTATCCTGAGTAAGCATCCATGAAGCTCAACAATTCATGCCCAGCTGTTGCATCCACCAGTTGGTCTATTCTCGGCAATGGGAAGCTATCTTTCGGGCAGGCCTTATTCAAATCGGTGAAGTCTACGCACATTCTCCACTGATTATTTTTCTTCTTAACCAGTACCACATTGGCCACCCATTCTGAGTATTTGAATTCCCTTATCGATCCTGCAGAAAGCAACTTGCCTACTTCATCCTTAATGGCCACACTCCTCTTGGGATTGAACAGCCGTCTCTTTTGCACTACCGGGCGGAACTCTGGATTGATGGAGAGGCAATGTGATATCACTTTTGGATCTATCACGGGCATATCTTCGTGGCTCCAAGCAAAAACATCCTTATAATCCCTTAGTAGTGAGACAAGTCGGGCTTTTATACATTCACTCAAATTTGCCCCGACTTTCACCGTCCTGCCTGGATCTTCTGGGTCCAATGCCACCTCTTCGGTCGGCTCATCTTTCTTAGCTTCGGGCTCCTCTCTGGGATCCAACTCAAAATCCTTCGGTACTTCTGATTCTTCAGTTTCATCGGTTATCAGCTTGGTTGTCACATCATATATCTGGTTTACTTCCCTGTCCTTGTATACTGACAAATTTGCCCTTCGAGCCATTTCTTGCGATCCTTTGACCATTCCAACTCCAAACTCCGTTGGGAACTTCATCATTAAAGCATAAGTCGCCGTCACCGCCTTAGCTTTATTCAAGAACGGTCGACCCAATAGGGCGTTGTATGGCCAATTTTCTGTGTCGACGACTACAAAGTCGAGTAACACTGTCTTTTGGCAAGGAGCCTTCCCGACCTTCACCGGTAATTTTACTGTGCCGAGCGACCTTACCTCCACCCCGCCAAATCCTCTGAGAGGTGTAGGAAAATGCTGCAGGTCTTTCCTTTCCAGCCTCAACTGGTCATAAACTTCTGCACTCAAAATATCTGCTGAGCTTCCATTGTCGATCAAAATCTGATGGACCTCCCTATGGCCAATATATGCGCTGATTACCAGTGCATCGTTTGGTCTTACATCTACTCCATGTGAGTCAGCCTCTGTGAATATGATGGGATCCCAGCCTCCCTTGATCTTTTTTGGGTCGGGTTCAATGGAATTGACACCTAGATCTCTTCTAGCCTCTACGGCTTCCCGAATTTCCTAGGTCCTCTCCCTATTACTTTTTCCCGTTGATGGTCCACCAAAAATCGTGTTGATCGCTCCTTCATCCTGAGCTTTCTGGGGGCTAAGTTTTCTTGTCCGACCATCCTGTCGGTTATTTCTCTGTCTGTCTACCTTGTCGGTTTTCTTCAGGACGATATCTTTCAAATGTCCTTCCCTAATGAGGGTCTCTATGTGATCCCTAAGTTGAAAACACTTGGAAGTTTCGTGTCCATTCTCCTTATGGAACCTGCAATACTTGGTGACGTCCCTTCGGGCATAGGATGACTGCCTAGGAGGTTCTTTAGACATGTTCTTCTCCTCCAGGATTGCCAGAATTTCCTCTTGATCCTTCCTCAGTGGGTTATAGTTTGTATATCTGCCTTGGAACTTCTGCCGTGGTTGATCCGTCTTTGGATCATATGCTCGACGACCATCCCGACTATCCCGTGTCTTATTCTTTTGTTTATCACCTTTCGCATCGGGCGTCTTCGCTTGGTCCTTGGCTTTAGACCCTTCCCGGCGTCCGCCATGCATGAAGTATCCTCCAGTGGCGATTTCTTCTTCCTCTGCCAAGGCATAGCCTCCAGCCATATCCATCATGTCAGCGTAACTGGTTAGACGGGCTTTTCTCAGGTCAAATGACAGCTGACCATTCTGGAGGTTATTGATGAACGCTGCAATTATAGCTTCGTCGTTTGCACTTCCAATCTCAGACACTTCTTGACCGAACCTTCCCAAATATTTCTTAAGTGATTCATCCTTTCCTTGCTTAAGTTGAGACAAGTGAGCCACCGACTTCTTCCTGTGCACATTGCCGAGGAACTGTCTTGAGAAAGCCTTACTCAGCTCGCTGAAGTTACTTATGCTGGCCAGTTGGTAACCTGCCGAACCACCTAGAGCCCAGATCCCCAAGAGTTTGAGGGAAATTTAAGCATAGTAGAGCATCATTGTAAACATACTGGGCCATGGCTCTCTTGTATCTTCTGACATGTTCCTTAGGGTCCGTGTCCTTTTTGAATTGCTCTACATGTGGCATTCTAAACCTCTCCGGGAATGGTGTCCTCAGGATCCTATTGGTGAAAGGACTCCCGGATTCATCATCTGACAACTCGTTACGCCCATATCGCCTGACTAACGCATCCATTTGTCGGCGATTATTCTCCACTTCCCGGGTCAAACTCTGTATGAGTATATCTCTATCTCCCTCCGGCTCCCCCACAGCATTGAAATTCTGACTTATAGTCAGTTTTTGGCCTCTCTCTTCCGGATTCGATTCTCTTTGATCCCGATTTAAACCGTGCAGTCGAGCTGTGCCCCTTTGGCGCTTGTGATGATAATTCTGCTCACTCTCTCCCGAGGAGACGATCGATCTCTCCGATGAGTACGCCTCCGTGGACGGTCTCTATCCCTTGCCGTCTGGTCATGACCATACCTTCTGTCCGAGTCATTCTCCTCTCTACGTTCTCCGCTTCCCTTGGTTGGCCTTTCAGAAAAAATCACCGGCCTGTCAATCGGCTCACGGCTTGCCTTTATGGGTGCATCAGGCGTTGGTATCACCACTGTGGAGCGCAACCTAGTTGCTTGCTGATTTGGAGCAGAAAGATTGTGAGGTGACGTCAAGCCTTCCGTGGCGGAGAGATCAACCCTTACCTTGCAGCGTCAGATATAAGTTGCTGCAAGGTAAGCGCGGAATCGTTGCGCAATCTCTTCGTTGGTTGGAGGAAAACGCTGAATACCAGCCAGGGCAGTTGACTGATCTGCCGTTGCCAAGGTTACCTCTGCAGTGTTAAGGGTGGCATCATCATCCAATTCATTGATTGGCAATCCTTGACTATACCTGGAATCGCTACCATCTCCTTCACCAGCCATTGTCACAAGTTTTGTTTGATTCCCCCTTCTTCTAGTGCCAATTGTTGATGGTGATTTTTCGTCGTCACTATCAACGAACTTGTATCAAGCGAAAATAAGAACAGATAGGTGTAATACCGTAAGAAAACGATAAATCAAGAGATACGAATACGTGGTAAAAACTCCTTTTAACTGGAGAAAAATCCACGGGTTGTTGCTTGAGCAACACAGTCAAATCCACTATCAAAAATTCAATTACAAAGTATTTCTCTCTGACTTATTCTGCTAATTCACACCTGTCCTCCATCATGTTTCTTACTGGGGTATTTATACATGTTGTTTGCTAGGGTTTATGGTTGTGCTAGGGTTTGGTGTTGTGATTCCCACATTTTGTGTGATTTCCTAGTTTTAATGGAAGTCTGTCTCTTTATGGAATCTATCTTGTTTCCTGTTTTGGTTGAGTACGAATCTACGTCGGATTCCTCGCCCTTTATCTGCGGGAAATCTATTTACCTTTCAATTGAACTCTGATAGTCGTATCGTTGCTTATTGTGGAGTTGCATGCTTCTGATTCTGTCCATATGTTTATGAAGTACTTGTCTTCGTTATCTGATCCCGAGTATGCCGAGTATGCCCGAGCATGTCCGAGCCGGTTTTCTCGTCTGTGGTCGGGTTGCTTAACTCTTTGCCGAGTAAATTCCCTTGGGAATCTCTGCCCTTTAACCCTTGACTTTTCTCGACTTTGCTTACGTGGCCCCTTACTGTAATGACGTTTCCTTAATGATGATTTTTACTTATAACAGTTACGGTTTTGGTTCGGTTCCACGTTTGAACCGAACCACGGTCATGTCTAACCATTGGCGAATGCATTCATACTTGAGTGTCACTTGCCATTATATGGATAATGCATGGACAATAAAAAAAAAATTCTTGCATTTAGACTTTTTGATGATGCACACACTGTTATTAGTATTTTTAGACATCTTAGAATTACTTTTGAAAAGTATAAAATTGAAAACAAAATTTTTGCAGTTGGTTTTGATTATGCTTCCAGCAATACCGCAACAATTCCTGCTTTACTTGATTTATGCAAACCTTATCTTAGCGGTAAATTTTTCCATCAAATATATGCATGCCATGTTTTAAATTTATGTGTTAGAAAAGGATTAGACACTCTTCAAGATTTTATTATCCTGTTAAAGATGTCCTCTATCATTTGTGGAAACATCCTTCTGCAATGAAAGCATGGGAAAAAATTTGTAAATAAAATGGTAGGCGTGCCATTAGATTTCCTCGTGATGTTCCAACACTTTTGAATTCTACTTATAAATTGATTGCTCAAAGTTATGATTATAGAGATTTATTAGTTACTTTTATTCAATATAAGTGGAAATGGTCCAAAATTTTACCTTTTTGAACTTATTTTCCACCCAAGTGAGTGCCTTAATAAGTTATGTTTAAAAAACACATATTATGGTGAACTACCAAAATTACCCTTAGATAATCAGTTTTTTATTCTGTTTGTACTTCATCTTAGCTATCATCTCCACACTTCTACCACTCAACTCAGTAGTCCCAATTCAGTAACTCTCTCTCTCTCTACAATAAACTTCTCTGAAAATTGAAATCCCCTACAACAAAGAGTTCAATGTTGCCTCCCCTTTCTTCTTCAACTTAGAAGTGGACATTCTTCAATACAACAAGGTAATATATCTCATAAATAATTCTTTTCTATAACTAGGTTTCTGAGTCTTGTAACACTTTATCTGATCCTTTTCATTTGTTCTCCGAGTCTTTTGTAAACCTTAAGCTGGTTGTGTGAATTTTGAATCTCAGAGCCTTTCTAAGCTCTATCCGAGCCATTCTAAGCACTGTCCGAGCCTTTGTGAAGTTGTGTCCGAGCCTTTGTGAAGTTGTGTCCGAGCCTTTTGTATAGCCGTTTGGTTTGTCAATGAAGCAGTGTCTGAGTCTTTTAATGAACTGTCCAAGTCTTTAAAAGTAGTGGTCGAGCCTTTTATACCAGTGTCCGAGCCTTTTAAAGTAGTGTCCGAGTCGTTTACATCAGTGTCCAAGCCTTTTAAATATCCTTTAAGTTTGTCAATGAAGTATCTTCCGAGCCTTTGTAATTACATTTCGAGCCTTTTGTAAGTGTTTCCGAGCCTTTTGTATAAACCTTAGATTTGTCAACTCTGTATCTCCGAACCATTTAAGTACTGACCCGAGCAATTCAACATGTAACCCGTGCCATTGCAACACTATTTGAGCTCGACCCCCGAGTGGTCTGCGTAGCGCCACTCCGTCGCCGTTCTAGTGATTGCATAGGTGTCAATGAGACTTTCTCTCTCTACTTCACAACCTTGTCACTGCAAACTGAATTAAAGAAATTTGATGTGGAACAACTGTTTAGGGTATTTTTATCAGTTCACAATAATAGATGCCTTTCAAAAATAAGTTTTTTTTTGAACTGCAAGTTAACTTTATTCCAAGGGCCCAAAAGCCAAAGAGCAAGCAAACAACATGCCACCAAACGGGCTAAGACACACCCAAACAAACAAACAAACAAAACATAAAGGAAAACAACCCGTCCAAAACCGATAAATCCCCAAAAACCACAAAACAAAACACAAGGCTAGAACACCAGCCAAACACTACAACAAGCGACCCCAAACAAAGCAGAACCCACCCATGCAAAGCAGAAAAAGAAAACAAAGTACTGTCGATTCACCATTTTTAGCTTAACACCCTTAAAATAGTGACAGTGTTGAAAGGTCACCTCTAAAAAGTGTAATTTAATTTTTAGGCCTTTAAATATAATAATAGTCACATTAATCTTTATTCAAACTATTGAGATGTTTGTACAAAAAATTATGGTTTGTTAAAAAGTCTTTAATAATGCTACTAACAATTTATCTGGTGTTTATTAACCTATAACTGATTTATTTATTATTGAGAGTCTTAATATTGATGATGAATTTTCTCATTGTGCATTCGATATAGAATTACTGAAGTCCGTTAATGCTATGAAATCAAAATGGTTAGACTATTGTAAAGAGTTTCTAAATATTTATTTGATTGTAATGTGTTTTGACCCACGTTGTAGATTAGAAAATTTGTCTGAATATCTAAATGTTTATTATCAATGTTTACAAATAGATTATGATGCTAAAATGTCTTCTTCTACAATTAAGACATTATTGTATGAGTTATATGATGAATATCTTAGAGTTTATAATCCATCACTGAACATAGATGTTCCACAAACTCAAAATGTATCTCATTTCCCATCATCCTCTAGATTTATGAGTTTAGGGTATAATCTGTTATCCAAAAAAACTAAAAAATTACGAAGTTCTTCTTCATCGAGCTCGACCTCGTATTCTAAGCTTAAATCTTATCTAGGTGCCTATTTTGAGTTTATGGAAGACAGTGATGTTAAAAAATTTGATATCTTACACTAGTAGAATGAGCATGAAAGGTACTTTCCAATCTTGGCTATTATAACCAAACAAATTCTTGCAACACCAGTTTCTACGGTAGCTGTGGAACAAGAGTTTCATGCCGGTGGAAATATTCTGGACGCAAGACATTTGGTTATGAGTCCGGAATCAATTCAGATACACGCTTGTGTTGATGATTTGACCAATACACAAAACAAACAACAAGAAATGGATCAAGATGTACCCTACGATTTCTTCGATGATAACCAGCATACCCATCCCACCGGAATGGATGATTATGGCTGCGATTAGTTATGGTGTCACCTCACATCATGTCATCACCAAACTTGCAATAACAGATAAGAGAACCTCAAGACAATACGTAAACAACTTAATTGTAGGAAAAATTAAATGCAAGACCAATTTACATTTTTTCAGTTTTATTTTAATTTTTTAAAAATTTGTCATATATTAATTTTATTTAATTTTGGTTATTTTAATTTTGGTTATTTTAATTTTGGGTGACCCAATAAAATACATTTACAATTTTACATGTCTATTTATTTAAATAATAATAAACATATGAAAAAAAAAGGAACTGAACCGGCGGAACCGCTAGAACCAGATCGGAATCGGAACCACCGATGTCAACTCGGAACCACCGATGTCAACTCGGAACCTGTACCTAATCGGAAGCAGCGTCACATCTACCCAAATCTCTTAAAACTACACCAAAAAATTCGATAGTGTTATGGATTAACACCAGAAAACCACACCCACCTCAATCGGCGCTGATCTTCTCGACGGCAGCCACCCCTTCTCTGAATTAGGTCTTCTTTCACTAGTTCATAGCATCTTTGAAGCTCCCACAAAACAAATACATACCCAGAATCCTTGCATTAAATGTGGCATTGATTTTGTCGCTGAGTCCATTTAAAATGAACTGCGCATGGACTTGTCAACCTTGTTGAATCAAAGACCCATCTGAATCAATCCCAGATGACTCACAACAGCAGTTCAGTGTTCTGGGACAGTGAGATTTGTCTTGTCAAGTTTTTGATATTTGTGTGGAAATACTTGGATTTGACGAAGAAACATATGAGAATATTTTGTGGGATGTAATGAGTAAATATATGTAATTTTTTTTTTTTTTTTTGTGAAATGTTTTGAATCTTTGATATATTATATGAGTGGTTGCAGAGCATGTACGAAGCAGAGAGAGAGAGAGAGATATGGGATTCGGAGAGAGGGATTTGATGAAGGAGAGGGAGAGGTTTGTAATTTTTAGAAATATCAAGGGTAAAAAAGTCTTTTTAAGACTTGTCCCATGCATGAGACAAGTCTGGCAGGTGGTCTAGGGTGGGAGAATTTTTTGTGTTTTTTATCCCACATTGTCCTGTCACGTCCCGTCTCGTCCCTTCTTATGCTTAAAACGCATCAAACATAGGATAAGAGAAAGTTGTCCCACGTTGTCCAATCTCGTCCCGCGTACCAGACGCACCTTAAGATGACTTGACAGAAGCTTCTAAGAGCATCTCCCACTCATTCTCTATCTCTATCTCTAAAAAAAGTTTCAAAAGGAAATATTCCTTCCAGATTCCATCTCTAAAAAATTTTCACTCCAACCACACTTCTATCCTTATATCTATCTCTATCCCTATTTCTATTTATATCCTCAAATAACTTATATTTTCATTATTATTTTTTAGTTTCTTTAATAAATTATTGTTCAACTAAATTTTAACAAATATTATTTATAATGACATTTGTATTTTTTTATTTACTTTTTTTAAAATATAATGTTTTATTAGTGCATGAATTTATAATAAACTAATTTTCAGTTACTAAAACATTTTTCAACGAATTTTCTCAACTTACTTATTTATTTTCTAACATTTATTAACTAATTTTCCCAACCTACTTATTTCTTTTCTAACTTTTTCAATCAATTTTTTTAATCTAAGTTTTTAATCCAACCTACATATTGTTGTATCAAACTTTCGGTTTTTATTGTATTTCTAACTTATAATTATCAATATGTAATAATAAATTCTTTTATAACATAAAATAATTTTTTTAGAGGAAATTATAACAAAATAATAACATGAAGAATAAATGATAAAATATGGCAAATAAAATATTATTCATTAATATTCAACATTTGACTCATTTTAAAGATCTAGATGGGACATTTCTATTAGTATAATTTTTATGTTAATAAAAATTTAGGGGTGTGCATTTTCGGTTCAGGTTTGGGTTGAAGCTCAATGTCAAACTAACCAATATGTTTCGGTTTGGCTATATTTCAACCCAAACCAAACCAATGTAATTTATCAAACCGATTCAAACAAAACCAAAAAAAGTCAGGTTGGTTTGGGTTGATTTATCTGTTTAGATTTGAACCCAAAAATCATTTTTTGTATTATTACAAAAAACTTATTTAAATATAGGTGTTATTTAATTATTTTAAAAATAAAAAAAATTATATAATTAACATTAACAATAACATGTATCATAGCAGAAAAATAAAAAATAAAACATAATAAAACTCATATTCTAACATGCATCGGAAAGAAGTGGTAATTATATTTTATTTATTAAAAAAAGAATAAAAAAAAGATGAGTGGTATAATACCAAATGGTTGACGACAATGAATGAGAAAGAAAGAAAGAAAAAACCTATTTATATGAAAAGCAAATAAATATAAATAAAAGTTACAAAACCTCGGTAAATATGAATTTGACTTTTATTAAATATATGGGTTGGTTTGGGTTATATGATTTTTATTTTTAGCAACCCAAACCGAACCAATCTTTGATCGGGTTAAATGACAAACCGATTAATAAATTTTTTATATGTGAAATTGAACCAACCCATAAAGTTTGGCTTGAGTTAGACGGGTTGGTTCGATTTGGCAGTTTTTTGCACACCCCTAAATAAAATGTATAAATTAAAATTTAATATATATTAATTGAATTTAATGGAAAATGTAAAATGATATAAATAGAATAAAAAATATTAAAAAAATGAATTTAGAGAATGAGATGTGGTTTTCTAAATTTAGAGTATCAAGTTAGGAATCTTTAAAAATGTTTCTTAGAGACATAATTTTAAAGTATGGGTGGAAGATGCTCTAACGGAACCGTTAGACCGGACTCACTAAACGACCCAAAACGGAGTCGTATCGACAAACAACATAAACATATAAACACGCCTAAACGATTGTCGTTTTGACCCCTAACTCCAACGAACCCTAATTTCCCAATTCTCTTACTTCCTTCTTCCCCAAATCTTCGAACCTGACAATCTCTCGCTCTCCAAAACGACTCGTCGTTTCGCACTCTCCCACTCTATATCTCTCGCTCGCTGGCTTTATCTCTTCTGAGGCAATCCTCGTCGCGTCTTCACCGAGACGCACTTTGCTCATCGACATTAAATCTCAGGTTTTTTTTTTTAAAAGAACTACTATTATTTTTATCTGTTGTTTATTTGTTTATGTATGCGATTTGGCTGATTCTTAATTGAAATAGAGAAATCAAAAATTGAGAAGATGGGTTTTTTTTTATAATTATATTTATACTGTTATGTGTTTGACTGTTATTGGGTTGTATATACAAGAAATGGAAGAAAAAAAAAACACAAAAAATTGAAATTTTGGATGTTGAATTAATCGAAATTTAGAAGAATTTTTGCAGAAGTTGAATGAAAAAAAAAATCAAATTTATTGCTATTTATTTGTAACTTCAAAATCTTTGATTTGTGTGAACCATTCTATTAGAATTCAATGACTATTAATTGCGCGCTACTATACTGGAACAAAATAGTTAATGGGTAGTTATATAATGGATCAAAATGTTTGTCAATTTAGATTTTTATTTAAAACAGTTTTAAGGCCTTTGATTTTTGTGAACTCTTGGATAAGAATCCAATGATTATTAGTTGTTCCTCCCAATAGCATGGCCCTCATTTTATATGTTTTTTTTTTGTTTCATATTTTTTCGAACTCTCTGGACAGCAGTGGTGCTTATGGCATTACTGGGTGTGTGTGTTTTTTGTTTTTAAATGCAGTTTCTCTCAGTTTCACGATATGGCGGCAGAGGGTGGGAAAAGCTTTGTGAGGAGAGACCGTCTACTGGAGATTGAAGCGAAGGTTAAGATTTTGTGGGAGGAAAATGATATATTTAGGGCAGAATCTTGTGAGAAGCCTCCTGAAAAGGGTGAAAAGTTTTTTGGGAATTTTCCATTTCCATACATGAATGGTTATTTACATCTGGGACACGCCTTTACGCTTTCGAAGATTGAATTTGCTGCAGCTTATCATAGATTAAGAGGTGCCAATGTGCTATTGCCATTTGCTTTCCACTGTACCGGTATGCCTATTAAGGCCTCGGCTGATAAACTTGCAAGGGAAATTAAGCAGTTTGGGGAGCCACCCGTGTTTCCCAACAAAGTGGAAGAGCAAGTAGTCGAGCAGCCAGCAGCTGAGGATGCAAGTGGCGGTGCACCACCAGATAAGTTTAAGGGTAAGAAGTCAAAAGTTGCAGCAAAATCTGGTGGACAGATGTACCAGTGGGAGATCATGCGCAGTGTCGGGATTTCTGATAGTGAGATCTCTGAATTCCAGGCTCCTGAAAAATGGCTCAAATATTTTCCTCCATTGGCGGTGGAAGACCTAAAAGCTTTTGGTTTGGGTTGTGATTGGAGGCGGTCATTTGTCACTACAGAGATAAATCCATTTTACGATTCGTTTGTGAGGTGGCAGTTGAGGAAATTAAAATCCTTGGGCAAGATCATTAAAGACGTGAGATACACTATGTACTCTCCATTGGATGACCAGCCATGTGCCGATCATGATAGGGCATCTGGTGAAGGAGTTCAGCCCCAGGAATACACTCTCATCAAGATGGAGGTGCTGTCACCATTCCCTCAAAAATTCGCAGCTCTAGAAGGTAAAAAAGTGTACCTGGCTGCTGCTACATTGAGACCTGAGACCATGTATGGGCAGACAAATGCATGGGTGTTGCCTGAAGGGAAATATGGAGCTTTTGAGATCAATGAAAATGATGTGTTTATTATGACGGAGAGAGCAGCCCTCAACCTTGCCTACCAGAATTTCTCCAGGATTCCCAAGAAGCCTACTTCCTTGGTTGAGTTGACCGGTTATGATTTGATTGGTCTTCCTTTAAATTCTCCTCTTGCATTTAATAAGGTCATATATGTTCTTCCTATGTTGACTGTTCTGACAGATAAAGGTACTGGGATCGTGACCTGTGTTCCTAGTGATTCCCCCGATGATTATATGGCAATGCATGATTTGAAAGCAAAACCAGCTTTGAGGAATAAGTTCGGTGTGAAGGATGAGTGGATATTACCCTTTGAGATTATTCCCGTAATCAACATTCCAGAATTTGGAGACAAGCCTGCTGAAAAAGTCTGCACAGATCTGAAAATTAAAAGCCAAAATGACAAAGAGAAGCTTGCGGAAGCCAAGAGGTTGACATACTTGAGAGGATTCACGGATGGAACAATGCTTGTTGGAGAATATGCAGGGCAGAAGGTACAGGAAGCTAAGCCATTGGTCAGGAACAAGCTCGTAGAATCAGGTGGGGCAGTTATGTATAGTGAGCCTGAGAAGAAGGTGATGTCAAGGTCAGGCGATGAATGTGTTGTGGCTCTTACAGACCAGTGGTACATCATATACGGGGAAGCAGAATGGAAGAAAATGGCTGAAGAGTGCTTATCCAACATGAATCTGTACTCTGATGAGACACGACATGGCTTTGAGCACACTTTAAGCTGGCTAAATCAGTGGGCTTGCTCACGATCCTTTGGGCTCGGAACTCGGATTCCCTGGGATCCAGATTTCCTTGCCGAGTCATTATCTGATTCCACCATATACATGCTTTACTACACTGTATCTCACATGTTACATAATGGAGACATGTATGGAAAAAATACTGGTGCGATAGAAGCCGGACAAATGACTGATGAGGTCTGGGATTTTATCTTCTGTGGGGGGCCATATCCTGAATCATCTGATATCCCATCATCTATTCTTAACAAGATGAAGCAGGAATTTGAATACTGGTACCCATTTGATCTCCGAGTCTCTGGTAAGGACCTCATCCAGAATCATTTAACATTCTGCGTATATAACCACACAGCGCTAGTGTCCAAGCGTCACTGGCCTCGTGGCTTCAGGTGTAATGGGCATATTATGCTCAATGCTGAGAAGATGTCCAAGTCCACAGGAAATTTTAGGACTTTGAAAGAGGCCATTCAGGAATTCTCTGCTGATGCCACACGATACACTCTAGCTGATGCCGGGGATGGTGTTGATGATGCAAACTTTGTTTTTGACACTGCAAATACCGGAATACTTCGGCTCACTAAGGAGATTTCTTGGATGGAAGAGGTTTTGGTTACAGAATCATCTTTGAGAACCGGTCCACCATCCACTTATGCTGATCGGGTGTTTGAAAATGAAATAAATATTGCTGTCAAGATGACTGAGCAGCATTATGAGAACTACATGTTTAGAGAGGCTTTGAAATCAGGGTTTTATGATCTTCAGGCTGCAAGGGATGAATATAGGTACTCTTGTGACTCAGGAGGTATGAACCATGATTTGTTATTTCACTTTATGGATGTACAGACCCGGCTTATTACTCCAATCTGCCCTCACTATGGCGAGTTTGTTTGGAGGGAGCTTTTAAAGAAGGATGGCTTTGCAGTGAAAGCTGGTTGGCCTACGGCTGGCACTCCTGACCTGACCCTCAAGAGTGCTAATAAGTATTTGCAAGATTCAATTGTTTTGATGAGGAAGCTGCTCCAAAAGCAAACCCTCGGTTCAAAGAAAGGGAACAAGGGGACTCCGGTTACAACATTGACTGAAGACAAACTAAAAGGGTTGGTGTATGTCAATGAGGAATTTGAGGGATGGAAAGCGGAGTGTCTGAAAATATTACAAAGCAAATTTGACAGCAAGACCCGTACTTTTGCTCCTGATGGAGAAATATCGGAGGCATTACAGAAGAGCACCGTTGGTCAGGCCGCAGACTTCAAACAGACCCAAAAACTCTGTATGCCTTTCTTGCGGTTCAAAAAGCATGAGGCAATTGCAATCGGCCCCCAGGCTTTGGATTTGAGGCTGCCATTTGGAGAGATTGATGTCCTTCAGGAGAACTTGGATTTGATTAGGAAACAACTTAGTCTGGAAGAAGTGGGAATATTGTCTGTCGCTGATCCTGATGCTCTTGCCAAAGCTGGTTCGCTTGCTTCTCTGCTAAAACAGAATCCTCCTTCCCCTGGAAACCCAACTGCTATATTCGTTACTAAGTGAGGTAAAAGAACTACTGTGGATGAATTTTGTTAGATTATATATGGAAGCCTTATTTATTTTCTTGGATTTTTGATACTCTTAGATTTATACCCGTACTCTTTATTTGGTGTTCTTGGATTTTTGCTTAACACTGGCATTTCTATGTCTAAAATGTGTTGAGATGATTATGGCATTATGCTGCTGTCTTTTGGTTCTCCTCTTTTAGCATTCCTTGATGCTTCATGTTTGCTGTGGGAATACTTGGCACAATTTTTTTTTTTCCTTTTTCTTTAATTTGGGTCATTAATCATTATGCAACTGTAGGTTCTTGTTACATCAGTTTTTTGTTTCTTGCTGGTTATGTTTATAAAGTTCCAAAGGTTATGCTTGTGGTTATGCAGTTCTGCTTTACTTAATTAAGAACATAGACTTGTTTAAAAAAATGGCCAAACTTAAAGTTTGATGGGTCATATAAGTAATTGTTCTAACTCATTTTGTTGTTTGGAAATGAGAAATGACTTGAAATGCTAGAAATCTTATGATTTTTTTTGAAACAAAACAACTAAACACAACATGAATTATATTCCAAGCTTTTTCACTACTTAAAGGTTGCATTACTGTCGACTTATTTTTTTAACATGGTATTTGCATCTATAGCATTCTTTAGCTTTGACAATCATTGTATACTGATTTTACTGGTCTAATTCTTGTATGTTTGGTTCTATGTGCAATTAGGTGAGATGTTTGAACCGGAAGAGTATGATGGGGAGGCCACAACGCATCTATTAAGATTATGAATGCATGATCATGAAGGCATTTTTGAACTCCAAGCTAGACATTCTTTTTGACCGGCTTAGATTTTGTTTTCTCATTCCCTTTACAAAGTTTAATCAATTGTCTGAGTTTAGTTTCAGTATAATGCTAAAGGTTTATTAAGAGATATTGCCCTATATTTGTGTTTGCTTTAGTTCCTTTTGATTGGATTGTTGTTTATCGACAAGAAATATAGCTCTTTTTGATCAAGTTCTGTTTGAAGAAATTATACAACAATTTAATTTTCATTCAACAATTTATGAGTGCATCCATCAGGTGATCTTTGGTCATTGAGAGTTAGACAGAAGTTTTTTTTTTTTTTTTTTTGTTGGGTTTTTCACCTGAAGACGGTGATGAGTTGGCGAGTTTAGGTGAGTTTGCAGCTCTGATGCAGCACCGGCCATCTGATGGCGTCTGTTTGGCTTCTTGGATTAACCCACTCTAGTTTGAGAAAAGAATAAAACTTTGCACCTCAACGAGTAAGGTTCAGGATATGTATATAAGTCTTGATCTCCATATACGCGTCTTTGGTTATCGGTGGAAAACATTTTGCTATCTACTGGTTCATTACTGATATAAAGAGGTCTTCAATCTCGGAGTATGCAAAATGTTCAATGACTAATATTTATTTGGATTCTTGTCAAATTAAGTAACAGACTTAGTTATTTCTGTCAACCGTAGATGTCGGATCCTTTGACTCTATGATTGAGTTAGTTCCCGTGTCTCGACTAGAGCCTTCCAATGAGAACGGGCACCAAAGCTCTTCACAAAAGGAAAATGAGGATGATGCCGACATGGGGAATGGAGAGAAGAAAGTTTGTGTTGCAGAAGAGCCTACTGTTGAGAGCCCCCCTCACCCAACTCATGATAATTCCACAACTGAAAGTGGATCCCAGAGCTTCCTAACTTCAATAGAGAACATCATTTTTGTAAGAAATCGGTCTCTGGTTGATAATTGTCCTTGTGAGGTTACATGCCAAGAAAACTCCTTCACAGATGGACTCCAAGAGAGCGTGGTCTTTCAGGTTCAAGTGGAGGAACTCAGATTAGCATTCAGAAATCAGGCAGTTCAAATTTCAAGAACAGATCAAAGAAGCTCAATGAGCGAACAATTTGGGCAGGGGAACCTGTGGAGAAGAGCAAGGGAGCCGGGATTGTTAGCCGGATAAATTCAAGGACCGAACTGTTTGAAGCTTGGCGGTGAAGGGTGATTGATGTTCATGTATGCTGTGTAGCAGAGAATGTGGAGAGGGGTTAGAGGGGATTGCCCGACTAGTGAAGCAAAGTTGTTACATTGTGTTGTTTCTTTTTGTGGCTTTGGAATCAAGTATTGTGTATCATTTCATGAATGTATGCATTTCTGGGCGGAAATTGTTTAACCTTGTCTTTGCTTGATGTTAGTATTTCTTTTAACCACCATAACCCTATGTGTTTCATTGACCTACACCTTCTAATCAATTCAAATTTCTTGTTCCTTTAACCACAACATAGACCTTAATTACTGTCAAAAAAAAAAAAAAAAAAAAGGAACATAGACCTTAATTCATGTGGCTTTTACAATTTATGATATATCTGCAGCACCATCCATGTTTGTGGCACCATCCATGTTTGTGAGAGGATGGATACAGGCTCCCCCCCCCCAATTACCCCTATTTCATTTTTTATTTTTTCTAGTTTTTCTATAAACCAACATTTCCCTCAATTTTGCCATTAGGGAAAAATGAGGATGGGAAATTTTAGGAGGAGATATCTCCATCCCAAGCCCCAAATCTTCATTTTTCCCTCTTTTTTTTTTCTGTTTTTTCTCATTTTCCCGTTTGACTAAAAATTACAAATTAAAAAAAAAACATTTCATTACAAATACAAAGTAAAATCCATTAGTACATTACAAATAAAAAAGAAAATTCATTACAAAATAAAGTGTTTCAATAATTTAAAGTTTCAAACTAAGGCAACTTCAGCACTTCACCTATGAAGTAACACAAACTTTTTAATACATATACTTGGTTAAGGTTTCAAAGTATAATTTTTTTTAAATATATTAATATATATATATATATATATATTATATGGGTCAAGCTAAATCAACTTAAAATTTTGATTTCAACATCTCAACCACTCATGTGTTTTTAATCCATAGTTGAGATTTGAATATATTTATAACTCTTGGATTAAATGCACATGGGTGGTTGAGATGTTGAAGTCAAAATTTTAAATCGCAATTTTAAGTTGTTTTAGCCTAGCTCATTATATATTAATATATTTATATATGTTGTGGGAAAAATAAGGAAATGGGGATGAGGGGGAGTCTCCCCATCCCTATCCCCAGTTCAATATATTTGTGGGGGAAATGGGGATGGGTGAGTCTCCTCATCCCCATTCCCATCCACATTACAATTTGAAGATGAAAATCATCCTCATCCCTACCCATTTTTCCATTTTTCCTAAAAAATTTCTCTAAATGGGGATCCTGGGGGAAAATGTGCAACTCTATTTGTGAGGAGTAGTTATCTCTCGATTGTGAGAGTAGATATTCAAACTGCTCATGTATTGTTCAATTTCGGCTGGACTGTTCCGTTCATATATTATTCAATATTTACTAGTCCTTAATATATTATCCAATTGATGCATGTCTTGATAGATCTTGACATGTTCCTTATATTAAAAAAAAATCATTAGATTTGCATAAAAATATTTGAAGAAGATTATATTTAAAATATTCTTGTATAATGTCCCAATTATTATTATTTTTTATTCCTGTGAAAAAGTAATTGATTGATTTTTATTTTGAGAAGTACTTATTTATATAAACTAAAAGGTTTAAAATTCATGAAAAAGAAAAAGAAACATTACATCAAAGAGTCAATGGCACTGTTGCCCTCTGAATTATAAGTGTAGTGCTGATGTTCCTAGAATTCTTAAAATGGTCACTAAATCTTTTAAACCGTCTGAAATTGACAACAAGTAATAGAATCTAGATAGAAATTACTTTCCGTCTTAAATCGCGTCACATGACTTCCACGAGTGATTGTAATAGAGGGTAAAATGGGAATAACAAAAATCAAATTTCAACCGTTCAACATCATCAACATCAAACCTAGAACAATTCATCACCATCATATCATCAACAGTTCAACATCAAACCCAGAACTTCAAATCCATAACTTTGCTACCATCATCATCCACCACACTAAACCATTCTTCAAAAACAATAAACGAAAACAAAACAACACCAAACATTGAATTTCAAGCCAGAATTTCATCACCACCACCATCATCAACAACATCAAACTTTGAACATCATCATCAACAATACCACCATCATCAGAAAAAATAGTGGGGATCCAAAGAAAAAATAAAGTGAAGATCTAAAGAAAAAATCAAAGGTGTTCTTCCCAAAATCCAAACAAACCAACCACCAAATCTTCATCCAGTAACCCCTCCCACCATCAAAACCAAGCCCAGCAACCTCTCCGCTACAAACTCAAACCCCAACCTCAAACTCAAATTTCCAGATTTTTATATAAAAAAAAAATTCAATTTATTTTTCTTTCAAGAACGAATTTCACAGAGAATCTAATAACAAAAAAAAAATTCACATACAATAACAACTCTTCATCAAACAAAAGTCAAATACTCAACCAAAAAAAAATTTGAAGAGATCTGGAAGAAAAAATAAAATAAAAACAAAAACGAAAAGAAAAAATAAAAAAAAAATCTATTAGAGATTTGTAATCTCTTTGCCAAGAATGTCCAACTTTCACCAACAAATGGAGTTTTATCTAAACGAGTAGAATTTCCTGAAGAGTCTTCCTACGATTAGAGTTTGGTCTTGCTGTGATATTTCCTAGAACCCGACTGTCATGCTCTAGACATTTTTAGATGAATTTATGATTTGTTTGAGCTTTGGTTTTACAGGTATGTGGGCTTTCTGGAAAAAAAAGTGAATCATGAATTTGATGAAGAACATGAAGAAGAAGATAAATCAGATTGAGAGAGTTTTTGAGAAGAACAATGTTTGGTACGACCGGTCAGTATCCAAAAAATACCGAGGCCACATACTATACTTTTATTGGTGTGGTCAGTATTTTAGGTACTGACCGATCAGTACCAATTTTTTTTTTCTTTTTTAGTTTTTTATTATATACTTTGATTTTTATTATTCCCAATTTACCCCTTTTTATCTCGCATACGGAAGTCACATGACCGAATTACGGACGGAAAGTGATTCTCATCTGAATTCCGTTACTTGTTACCAATTTCAAACATTTCATAAGATTAAAGGACCATTTAAATAATATAGGAGATACCAGCATCACACGAATTATTCGGCAATAGACAATAGTACTATTTACTCTATTTCAAAATATTAAAAAAAAAATGACGGGCTTCTTCAAAAGTCAAAACACCGCCCGGTTTTGGACCATATTGTTAAGGGAAAGTACCGTTTTTTCTCCTGACTTTTACCCTATTGTTAAGATGAGGATAGAATTTGACTATATTAGCCGTTAATCCCCTTAAATGGAAAGTATGTATATTATACCCCTCTGTAACCTTTTCCGTCCACAATCACATTGACCGTTAAATTTAGAAAGGCAATATTGTAAAAACTCAATTAAAAAAACAAAGACTAAAAAATTCTCTCTCTCCCCAAACGACTCTTTCTCTCATCGTTCTCTCTCCCCAAATCCAAAAATCTCTCTATCTTCAACCACCACCAATCTCTCATGCCTCTCTAATTCCCTTCTTTCTCTCTGATCGTCTCTCTCCAGACAAACCCACCAAATCCAAGAAACAAACCCACCACTAGCAACCAAATCGATCGAGATCGAGATCGAGTCGAGTTGAAGATGAGATGCAGATGCGATTGATTTCGATTGATGCGATGCGATTCGAGATTGATTTCGAGTCGAGTTGAAGATGAAGATGCAGATGCAAATGCTTGTGGTTGATTTCGATTTTGGGTTTCGATTTTGGGTTCTTGATTGGCTTCAGTGTTGATTTCTGAGTTTGTGATGATTTTAGGGTTTCTGGAAATCTGATTATGGGTGGTGATTTTTCGGTTTGATGTTGGTTGCAGATGAGAGATTGTGGGGTTAAGTAATTTATGGGTTGTGATAATTGTGGGGTTTGCGAGATTTGGGTTTGGTGTTGTTGATGATGATTGTTAAAGATAGAGAGATTTCTGGGTTTGGGTTTGAAGAAATGGGGATTTCTGGGTTTGGAATTTTTGTTGTTTCTGATAGATTTGAGTTGTGATTTTTTTTTTTGTCTTCAAATGCCTATCTGGTTGAATGAGAGAGATACATATCAGTTGAATGAGATTTGGATTGTGTGATTAATTCTGGATTCTTTCAATGTCCAGAGATCCACCAGATTTTTTTAAAAAAATTTGTTACTTCTAATTTCTGAAATGGTGTTGGAGAAGATAAACTGAATCGGTGTGTGCTTGGTGGATCATTTAATTTTTATTTAAATTTATTTATTTTATTAAATTTAAATAAAAATAAAAGAAATATCTCCACCGTCCATCTTTGAGATGAACGGTGGAGATCCATCCTTTTTTTAATTGCTTTTTTTAATTTTATTTTTTGTTTTCTTGTTTTTAATATATTATTTATTTAATAAATATTTTGAGGGATAAAATAGTCATTATATGAAGCAAATATAACAGAAGGATATAATACATTTAATAGACGGAAAAGGTGACAGAAGGAGTATATAATATATTCTTTCCATTTCGGGGTCTTATATTCTTTCCATTTTCGGGGGAGACCGGCCAATATGCTAAACTGTCTTCATCTTCATCTTAACAATAGGCAAATGTCAGGGAGAAAATGGTACTTTCCCTATTGTTAACAATTATCAGGCTTTGCGTCTACAAATTATTCATTAATATGATTTATTTTTCTTCTCAGTTTTGGTTTCTTCGTCACTATCAAGTCTCAACCAACTCTGCAATTTCCACGGTAATCATGGATTGTTATGCATCCATCAGAAAGTCCATTAATTGATCAAAATCTCAGCATTTGTTTTATTTTTATTTTTTATTATTTAATATAAATTTCTTTTGTTGCCTAGGTTGGTTTTTTGTGGTGGACTGGTTAGTGTTTGAAAAGAGCGAATATGGTGATGAATGTACGTTGCTTTCAGAGGAACTTCTCATCTGCTTTGCGCCCTCTGGTTCCTCTTCAACTTCCATCTAAATTGTATGTGTACGCATATATTACCTTCTTATGTTATTTATTGGATATATACATTTTGTGTGTTGAAAGTCTCTCAGATTATTGATGAATTTTGGGTTTTGGGTTTTTAGGGAAACCCATTTTTGGTATATTTTACCTGATGAGGTGACAAGTACATCTATCTTAAATCAATATATGGAACTTCTATCACCATCTGAGAAACTAAATGTTAACCAAATGCGTGGAGACAACCACAGGAAATGTGCCCTCCTGGCTCGTGCCTTGGTTCGCACTACAATTGCAAGATGTATGTTGTTTTCTTATGTTGTCTTTTTGATAAATCTCCTTTTTCTTTTTTTACAGTTATGTTTTGATTGAATTTATAGATTGCACTTGATCAATTTAGTTAAATTATATGTACTTATCTGTGGAGCCATTGCGTCAATAGTAGATTTGTGTTATCAAGTTCCACTTGGTAGCCGAAAAAATTCCTTGTTAGAAGCATGGTATTAAATACGGGTGTTGATATGCATATCAGTTAGGATTTAGGATGGAAGGAGCAATTATACTGAAAGTATATGTTAGTTCACATATATTGCTATCACACTGCTTTAATAGTTATTAGTAATTTGCAGGCTTTTAACTGAGCAAACATGAGCCAAAACTTATGAATATCTGAAAACGTCTAATATTTCGAGTGTGTTTTTGCTTAGCATTCAAATGGGATATCCCATACAATCTCATAATTCACAAGAAACTGAAATTTGCTAAAAGAATAGGTCCAGTCTACTACTGATAAAATAAAAGATATGTTAGAAAATTTATCGACTTTTGAAATTTACCGAATTCTTAGTTTGTTGAGTTTTGTTTGGTCATTAAATATACTTTATGCAGAATATTAAACAATGGTTTTTATTGGTAGATCAGACAAATTGTCAAGTAGATCCAAGATCCTTGAAATTCCGGAGGAACAAGTATGGGAAGCCTGAGGTGAGGTTTACATTAAATAGCTTGGGATATGCTATCATTTTTCTGTTGGAATTAGTTAATTATTTTGTTCTAATTCACATTTAGCAGCTCTTTTTTTTAATCGTTTTTTTTTCTTTCCATGATGTACTAGGTAGACTGGCCAAATGATGACAACCAGTGCCCACCGCCATTGCATTTTAATATCTCACACAGCTTCTCTTGTAGCATGTGGAGTGACTGGATGTGCCGGTAGGTTCAATTGTTTTGGAGAAGAGAGGGAGTTGGGGAACTTTAACTAATGCGCTTTACTATTATGATTTCAGATTGGTATTGATGTAGAAGAGAAGCAACGGAGAATAAAGAGCAACATTCTAGCATTTGCCAAACGGTACTTCTCTCCCAAGGAGGTGAAGATTTTATTTGCTATATCAGACCCTGAATTGCAACATCAGGAGTTTGTTAAGTTATGGACTCTCAAGGTAAGTAAGGTTCTCCAAATTACTAAAGAGACGTAAATTATAACATCTCGTGGTAAAAGCAGAATGTAACTCGTGTTTTCTCTACTTTTTTTCATAAATGGATCTCACTTACAGGAGGCCTATGTGAAAGCATTGGGAAGGCATAACTAACTCATCTCTATAATCACAATGTCAGGCATCTGAAATAGTTGTTGAATCTGATGACCCTGAGAACCTCACAAGCAATTGGGAATTTGCAGTGTTGGATTTGGCTGGCTCTCATTATGCTGTCATTTGTGTGGAAAAGGATAAATCCATTGGAGGTGTAACTCAAAGTCTTATATAATTGAGAGAATGCGAAAATGCATAGTTGCTAAAAACTTTTGTTCCTTTATTTACAGGTGAAGCAAGTATTCCAATGAGATTGACTGCATGGAAAACCATTCCTTTCATTAAAGATGAGCGTGTTACCGGAACCGATGCAGTTCGAGCCATTGGTGGCTTGATTAAGCAATTTTGATATGTGCTACGATTGTTTCATTTACAACCTGTGACGCTAGATTTGATATTGCAGTTCATTTTTTGTATAATTAAAAAATTACTTGTGTGATGTAAGCTATCAATGGTTTGATACCATATTTGTAACGGTTGTAAAATTATAAAGCTACCAAGGATATTATCTTGTCACAAATATACAGTTTCTTCACCAATTACATTTATTTATTTTGCGTCTTGATCCACCTAGTTGTGATGGAAAGGATCCAGTCACCCATAATGGATGATCTATGGTGTTCTTTTCCACTAATATATTACATTGTCGTAAGTTAGCTGACTCAAAAACTGGGACATTGATTTTGAGGACTTCAAAGTTCAAACATTCGCATATACTGCTTAGCATTGGCATATACAGAAGAAACAAAATACTTGATCATCTAAAAAACTGTGGATTCTCACCAAATGCTTATAATTGATTCTCTCTCTCTTTGTGTGTAAGCTAATTTTGAACCAACAAATTAAAGATCCTCCTTGTTTTACTCCATCGCATTACAATAATTTGCTATGGACCGTTTTGGGTGAATTATGGCAATGTTTGCTTCTTATGGTCTTACCTTCATCATACAGGGAAAAATGAATAAGGAGTCGCATCTGATTTTGCAGAAACGCTTTCAATTGGTAAAATTTTTATCTGAAGATCCTTGTATAGAACTAAGCAGCTATACCAGTTTGAAGTAAATAACATTTTAACACAACTTTACCAGAATACTTCATCACGCAAAGAAAGATGGACCAGTTAAATTCAAGCATGCATTCAATGCAACCACAGTGAAGATAAAAACATAGTAGTGGATATATAAAAAAGCTGTTCCAAAACTTAAAGCTAATTTCATGCTGAAATAGAGGGGAACAAAGATCATAGTCATAGCCCCTTACACTCTTAAGCTCGCTAAGAACAAGGCAGCTGGTTCAGATAAAAACTTTAAAAAAAAACTCAGCAATAGAACATAACATTCTTGACATTAGGGCTGATAGGAGGCAGAGGCTGGACAGGAGTAGCTTCCTTTCGAACAGCACGTCCTGTGCCAGAGCCACAGTCCGATGCACCTGCTCCTTCTCCCTCTATGTAGTATCTGGCTCTGAATGCAGCCAAGTGGGCATAGTATGCCGGAGGAACTGCATATTAAAACCAAAATTTTAACTTGAGTTGGGAAATTGGAGAGCAAAGTGAAACTCAAAATTTAGACAAGGGAGATGTAATTCAAGAAAGTTGGCAGATTAAGAACGAACCTACGGAGACAGACCGAGTGCACCTTGCATACCTGAAACAAATTCATGACAACATTAACAAACTTGAGCTATAAATTTCATGATATAACTCAGAAAGGAACTGGAAATTCAAGGAGAAATGGTTTCTAGATTCTAACATGTTATGAATTATACTAGAGAGATGAAAAAGGTTGTAGAAATTACGTGTAGCAAAGATTATTGGTCAGTGTTTGCAAGCTGTTAGCTGTAAATTTGTTCTCATCATGAAGTACATGATAATGGACTGGCCGGCTTGTTCCCTACATTCAAATAATTCGTCATTGCACACTTTCCATGCAAGTAACTACACAATCTAATGATATGATATTCTTTTGAACTACCTGAATTCCGGCATGGCTGCAGAGATAGAAGTCATATTCTGATGGGTGACAAATCACAGTGTCGACCACAGTTCCTGGAATGAACAAGGATATATATATATATATAAAAAAGCACTAGAAACAGAAATCACATTAACTACATAAAGGAAGAAGCAATAATCAAAACCAGGTAGGATGTTGCCGCTCTTGTCAGTTTGGGCAGCGTTTGAAGGGAAGAGGCGGGTGTGATGTCTCTTCTGCACCACAATGAAAGTCACTGGTGGAAGGTATGACTCTTCCAAAGATTGACAAGCCTGAGGAGAATATAAGAGGAAAAGAGTTAACATGAGGAGATTCTAATACTGTATCAAGCTTTGGCCAAAGTCTTTCACCTTGTGAATAGCATCCATCTCACAGAGCAGAACTTGGCTGAACTGGCCCTCACTGATCCCATCTCTGTTATATAAGAGGAAAAGAATTGGCAATACTTAGCAAAACAGATATCAGAACTTCATATCTTGCACAATCTAAGACATTTATAAACCTGTAGAAGATTATTCTCTGTGGCTTTTGATTAGTTGTTCTTTTGAATGCAATCAGCAGTTCCCTAAAAACATCAATGCGAAAGGAAGATTATGCAGGAAGATATTATTGATAGAGCACTTACTGATAAAGCTAATTAGCTTAATCAAATCCCACCTGACCATCCCAGAATTAACTGGTCCCTTTTCAGGATCCTGTTCAACTTTATAGAGATCTTGAATGATTTCCTCTCTATGTTGCTGAGCAGAAACCAGCCCCCTGTAGGTGGTAACTGCTGGCCAGTCCATTGATGCCACAACCTAGAAATAATGGAAGTATGTAATTCAATGTTACAAGGAAATTTCGTTTATTTCTCACTGTATAGAGGATTGAAGAAAATGTGCTTCATACCGCTGCTATTGAAGGGCTAGAATCTTCTCCTGGTGGCGGATGAGTTACATCAGCACCAAAGATTATAGTAGGGATGTCACTCAGCATGAGGTATTCTTCTATAAACAGCATCCTCTAGAACTGTATTTCGGCCACCAGTCTACTGACGTAATTTTCAATGATTAGAAGTTGAAATGCTCAAAGATATATTAAGATCTTGTATTGACTGGAATAAGACAAACCTTCACGTTGATCTTCAAGGCTACATTTTCTAGGTACTGCGGACTACACCTCCTTGCTTGCTTGGGCTGACAGCACTGAGAAACTATCCCAAGCTCAGTTTCACACACTCTTTTAATTTTGCCTGTTTAGCATAGAACAAATATTTAAAGAGAATGAGTAAACTTCTAGCATTCCAAACCATAACATAAGGTGGCATGAGTTGGAATTAAGTACCATACCATAACTTCCAGGGAAATCAGGGAGGATGATAATCAACAACTCAAGTGGCTTCTTTTCATCATTGCATGCACGGTGAACATCTGATAATGCTCTCTCTATCTGGCTAGAATGACTGGACCAGACAGGAAATACAGGACTAGGATTCATATCCTAGAAAAATAAAAATAAAACATTAATTAAGTTAAATTTTCATAAGCGTTCATAAGAAAGATATTAAACAAATATAGAGAGGAATAGCTTTACCATCCCTTTGTTGCGGCACATGTTGATTAAATCCTGACAAAAACCAGCAGCCATTTGTTTACTCAGACTGGAAAAATTCAAACCTGTCCAGAACTTCACCTTAGCACCGTGATACATTTTCTGCTCAAGAAATAGAGGCATTTCTCAGAGAGAGGAGAGAGGGAAAAGGAACAACTCTAAATTCTGTTATCAAAATTGTTTAATCATGGATTCAAATAGTAGTAGAAATGTGAAAGTATTATTCACCGCATTGATCATATTCCACTGCCCCACGCGTGGCCTGATTGTCCTATCTCTTCCAGAATCATTGTACTTAAGCTGAGGGAGGAGATCACGACGAGGAATGTTAAGCACGGTGAAAGGGAGATTAATTAAACATTAAGCATAGCATGATAGATAATTACCACAGGGGGTGGAAGCACTCGGGCATCAATGCATACTAATTCTGACTTCACATCCACTCCAAATTCCTTTGCTAAGCTATCATTTTGGTAGTTGTTAAACTGTGAAATCTGGAGTAAAGATATGAAATCATTAAGAAGATGGAAGAGCTGCAAAAGCCTTTAAGACAGAAACCGTAGACCAGAAATGTTTTTAAAAGCTGTAGTACCCGAGAAATGCTTTCTTCCCTATGGCTAGGGCGCTTGCAGGCCTCTCTTAAGAGGGCTGTGACCTGTTTCTCATTTAACTTTTTCGAATATCTCTGCCCTTCAACAATCGTGCACAGCTACAGAGAAATGAATTATAAATTAAGTTAGCCAACTATGAAGAGGAAACTAAGGTGTCAAAAATGATTAAGCAAGCTACTAGAAATAACCTCCATAGGCAGAAAAATTGGCTTTGAATCATTGCCAGATTGAAGTGATGGCCAGGAAGCATAACGAAGTGAGATATTGTATTTCTCTTGGAAATACTGTCTAACAGACTTCTCTTTTTTACCTTCAGCAAGAAATCTGGAAATAAAATAGAAAGAAGAAAAAGATAGAGCAAGTGAATCAACCTGAGTCACTGCTAAACATATATTATGTGAGAAAGGCTAAAACATCTATGACAATTGTCAAAACAGTATGACTTGGTAGTAAGTAATACCACATATCTGACAGCCATTTACACAACAGAAAAAGAATAGTTAGTTATAACAGGAAAGTGAAACTCACTTCAATTGGTTTGTTGGAGCAGATGTGATCCCAGTGACCTTGTAACGCTTTGACTCCCCATGAGTGACTTCTACTTTAACTCCCCGCAAAGCTTTTTTCAACTGGAAGTTGTAACAAAAAGTCAAGTAAAATGGTACTGGATAAAAAATGTAAGCATAAGAAAACTCACTATTTAAATGCAGTAAGTAGCTAATACAGAAAATTACATAAATTAAGTAAAGCAATATGTTAATTGCACACAAAACACAAGGTGTCATAGATATTCAATCATCTCATGGACTAAATCTAATAGAGGCATCTGGTTTGCCGCCAGATCATTTTGAACGTTGAGGAATGGTACCGATTATTAAATGGAAAAAAGTTAGAAAGAAAATTAAACAGGTACCTTGACCAGATCATTTTCCATTATTTGTGTTGAGGCTGCTCTTTTTGGATCTCCAAGATTTAGAAATTTCGCCACAAAGTCAATTACTGGAATAGATTCATAAAAGGATGTGGCTGACACATCTACCAGAAGAAATTAAAATTGTTCAGATTTTCAATATTTAGCATGAGCTTCAGAAGAAAACAATTCATTAATACAAGCATCATGTTCAAACAAGTCATTTAGCTTTAGAAATTGAAAAGGAAAAAATTATAAATAAAATAAAAGTGGTACCCATGTTCAGGGACATGCCCATCTGCGTGGGGCGGAGGCTCTGATAAAATCCCTTCCAGCATTCAACACCAAAACCAATCTCGGTTTTGTTATCTAAGCCAGCTGAAAAAAATGACCTCCCCACAACAGTGCATCTGTATCAACACAGAAAGATGTAGATGCAATAAAAATCACAGTTCAGGCATGATGAAACAATCAATAAAACAGATATAAACTCTTTTTGCTTTTTCTTCCTGTTGATTTAGATAATTAGATAACTAACCTGTTTGAAGGTGATTCCCTCAAAACAACATCAAGAACTTGGATAGTCTCATGTGGTGCCTCCTTCACTTTACTTCTTAAAAAATCCTTCAAATGCTTCAGGTCAGTCCTAGAAGCCAGCTTCACGCTGACTTTGAATTCCCGCTGTTTTCTGTTTCGTAAAGCAGAGAAGTAAATTATCAGTTTCAAGCCACATAAATGTAACATATGCAAAAGTATGATAAGGGAAAATACATTGTTGTTCCTGTTTCGTCTTTATTAATCAGCTTGACCGGAAAGTCCTTCGATGTGAAGGGTAAAGCTCCAGCAGTGTAGAACCCCTTTCTACCATCATAGGCAGGTTTGCGGCCATCGAAATCTGTCTTTCCATGCTTGTCAAGAAGCTCTCTCATTACAGCCCTATTAACCCCTCTTGATATGACCTCAGGGGTTATTGAAACCTGTATAATAAGTTCCAAAACAGATGTCATCATACAACTCTAATCGATTATCCTTCACACATATAACGACATTTTCATGAGTGGAGGTGATCAACAACGTTAGAGTAACATTACAAGCCATAAAAATTGAAATATAACGCTATAGGATTACGAAGCATAACAATTCAACAGTAACATAGAGTAAGACTACAATAATTAACACAATAGCAAGATTACAATCTATAACACATAAAAAAAGTAGTAATCCAAGAACAAATAAATCGAGTTATTTGGAATTATTGAAAGAATAAGAAAACAATCAAATCAAAGGAATGACAGGCATGGGGCATGCAACAAAACCAACAGTATACAATAACGAATAGGTTTTCTAATTTTATGTATGGTAAGTTTAACATCGCTTAAATTTTCAGCAACTGAAAAGGATTTAATGAACATTGAAGAAAATAGAAACAGACTTGGCATGTTAGAGAAAAAAAAAATAACAGATCTAAGAAGCACTAAGTATTTTAAAACACTTAGACGCCATTAACAAAGGAAGGAGAAACAACCAACATTAAACTCGACTGATTTGTGAAATTACATTTAAAAAAGGAATAAAAAAAACTCATGAATGTTTGACGTCGGAGTTGTAGTAAAGAGCTTCATGTGTTAATGAACAAGGAAGAAAATAGAAAACGGAGTTGGCATGACAGATCTAAGAAGTACAAAGTATTTTAAAACACTTGAGACGCCATTAACGAAGGACTGAGAAACAACCAACATTAAACTCGATTAGTGAAATTACATTTAAATAGGAATAAAAAAAAACTCATGAATGTTTGACGTCGGAGTTGTAGAAAAGAGCTTTCATGTGATTTTAAACATATACATATAAGATCCCCAGTTTATGAATTTTGTTGCTTGTCAACCAAAACAATAATAAACCATGAACATGCATATAACCATATTAAGGCCAAAAATAGATCAGTACAGAAAAACAGGGAACAGAGATACGTTACATCATAATGATGGAGGTCCCGGTCAGAGAGCTCAACCAAGAAATGGTTGGCTCTTATCATGCATCGAGTGCCAACGGTGCCGTATCCTGGCCTCGGTGGGAACTTCACGGCTTTTGAAGAAGCAGCTGGCTTCTGCTGCGGAACCGCCGTCGTCTTCATCTCCGGCTTCGGCTGAGAAGCACGAGCTACAGTCGGCTGCTGAGTTTGGAGAGTGAGCCCATGCTCGAGCTCGGAGCTGAGTCGGCTCACTGGAACCGATGGAGGCGGCGTCGAACGAGCATCAAGGCTGCCGCGTCCACGACCTCGATGTGCTTGCTGAGTTGGCGCCATTGATTCGTTGCCGCGCCTTCCACCACCACCACCTCGTCCGGCCATCACTAGATTTGGAAAATTTGAGAGAGAGAGAGAGAGAGAGAGAGAGAGAGAGAGAGAGAGAGAGAGAGAGAGAGAGAGAGAGAACAAACGACGAGAAAATGAGTAAGGAGCTCTGTGGTGTATAGTGAGAAATGGAGAGGTTTATGTAGGGGAGAAGCTTGAAGAGGTAAAGTTACGGTGCACTCGTGTCACACTATAACAGAATGTGAGATTTAATCACGATCAAGGCTTGATCTGTGATTGTGATTTGATGATGATCAGGTGAGTAGAGTGTAGATTACTCACTCATATATATGGCGCACATGCACAATAGCAGAATCTTGACAGTAACCATATTTCTTGGTTCGCTCAAGCAAGCACACGCGACAGACGTGTGAAGTAGAATTTTAAAAAGAAAACGGTTGGGTTTGATCAGACTTTTGAGAATCAAAGAAATTGTTACGTAGCAGAGATTGTTGGTGTAATGGATCAGAATCCTTGCTACGCTCGGTGCTGATATTACAGTAATGATTTTAATGAACATATAGAGGTTGACATTAATGATGGACGAGCCATGCAAGTGGCAATATGGTGAATTAAGAGACTGTGTAATGGTATATATATATATGGATTACAATCATTAGTGCCCCATTAATTAAACATCAGTGTACACCATTGATGACGGTTATGATAAAGACCAAAAAACTTTGTATGAGGTTGCCAGTGTTACGTGCATTGGCAATTTGGTGAATTAAGAGGATGTGTAGTGGCATATAGTAGTCAATCCCAAACATCCCAATTTGGGAGTGGTTTTATCGTAAATAGAGGAGATATGAGTGGTTTTTTGATACCACAGGTCGTTGTTAGCTGCAGACTCAAAATGCTTCTTTTTTTTTTTCTGGTGGGGCCCATCCTTCGCTATTAGGTGTATTTCACAATAGCTGCACGCGCCTTCCAGTTGGAATATAAGAATATCTAAATCACATATAAAGCCATAATAACAAAATTGGTACGTAGCAGAGATTGATGATATACTGGATCACTAGATCAGAGTCCTGCAACCTACGGTGCTGATATAACAGTAGTGATAACATGTAGAGGCTGAAATTGATGGACGAGCCATGAAAGTGACAATTTGGTGAATTAAGAGGATGTGTGGTGGCATATCTGGATTACAAGTATTAGTCCCCATTAATCAACTCAGTACACCATTGAAGATGGTTATGATAAAGACCAAAAACTTTGTATGAGTTGCGACGTGTCTCGTGCATTGGTTCAAATAAATTCGGGGGTGGTTTTGTTGTAAACATAGGTGATATGAATCAGTGGAATTTTTATTTTACCCAACATTAGTATTAGCGTTTTGATTGTTGTTACCGAACTTTTCGATAAATAGATATGAATACCTTAATGATTTTTAAAATAAAAAGAACTTTTAAATTTTTTTTTTGGGAGGTCGGCGAAGGTTAGCAACTCTCACAGACCTCCAATCTAAAAAAATAAAATGACGAAGGACGAAGAAAAAGAAAAAGATGAATTTTTTTTTTCAAATATGGAAAAAAAATCTAGATCTAAGAAAAAAAATTCCAAATTTCTTCAATTAAATACACAAAGAAGTTCAATTAAACACATCAGCAGTCTTCTTCAATTAAACACATCAGTTTTCATCAATTAAGTACACCATCAGTTTACTTCCTAACGTATTTAATCTTTGTGTTTAATTCATAGCATGTTTAATTCATAGTGTGTTTAATATGTATGTTTGATTCTCAATGTATTTAATCTGGTGCATTTTAATCTCCATCTTCTTCACATAGTTTTTTTTTCCCTCTTCCCAATTTTTTCTTTTAATTTTTCTTTTCTATGGCAAGTAATCTCCATCGGAGGTAGCCCAAATCTCCATTGGAGGGCACGCAGACCTCCATTGGAGGTGTTCTAATAATTTTTAAAAAAAATTAAAAGAAAAGTTTTTTTTAAAAAGAAAATTAGTTTTAAAAAATAAAAATAAATAGAAAAGGCATGAGTAAATTTGTCTCTTTAGTGAATTGTTTAGTAAAAACAATGAAAACACTAATTCTGGATAAAAATAGAAACCCCTTAATTATATGATTAGAAAGGGCTATTTCCTCAATATATATATATATATATATATATATATATATATATATTCCACCTCTTAATGACATGTTGGTGTCGTGACAATATCAAAAGATACTGATTTAATGATCATTACGGAAAATTAATTTTACACTGTTTAGCTGTAAGATATAGGTTTGACATTCAACTTAATTAGTCATTTTCCTATTAGAACATAAGTATTAATATCACCATGTATAATCAAGAGAGTTGGAATATAAGAATATCTAAATCAAATATAAAAGCCATAATAACAAAAACTTTAGTACAATACAAGTTCCACATTGAATGGGCATTTGCCATTGCATAAAATATTGTACAATCATAAATCTACTAGCACATGAAACTAGTAGTCTTTGCTATTTCAATATCTAAAGCTTCTTCTTTCAATGTTGTATAGTCCAGCTCCAGCACTTTATACTAGGGAGGAGGAAGGTCTCCAATGGGTCAACTGCACAATAGAGCATAAACTTCCTATGCCATAACGATATTCAATCTCAGGTCTTTCGAACAATGCCAAGAGATTCTACTACGACAAACTCTTCAATCTCCTCCACAACCCTCCGGACTGAGAAATCTAATACTTGTCGAGGCATAATTTACAGTATTTTGAGCATGTTTGGCCTGGTAAAAGCCCCCGATAGTTTAAAGGATGTTTACCAGTAATCTTTGCAAGAGCAGAATCCGTTCTTGAAATGATGGAAACGGGTCGCGTCTCTGACAACAAATTGACGATCAACAATCTTGCTAACCATCTTCATAAACAAATGACAGTCTCCACATATTCTTAGGTTTTTTATCACAACAATCTCTGTTCCTGGACTAGTGTTTAAGAGCCCAAATGCAATTGCCAACTTTTCGCTGTGCATTGCCATACCAGTCAAATGCTTTTCCTCGCTCCTTTTCTCTCTGTCAATCCTATTCGACCCACCAAGATCCTCGAACAAATTTTCCAACTCATCCAACATTTTATATATTTCCACAGTTTGATGATGACTTCTGTCTCCAGCCAAGAAGAGGTGAACTCTCCCTTCAAGTTCAACATAGCTACACCCAGGATCCTTCTTAAGTTTTCTTTCTCTCATCATCACCCTAACCCTACTTATCCCCTCCAAGTTCTTGGCCTCAGAATATAAATTTGATAACAACACATAGTAACCAATATTTGTAGGTTCAAGATCAATGACCTTTTCAAAAGCTATCTCTGCAAGCTCTACATGCTTATGGATTTTACAGGCACCCAAAAGCGCTCCCCACACTGCACCATCAGGTTTTACCCGCATTGATTTAATGAGCTCCCAAGCTTCATTCAGCTGACCAGCACGGCCCAGAAGATCCACCATACAAGAGTAATGTTCTGGACCAGGCTGCAAACCGTACTGTTTTTCCATTGCAGCAAAATAATTTGAACCCTTATCACTTAGTCCTGCATGGCTACAAGCAGACAGAACACTCACAAATGCTGTGCTATCAGGTCTAACACCAATCTTAATCATTTCATCAAAGAGCTGCACTGCAACCTCTCCCTGTCCATGCATTCCATATCCACCAATGATTGCCGTCCATGAAACTACACTCTTCACAGGCATGTGATCAAAAATAGCACGTGCTTTTTTCAAATTACCACACCTAGAATACATATTAATTAAGGCATTACTCAAAAATGGGTTCCGACCAAAACCATTTGCTGCAATTTGCTGTTCGACCTCACAGCCAACACTTCGTGCACCAAGGTGAGCAACAGATGAGAGAACCCCAACAAATGTAACAGCATCCGGAAAAACCCCACATGTTTTCATCTCTCTATAGATCTCGAGAACATGAGAAGCAAGCCCATTTTGTGCATACCCAGAAATCATTGCGTTCCAAGTAATCAACCCCTTTTCAGGAATTTCATTGAACAGCCTCCTCCCATAATCGACAGACCCACATTTCATATACATTGTCACTAAACAATTCGCAACAGACAAATCTACAACCAAGCCACTCTTCACACAACAACAATGCATAAACGTGCCAAGCCAAAAATACCCTGGCCCAGCGCATGCCGGTATCAAACCCAACATTGTAACCGCATTTATTTCCACACCCAATTCCCTCATTTTACCAAACAACAGGAACGCATCACAATAACGCAAATTCAACACATACCCAGATAGCAAAGCGTTATAACAAACAGACAGCTTCATTGACTGTGTATTTTCATCGAAAACCTTGCGTGCACTATCAATTAAAGCGCATTTACAGTACATGGAGATCAAAGAAGTGATTACAAATGGCTCCGGGTCACAACCAGACCTGATTACGTGGCAATGTAGCTGAGAACCAACAAATGGGAGGGAAAGCGCTGCACAGGACTTGAGCGCGAAAGGGAAAGTGAAAGCGTTTGGCAAGGCGCCGAAACGGAGCATCTCGCGATAGACAGATAGGGCTTCCGTGAAGAGCGACTGGTTCGCTAACTCTCTCAATCGTGTGTTCCATGGACTACTCGTTGTTGGTGTCGTTGGTGCGGTTTTGAATTGGAGAAGTCTTGTGCTTATGCGAGGGTTTTGCGAGGGTTTTACGTTCATTTAAAATGAAGTTAACGGTTCAATCCAGTTTGTTTTGGCGGGTAGGAAAGTGATAGTTCAAAGAAGTGAGCATGAAACGCACCGTTTAAACGAAAGAACGACAAAAACGGTGCGTTTTACTGAATCGCCTCCTGATACATCCACGTAATCAATAAACAAAATAGTACGATAAAGCGCGTAGTATCTGATTACTGATTGGATAGAAAAAACTGATGAGATATTCAGATATCTGTTTCTAACGGATAAAATAAAAACCCATACAGAGAGTAGAGAGTGGAAACTTCTGGGTCTGGAGATGGAGGCAGTACAATTTTCGACCGTTGCGTCCCGCAATTTCTCGGCGACATCACATTCCATTTCAACAAACAGAAGCTTATGCAATTCGAGAGGATTGGCGGGAAAATCGACTAAATTTGTCTCTTCGTGGACTGGTTCGAGCACCGCTTCTAGTCTCTCTTCGAGAAATTTGTTCACTGTAAGTATAACGAAACTTACTCTGCTTAATGCTGATATGTGTTAGTGAGTAATTAGTTTGGTTAAATTTCTTTATTGGTTTTTGTTGATTTAAACTGTTGTCAGAGAGAGATATGGGGATGGATAAATTCCAAAACCGTTACAATTAGAAGAGATTATAAGAGAAGTCTAGTGAGAGCAGAAATGTTTGGGCAGTTAACGAGTGGCCTCGAATCAGCTTGGAACAAGCTCAAGGGAGAAGGTTTGTTTTGATGTTTTATTTAGTTTTTAATTCGTATTTATTGTTTCAAGTTTGTCTGGTTATATGTTCTTTGGTGCATTGTAATCTATTGTGTCACTGTGTGCCAACAATAGGCAAGTCTATGATGTGAACTGGTGTAAAAATGCTTTAAAAGTTGTTTGTTGCATATATTTGCTGCACGAGACAATAGGTTCGCGGAAATCTATTTACACTCTTCTCTGCTCTTAATTACCCATATTACTCATGCCTATGTACATTTATGTTTAATTTTTTGAAATTTGGATTCTCGTCTATTGCAAAAAATGTTGACTAAAGAGATTGTTTTTATGTGTTGATTCTTTGTGATCAGAGGTTTTGACCAAGGAGAACATCGTGGAACCCATGAGAGACATTAGGAGAGCTCTTCTTGAAGCTGATGTGAGTGAGCTCGTATTATGATATGTGGAAATATTCATGCATATATCTGAAATAAATGGTTGTTGACAGGTAAGCCTTCCTGTTGTCAGAAGGTTTGTCCAAGCTGTCAGTGACCAAGCCGTTGGTGTTGGTCGGATTCGGGGAGTGAAACCAGATCAGCAACTAGTTAAGGTACAGGCTGTTATTAACTAACTGCCCATATGAAGAAAATGTTTTTAGTACATTTATTCTTTTACAGAAGTATAATTCAATCTGTGTATTAGGATTTCGGCATGCTGGTTTGAACTTGATTGTAGTCTTAAAATTTATATAAATATATATATATATATTAATTTTTTGGTAATCGGGAGACACCCATCCATTATCCCAATTGAATTATAGATGATAATCGAAGATTTTGTTTAGGATATGTTAAAAAATGTCTAGGGAATGAGGTTATGGTGAAAGTCTAAAAGTCCATGTAGTCGGTATTGAATTTTCTTTGTTGCAGATTGTAAACGAAGAGCTTGTGAAATTGATGGGTGGAGAGGTTTCTGAATTGGTTTTCGTAAAATCTGGACCCACTGTAATACTATTGGCTGGTCTACAAGGAGTTGGAAAGACAACTGTTTCTGCAAAGTTAGCTTATTATCTAAAGAAACAGGTGCATTCTTCTTGGCCCAGCTCAACCCTCATTCCCTCTCTTTAATGTGTTGGTGTGTCCATATATTTGTGTTACTGAAGACTATTCATTTGCTTATTCTTTATTGGCACCACCATAACATTGATTGCAGGGGAAGAGTTGCATGCTTGTTGCTGGAGATGTGTACAGACCTGCTGCTATTGACCAACTTGTTATTCTGGGTGAACAGGTATGGCATTTTAATATGCAATTTGTCATTTCTTGTGAATTCTGTTTAAGATGTCTACTGGAAATATTTGGTCAATGTATAAATGATACAATCTTACCAAATATAAGTCCTAACCTTGACAGGTAAGTGCACAAGATGTTTATTTTTTCTTACTCCAATTTAAACTACCCTAGATTGAACTTTCTTATCAATTTAATATCATTTAATGTCCATCGTATATGATTAAATTGAGGAGAAAATATTAGAGCGACAAAAGTCTAAATTAAGCAAGAAGTATGGTAGAACTCCCAATCTTTCTAGGGATTGTGCTTTTTAATTGTTATTCCTGATTATTAGACATTAAACTTAAAGGTGGTCATAAAAATGTTTACAACAGGTCAACAGTAGTGTTTTGAGCAACTAAAAAACTTGCCTAATGGGCTTCACAATATCAATGCAATTATCCCTTCACTTATTTAAATGTAAAAATATTAGTGCAATTTTTAGTCTTAGTAAGCTCATGAATTCTGTTTTCATGACCCCTGTGTAATATATTGTCTTGGTGCTCTTAGTATCTGACCACCTTATTAGTTGTCAACACATGGAAAGGAAGAAAGAGTAACAGATTGGGATGTGTTTTACACTTATACTTTAAGGGGCTGTTTGTTTTTTTTTTCTAAAGTCTTATAAGACCTTAATTTTTTAGATATATGGATAAGTCTTATAAATTAAGATATTATGATATGTTTGTTTTTTCATTGTGGATGACTTATTACAAATCTAAAATTGATTAGATTGTGTTAGAGTTTCTTCAAAATTGGGAATTTTTGAAAAATTGATTTTTAAGATTTTATTATGTGCGGATAAAATTTTAAATATACGAATTGTTATAGGACATCTATGGACATTTACTAAAAATAACTCTACTATAGCGTTTTTTTAATAAGATAAAAGTAAGAAATTTTTACTTTTTCTAAAAGACATATATATCTTAAAATAAGATATAAGTTGAAAAAACAAACAAAAGTGATTTATCTTAATTTAATATATAAGAGGCAATAAGTCTTATGATGGAAAAAACAAACAGCCCCTAAGTCAGAATTCACAAAATATTGATCTGCCAAATGAGTACACTCATCTGTTTGGACTACTTAAATTTGTACTTTCAGTTCAGTCTCATATTCAGTTATAGCTTTTGACAGGTCGGTGTGCCTGTTTATACAGCAGGGACTGAGGTTAAACCTTCAGAAATAGCCAGGCAAGGGTTAAATGAGGCCAAAAAGAAAAAAGTAGATGTAGTCATTGTAGATACTGCTGGAAGACTTCAGGTAAGATATAGCTTGATACTGCCAACTGTTTATATTTATAATAACTTGATCTGAAATGCTATATGTTTCGGTTTTCTTTTTATAGATAGATAAAGGAATGATGGACGAGTTGAAAGATGTGAAGCGGGTTCTGAATCCGACAGAAGTTTTGCTTGTCGTGGATGCAATGACTGGCCAAGAAGCCGCAGGTATTCAGATATCCTTCTTTTATTTATGTGTGGGTGGAACACTTTGAGAGTTAACACTTATGTGCCCTTCACTTGTCCTTTTAGTTCTTCTCATGATGCTACAAAACATAGTTTTGCTCTTTCCATAAATAAAGTAAATGTGAAGTTTGTGACTATATATTATGATATTTGATTCCCAATTGTACTAACTTGCTAAAATAGTTATTATCCAGTGAATTTTGTATCGCACTTCTTATAATGCACTGCTAAATTTATTTATGCTTATTTGTTTAGGTTTGCACTAGCATTTATGCATCTATTCTTCCAAAACTTAATTAAGTGTTTTACTTCATAACCAATTTATTTAATTTTCTTGGTTTCTTTCTAGATATATCCATAAACTTAGTTTCTAGTGAGCACTATATCACCTAAATAGACATGCCTATCTGGTTTTTCGTAATTAGTTAGTGAAATCAACATGAGCATATAAATAGTGTTAATATGATTAGCTTCTTACCTCAATATCGAACTAGCATGCTTGTATTTTACTATTTTACGTTCATGTACATTAGTAGTACTATTCCCTATCCCTCACATCTGCTAAGTGCTATTGTCTATCTTTCTGTTATTTCAGTTTTACTTGGTGCATTACTTTCAACATCTAAAGCCAATAAATCATTTATCTGTTTCATCTGTACTTGCTAACTGTTGTGCACTTCTTTTGTAGTGAGAGGAAGCATTCTTTTATTGTATACCTATAGTGTATATCCAAAGAGCATATACTAATTGATGTTTCACTGGTACACCAATTATTGACTACAACACAGTCTGCATCCTCTGAGTTCTATGCGTACTTAACATTCCCTTTACACATTTTTTGTAGGAAATTTGTGAAAGTTGTTTATAACCTCACACAGATGGCTGCATTTAGGAAGTTTGTTTGCTTACTCCTCATAACTGTAGATTTGTATTTACAGAGTTGGATCCATTTATCTTTGATTTGCATGCCTTTTCTTGGTTTTCATTTTTTGGTTACTGGGGAAATAACAGTTATGACACCTATGAAAATGTACTATAATAATCTGCTTCTTTGAATTCACAGCTCTGGTCACAACATTCAATATTGAGATAGGGATTACTGGTGCCATTTTGACAAAGTTGGACGGTGATTCAAGGGGTGGTGCAGCTTTGAGTGTTAAAGAGGTTTGACTTATTGTGTCCGCCTTATATTTTTCATCATATTATGTTATTTTATGGCAGTTTTTCCTAGGAACGACTGGTCATACCATGTTTTTATCATTTGGCTTTGTTCTTAGTGTATTTTGTTGGCATTCCCATTAATATTTTAATCTTAACATCACATTGGCCCAATTTTAGTTAGTAATTGATGTTTTTTTTAAATATACTTTATCAAACTATGTAGATATTTTCTTGATTGTTTATAAAGTGATCATTTGTGATAATTGTCTATACAATAGGTTATGGAGTAATGTTGAAAGAAAGATCAAATGTACCCGACCAAAATTTGATTTTCTTGTGCTTGTAAGGAAAGATGTTTCTGGAGCAGATGACTTCATGAACTTTCCAATGAGACCCTTAAAATTTGTATTTGATAGGAAACAGGAAAAATTTATTAATAAGAGAACAGTGATTCGCTTTAACTAAACAGATGAAACTTGTTTTATTGTAACCTTTTTCCTGAAGGATTCACATTCAATGTCCATGATAGCTGTTTTGGCTAATGATAGTGTCACAGAAAACCATACTAATCGTTTCGTCTATACTCCATATAGCTTTGAAATGCCATCAAAAGTTACCTCAAATAAGGTGAATGACCTTTATTAATGTTGTTTTCTGATATTTGAGGGGATGAAAATTAAGACACTGCATTAACATGTTTCTTTGTGGTATTCTTAGCATTGTAGAGTTCACTATATATTGACACTTCAATACTCATTAAAATGTTACCCTTTTTTGCTTTTGTAACAAATTCTTGAATGGAAACAGGTATCAGGAAAACCAATCAAGCTTGTCGGACGGGGAGAGCGTATGGAGGACCTTGAACCTTTCTACCCAGATCGCATGGCTGGACGTATCTTAGGAATGGGAGATGTACTCTCATTTGTAGAGAAAGCACAAGAAGTCGTAAGTTTTAAGTATATTCCATTTCATGTTTTCCATCAAGGGTAATTTTTTTTGACATGTATCGAATTGTCTGCACAGATGCAACAAGAAGATGCTGAAGAATTGCAAAAGAAGATAATGAGTGCAAAGTTTGATTTCAATGATTTCCTAAAGCAAACCCGTGCTGTTGCACGTATGGGATCCATGACTCGTGTTCTTGGAATGATCCCAGGAATGGGGAAGGTATGGATAATGAAAGCATAATTCCTATTTTAACTATTGGAACAAATTTGTGTTTATTTTAAAGCTAGGAATAGTACAGTGGTTTCACTTCTTGTAGCTATTCAGTAGTTATAATGACAAACCTGAGTGGTGACAGTTGCTGCAATCTAACTGGTCCACCAATTAAAATGTGAAACAGTGCTTTGATTTACTCTCTTATGTGTATGCCGACAGGTTACTCCTGCACAAGTTCGAGAAGCGGAGAAGAGTTTAAAGATTATGGAAGGAATGATTGAAGCAATGACTCCTGGTCTCTTCTTCTCTCTAATATTTATTGTACTTGTTAATAATGAAAATTGACATATCATCTTCGACTACCCTGTGGTACTGCTTCCTGAGATAGACACCTCCATTTTATGATTCCATAATTAAATTAGAAGCATGTTTAATTATGCATGACATGACATTATTTTTCCTGATAGCTGAGAAATGACTTATTTTAATACTTAAGTGTCTTCTCTAGTTCCCTTATGTTTTTGGTTCCATACTGTGTATTTTTTTAAGATAAATTGGAACAAGATGCAATTGTTATATAGTTAGTGTGAATCTACAGTAGTGTTGAGCAAGTGATGAAGAATTTATTGCTATTCTCATAGGAGTATTTTATTATTGGTTTGTGCCCAATAATGTAGCCTGTTATGCATTGAATATTTAAGATTCCCAGAAAGTATTAGAAAAGGAAGGAGAGAAACAGTTTTACAAATGTAAAGGTTGGTAAAGTCTGTGGTGTTGAGGGTTTTTTTTTTTTTCTTGAAGTGAAGTTATATGTTATTAAAGGGCATGAGATAAAGGTTGGCATCACATCCATGTAAATATAATGAGTAACCAATGAGTTGAAGACATATTGGCCTTGACTCATAGCTTCCAGTTACTTTCTTTCTTGTGCTTGAGACCGTAGGGATCTTAGATGCTAGCTGAGTTGATTGATGCCTGGGGCATGACGCTTGGTATGAAAAGGATATTAGAGAGTTCTAGACAATGAAGAGAAGAAATTCCCAACTGATGAATTTATTGCTAGCTAATATTTTTTCCTTTTAAATCTTATCTACTTATCTTTTCGTTTATTCCCAATTTTCCATTTCTTTTCCTATGCCTTGTCTGAAAAAAGGAAATCACATAAGCCACCTGTCTGCTGCCATATACAACTCTCTCCTTCTGTTGTGATTCTATTTTCATGTTGGCTCACCTACATAAACAGGTGCTCGTGGCTTTTGGCAAATGGAGCAGCATGTTACTTGCCTTTTTCCAGAGAGGGTTGTTTGGGTCTTATATTCTAGCTTGAACCTTCTTAGTGCTTTGTGTCTTTTTCTGTTGGCTCTTCACTGAAGTACTTATTGGCTGTTTAACTGTCCAATCTCCTGAGTGTATGGGACCTCATACTTTAGTCATTTGATGACGTGCTCTTGGTCTTAAGCAACAAAAGCTAGTGCTCCCAGGAGATTTTTTTTACTGTCTTTCTTAAGCTGAGATGGGTTTAGTATCCTTCAAATATAGATTTAGATTGACATATGATAAAGTTATTGAATATGGTTTTTCCCATGTAATATAGTGCCTTTTGTTAAGTTTCTTTGCCCAGTCTTCTGATTCTCTTGTTTATATCGCAGAGGAAAGGGAGAAACCGGAATTATTGGCAGAATCCCCTACTAGGAGGAAAAGAATTGCTCAAGATTCTGGGAAGACAGAACAGCAGGTATGCTTATTGCTTCTTGATGTAAATCAACATACTAATGTATCTTTGGCGTGTCAAAGAACAGGGATGTCTTATCCTTATGTACTGTATTAATTATTATTCATGTGGGGTTTAATTATTGGATCAATATTATCAGGTGAGCCAACTTGTTGCTCAACTCTTCCAGATGCGAGTCCGTATGAAGAACTTAATGGGGGTAATGGAAGGTGGATCTATTCCTGCACTGAGCAGCCTTGAGGATTCCCTTAAAACTGAACAGACGGTACATTTTTTGCTTACATGTGCATATTTATGTATTAAGAATGCTTATATTTCACCCACTAACATAATTGTTGCCTGTGTCTATCTTGGGAGTAAGAAATGCAAAATTTGTTACTTGATCAGTGTGTTCCGAGAAATAATAAGTTTGATTATCTTATGACAGGAGAACACCGACATGATAATAGACACTGTTCAAATCAAACTAAGATACTTGACAATGCATTGTTTTGTTTCTGTTCTGGTTTCTTTCTGAAATTTTTATGAGTAAGAGAATAATTATTATCAGAAATTGGTATATTTTACTTACAATTAGGGAATCTTCCAACATGGGACAACCGGAAGATAGGTAACCTATATAGGAGTTAATACTAAAATCACTAGCTCTTGTTTGATAGATTTGACCTTTTAAGAGTTGGATATATTATTTCTTTTTAAAGGGAATATTCAATTCTTCCTTGACTTACATGCTCTGCACATTGATATTACTCCTGAAAAGAGAGAAAACAAAATGGTATTTCATTTGTTTGCAACTGCATGAAAAGATAGCAATTGTCTGGCTAACTGCTATACAGAATTCGATTAGCATGAGTAATGTATTAGAATATATTTGTTCATTTTGAGTTTACACTTAGTCTTAGAGAAGTTTCATACAATGAACCTTTTAGAAATTCTCTGGTTTTGTGTATGCTGTATTCTAAAAGACATTTCCCATTTCTCACCTGTATTAGGCTCCTCCTGGTACTGCAAGGAGGAAGAGAAGGACAGAGTCAAGGAAGAAATTTGCTGACTCGGCATCGGCTAGGCCAAGTCCACGTGGTTTTGGGTCTGGATAGAGCCTAAGTAGGTGGGCAATGTGAACAATGAAGTGGTGGGCTTCAGGGAAACCAGTCTCTGGATCTTAAATTGTAGCTATTGGCCAGATTTTTCCACTTATTATGAAGGCAGAGTCCCAGGTTGGTCGAGCTGGAAAATTTCTAACTGTGAATGCAGTAATTGAGGAAATAATGATCTTGCTACAATTAATGTAAACCAAATTGCGAAATCATAACGACCTGTATCTTTAGCTTGTAGAGAGACACATGCATCAATCAACTCCTGTTATTCAAAATAGATAAAACACCATTTGAGTTTTCTATGATTTGATTTTGTTTCGTAGAATTTCTTGAAAGCTTCCACACCCTTGACAATCTCCAAAAGAAAAGATTGAGATCAGATCTGGACTTGTAACTAGACTAAAATCCAGTTGTGAGAACCATTACTGACAAATTAAAAGTCAAGCTTTGCAGTTGAGTTACTTGTAAGCCAATCCTCAAATCCCGTCTGATCTTCTCTTGCCAATAATGATATCAGTTACCATCCCCTCCATCTGTCATAAAATTCCCACCAAATTGCTGCTTCAACTCAACTCAATCAGAAAAGAGCTCATATCATGACAATTCTTCTTATTAATTATAGTGTTTGAAAATACGTGCTTAGATGACGCCGGCCGTCCCGGTTAGAACAAAATGGGCCATATTGGGCGGCGGGTAAAAAAAACGGGTGATTTGGTCATTTTGCCGATTAATTGGTTTAGACTGAGTTAAAGTCGTTTTTATATTCTTGTTACACTGTTTAAAATTTGAATATTGAATTATTATTTTTTAAAGAGATTGAATATTGGTTTTGTATGTAGGAAAAATAATTATAAATAAATAAATTCTTAGCCGCCTAGATGCCTCCTAGAAGAAGCTGGGTTGCCGTTAAACTAGCGCCTAACGTTTACTAGAACTGACTCTAGCCGGAAAGTAGCTTCCGACCAAGTTTCTTCCTGTAGAATTCAACAAAAAGATCTTTATCTTTCATGTATACAAGCAATAAGCCTCTACCTTGTGAAACAAAACATAAATAGCTGCCTCGCATCAATTACGTGTCATGCAAGTCTTCTCTTCCTCGTCTCGCGCCATGGGAAAAACAAAGGAAAAAAATCAACAAATAAAAACTTATGAAAATATTTTTTCCAACACGAAAATCTTAAAATCAAAATATTTTATAAAAAAATAATAATAATAAAGTAATCATATACGGCACCTTTTTCGGAGAAAAAATTGGGATTTAAATTTTAAACTAAAATATTCTAATATCCCACTCTCAACTTCATCTTCTTCCACACTCAATCTCTCCCTCTCTTTCTTATATAGCGATGCAGCAGAGGAGGTTTCGAAAGCTTTGCCTCCATTGAAATGTCATTGTCGCCTTCCAATTCCATATATAAAACATGTCTCTCGCTCTCCACCTCATCACCCCACCACCATCATCACTCTCTATCCGCCACCGCTCTCTCTTCTTCAAAACAGCACCACCAAAACTGCTCTTTCTTCGCTCCAACAAAACCTCCTTTAAACCACTCAATTCCACCAAAAACCCATCTCCACTCCCACCTCTCAAGTCTCTCTCTGTGATCAGACCTTACATTCAGACCCACTACAAGCCCATTCTCGCTGGTTGGCTCTGCAGCGTCGTTTCCGTCTTTTCACTCTCTAGAATCATCCCCAATATAGCAATCTTCTCCTGCAATTTGAGTATATCCCAGTTGCGAAATCAAGGTCTGATTTTGGCCGCTTTTGTTCTTGCGAGGCTTGTGGCCATTTACGGTCAACAGGCTCTTCTCTGGGACGCGGCCTTGAATTCGGTGTATGATATCAGAGTCCATGTTTTCGACAAGGTTTTGGAGAGGGAATTAGGGTTTTTTGAAGGCGGGAGTGGTGTTCCAGCTGGTGATATTGCGTATCGAATCACTGCTGAGGCTGATGATGTTGCTGATACTGTCTATGCACTTCTCAATGTGAGTCATTTTTATATTCAATATCAGTATGTATTTGTGTTCCAATATGTGTCAATTGGTAGACTTAGTAGGAACAGAACAGTTATGGTTAATTTGATCGTGTGTGAGTGAATGATTATGAAATTATTACTAAACTTTGGTGAATCCTGATGTTCTTTTAAAAGGTTTTTTCTTTAAGGTTGATTTGTGTATTTAGATTTCAATAGTTTCTCACTGGTGTCATGGACAAGGATTTAGACTCCTATTATATTATGACAAATTTTGTGGTTTCTCTCACTTGAACTTTTGATCATAAAGTTTTGTTTGTGTATCAGACAATTGTGCCTAGTGCACTACAGTTATCTGCAATGGCAGCGCAGATGCTGGTTATCAGTCCTGGTCTTTCGTTGATTTCAGCCATGGTGAGGAGGGTTAATGATCTAGATTCTTGTTTGTTTAACTGGCTGCTTATGTTAACTGGTCATGTACTTTGATATGGGGTGTGAATAATTTTGTACGATGTGATTGTAGATGATTCCTTCCACGGCTCTTGTGATTGCCTATCTAGGTGAAAGGCTTTGTAAGATATCTAAGAAGTCAAACCTTACCATTGCCAATCTATCAGCCTATCTGAATGAGGTATGTTTTTGTGTTTTTTTATTACATTCTCTCAAGCTATCCTGAAAAGTATTAACTTATCTCCTGCTTGTACAAATTTGTTCATTTTCATTTGTATCGCTCTCTGTTAATCTCTCTCTCATTCTCTCCTGAGATATGCACAAACAACACTTATACAGCGTTTACTTTTATTTTGTTATTCTGTCATTTCTCGTTAGCTGGCACATCTATATAACACGTATTATATTTATCTATCTATGTTTAGATTCTTCCAGCTATTCTTTTTGTTAAAGCAAACAATGCGGAGCCATGTGAGAGTGCCAGGTTTCAAAGGCTTGCTCACTCTGACCTATCTGAATGCTTGAAAAAGAAGAAAATGAAAGCGCTCATCCCCCAGATTGTACAATTTATATATTTTGGAGCATTATTTATATTTTGTGCTGGATCATTGGTGGTTTCAGGCGGATCTTTTGATGGGAGTAGAATGGTTTCCTTTATCACATCACTAGTTTTCTTGATTGAACCAATTCAGGTAATAATTCTTGGTAACATGAGCTTTGTTGGTCTTTTGTACTGTGATTTTAATAATGTTAGTATCGCCAAGGTGATTGATTGGCTTTTTCATTTCTTGGGCCTTTGCTCTATACTACCAGCTTATTAGAACTATTGTTCTATACTTTTTAGCTGCATTATGGGTGTCAATGATCCTTTTGTAAACAGATGTCCCCTGCCCACTAACACCTTATTGCCAAATTGTGTGCAACATTCTCTTGGTAACTTAAATTATTTCTATGAGTTGACTAATGTGTTTTTCTAACTGTGGTGCATGGTACGGCCTTTGAGGAACTGTCTTAACTCTTAAGTTGTTAATCTGAATAAAAAGAATCATGCAGGGTGTTGGAAAAGCATATAATGAGTTGAAGCAAGGAGAACCGGCTATTGAGCGCTTGTTTGATTTGACCAGGTTTAGATCAAAGGTAGCTATACTCTTTTTTTTCTTCAGAAAGTACTATTTTTATATTTTAATTTAGAAAATAATTTAGTCACTTCAATGACAAGGCCTAAGAGTATAGTAGACAATAATGATATTAGTTATTTGAGAAGTACAGAAAGAAAATGTTTATTGATCTATTAATCAGTTAAATCCACTTCTTATGCTCTACATAAGTTTGATCAGTTGGCTTATTTGCGTTGAATGCATTTCTATGTCATGTTTCCGGTATCTCTATCTAGCAGTCAGACTGTTATTAATCCTGAATTTCCATATTGTTTCTTGAATATAGGTGATTGAGAAACCAGATGCTGTCAATTTAGACTGTATTAGTGGAGATGTGAAGTTTTGCAATATCTCGTTTAAATATCGGGATGACATGCCCTTTGTTTTAGATAAATTGAACCTTCATATTAAAGCTGGAGAGACAGTTGCTCTTGTTGGGCCATCAGGGGGAGGAAAGACAACTCTTGTAAAATTGCTTCTTCGCCTTTACGATCCTTCATCTGGTGAACTGACTGAATTTACAGTATTTACTTAATCTACAACAAAGTCTGAAAGTTGCTTTCATTTTGTTGAAGAGTGTATCTTTTTCCCCTGTTAACAGGTCATATACTTATTGACGACCATGATGTTCACGGTGTTCGATTGGACAGTTTGAGGAGACATGTCGGTCTTGTATCTCAAGATATAGTGAGTGACTGACAGCTATCCTTGTAGTTATTGAATTGCTTTTTCCATGTAACATTCTTTACTCTGATAAGACTTAAGAGCTGTAGCATCTGTATCGTTGTATACTCTGATACTTACTAAGCCATACCAGTTAATCTAGAGGTTGCTGGTTACTAGTACTTTACAGTGTCACTGCTTGGTTTGAGGAGTCTTGAACTTGGAATAGTTCTGTTTTTCATTGTTACTAGATAACAGCAATCACACACTTGATAATTTAGTGTGAGTCCACTGTCAATATGTTAAATTCAACTATTATTTGCAATGGCTGTCTTTTTGCCTGTAGTTTAAGTAAGTGATTTGTTCCCTACAATGTTAAGCTTAATGCAAGTTCCATACCAAGGGTATCTTCTCCCTGATTAATAACCAAATTATTTTTAAGTGCTTGGAAATGTCTTAAATTTGTGATTATATGATAATATCTGGAGATTAATCCAAATGATATATTAGATAACTTTTGTGTATGTATCAGACGCTTTTTTCTGGGACAGTCGCTGAAAACATTGGGTACATGGATCTGATGAAAAAAATTGACATGGAAAGGGTTGAGCTTGCAGCGCAAACTGCAAATGCTGATGAATTTATTAGAACTCTTCCACAAGGATATGAGACCCATATTGGACCGAGGGGATCAAGTTTAAGTGGAGGCCAGAGGCAAAGGTCAGGTTTATACCTTATTTACGCTGCTGATATGTGTAATTGTTTATTGTTCTTGGCCATGGAACTAGTACCCCGTGGCTTCTCTTAGAGTGAAATAATATTTATCTTGGTCGTTATAGCAAGTTAGCCACTGATTTCTTGTAGGTAGCTGAAGATCATTTTAGAGTTGTTCATCTTCTCAACTTATTTTCTGGCATACTCATAAATGCAGGCTCGCTATTGCAAGGGCACTCTATAAGAATTCGTCTATATTGATTTTAGATGAAGCAACTTCTGCTCTAGATAGCAGGTCTGAGTTGTTGGTGAGAGAAGCTGTAGAGCGTTTGATGGAAAATCATACTGTAAGTTAACTTTTATCTGCTTATATTTCACTTGCATGCGTGTGGTTCTTTACCTATTCATATTTTGCATTTATTTGTCTCTCTCTTTGGTGACTCATATCTCTTGCTCAAAACAAATTATACATTTTCATAGGTACTTGTCATTGCCCACCGTTTGGAAACAGTTATGATGGCTAAACGAGTACTTCTATTAGAAAACGGGAAGCTGGAAGAGCTAAATCGATCAACGCTTTTGGGCAGTCATTATGACTCACTAGCATCAACTGGACTTGTGATTTGAGGACATTGCAAGGAATCACGTAACTAGTATCCATCATATGAAAATAGCTTTGAAATCATTGGCATCACCAATGCTACTTGTGCACTAGTGTGCCGTAGCTGTAAATATGCGGCAAGTAAACTATTTTCTTTCCCCCCCAAACGGGCATTGTTGGTGTTGCATTTAGGACTTCAATAACAATGTTTATACACATGAATAGGCTCTTTCAAATGAGAAAGTATAGGCACTATTTAAGCAACTGATTTAATCACATTCAACATATGATCTCATTAGATTGCAGTGTATTAGATGCTCACGTGGTATATTTGTTGCAGTTCACGGTTGTGACTTGTGAGATTGCCATTCAGATTGCAGTGTCTCATTTTGAAGTTTATACTTTATAGTATAGAATATATTATTGTCGACCGATATAATTCTGACTTCTGAGGGAAGTTGATCAACTCTGATTACATTTGCACCTCAACTTAACAATTAGCCAACCCAACTCCAAATACCTAATGACCAAACACCCCCAAGAGATAGTATGGAATAAGAATTTTTATATATATATTTATTAAATTTACCATAACACGCTTACTAAACTGACAAAACTAACAGGAAATTCAAAATTTTTTAACCGAACATTAATGGCAGGGGTATATTGACTAATAATTACAATTAGAGTGTGGATTTTGACAAATATATCAAAAGTTAATGGTAGGACTTAGGAGTGATTGACGGTCAATGATTGAGAGTGCATTGATATTAAAACCTGAATACTATATAGTATATAAATCCCTCAAAACCCTTTAATTTTCATTTACCGCCTTCTAAATCCCGCGCCTTTTCCTCAAGTTAATTTGCTGGTGAAAGAAATCATAAACAACTTATACCGTATATATAATTGTTGGAAATTTTATTTAAAATTTTCAATATACAAATAAATATAATATGTTACATTGATTTTAAATATTTATATATATATATATCACTTACAATAACGATGACTTGAACCTAAAATATTATTAGACTGAATGAACGCTCTTATCACCGAACTGCATACGGTAATAGTTTGTGTCACAGACTTAATAATTTTCATATGTAGTTATTTTTTTTTTATTACTTTATAGAACCAACAGACACCGATTGGTTTGTAGTAATATTTTGTTTATTGAAAATATTAATATTTTGTCAATTCATTGGTGCAGACTAGTTGTTCCATGGAAAGCAGACTTCAACATGACCGATTGGTTTGTAGTAACAGGGACCTTTTGGTCTGATAAACAACACACAATCAGAGCATCTTAAATAATCTCTGCTATCTTTATAAATATCAAAGTATTTAAATTCATTTTGCCATGCAAAACTGCAGAAAAACAAATGTCGTTAAAATTATGTTTGGCCGAAATGAGAAGGAGTAGGAACCCTGTTGAGGCCTGGGGTAGCTCATGTTGCCCAAGATCATCATCTCTGGATTTACAATGGACGGTCAGAATCGTACCACCTCCTATTTCATTGGTGATTGTCACTCTTTTTCGAATAGAAATTATTTGTCACGTCTGCGTATATTGTTTGGAGCAGCAAAAACAAAGTCAACAATGCAATAAATATTTGCTAAAAGGACTCATATAAAATAATGTTTTATAAATATATTTGCTCAAGTAAATTTTGAGATATGTTATAGTGCTATTTCTAGGATGCCTTTGTATATATATAAAGCTATGTGTATCGAATGCTTGATGTATAATTGTATATTATTATTATAGGTATATGTAATATATCTAATATACATCTAACATTTACTATTTTCTTTATTAAAAAAAGTAGTAAAAAAAAAACCATTTACTAATTTTCCATATTTGACCGTAAAAAAGAACAAAAATCACCCATACCCATAGCCCGGGTGTTATATAAGGTAATGTAATAGTAGTTGATAATATAAGACCATATCCAATGCATATGTCAATGTCATACCAATGCTAAATTTAACATAAAAAATAGTAAAATGTTATATTTAGGCACTTCATTTTAGTATTGTACTCAAATGTAAAATTTTTATTTGACATGCTATTTTTATTTTTATTTTATTATTTAAAATTATAAAACTCAATAAATACAATGAATGTATTGAATATTTTTTTTATAATTGTTTCAATTTCAATTTTTCCTACCAAATTTGTTAAATTTATATTTTTTTAAATTAAAAAAAGTCAACAAACACAGGTGCATTTATTGTTATGTCAAATTTGACGTATGCTATATATACAGTACCAAATTTGGCACAAAGCCACAAAGTATAATATATGTCAAATTTGGCACAACTTTTGGCACTGCATTACAATATGCTTTTTTTTACTTTGTGCTAAATGATAGTATTAATACAATGATTTAACATTGCATTGGAGATGTTCTTATGTTTGATACATCATTTTAGCATTATACTATTATGCAAAATTCTATTTGATATATATTTTTTATTTTTTAAATCATTTAAAATTATAAAAGTCAACAAATACAACTAATGTATTCAATGAATACACTGAATATGTTTTTTAGAATTGTGTCAATTTCAATTTTTCTTACCAAATTTGTTAATTTTTTATTATTTAACATTTAAAAATGCAACAATATACACAAATTATGGCATGATTTAGCATTGCATTGGAGATGTTCTAAAAACAACAAAAATCATCCATACCCATGATGTTATAGTATAAAGTAATAGTACCTATGGTAAGGGCGGTGATTCAAACCTAAACATTTTAAGGTTGAATAAATATTCTCTTACCATCAAGCCACATTTGATGGTGGTGCAGTAGTTCGTTTTAAGTATCGACAAAAAATAGTATAAACAATATATCATAAAAGTGTTGACCTTATCCTTTAATTTTTTTTTACAAGGGTCATAAACTGAGACTAGGGATGACAATTAGACATGCACCTGCCAGAACCCAACCCTTTCACGACTGGATTTGGATGTGCAAAATCTAAACCCGTTACGGGATTGTGAACAAAAATACAACCCGAAGCAGGTTCAGATACGGGTGTTGGTTTGAAAAAAGATCCTTTAATTAATGAATTAATGACAATAGTAAAGGTATTATGTCTCTCACAAAGGTTCAACTCGTATCTCATCTAACCACCAATTACTGTTGTTAGGTGTTAAATAGTGCTCTTTCAATTTGGCAAAACAATGTATTAAAGCATCTCCAATGCTATTATACAATTTTGAGTTTCTAAATAGTGACACATCAGCATTTCTATTCAATATGGGTCCACTTTTGAATTTTTTTTTAGATAAATGCATATTTACATCTCCAATACAATTATCTAAAATCAAATATGTATCTATTTTTTAACCAAACATAATAAAACAATTATTACAGTCTCTCTCCTCTTTTATTTTACAATTAAATGAGCTTCAATATTATTAGGTGAAAATAGTTAGAAATTATAGTCAGCATTTCTAGGAGAGTTTCTAGAATTAGAAATTCAACTCCATATTCTCTAACTTTTTTTTTCCCACATCATCTCCATATTCAACATAAATAATTGCATTGAAGATGGTTTTTCTAACTTCTTTAGTATCTATCCTATGTGGTAGTCTATTTTCTCTAAATGCATAATAGCATTGGAGATGCTCTTAGACTTGATTTTTAAAACCAAACCCCACCATCGAACCTAGCCACCCTTATCGCCGAGGACCACCCAACCCCACCAAACACCCAAACCCACCAGCCACGCCACCACTAAACACCTAAACACACTAGCCAACCCAACTTCAAATACCTAACAACCAACACCTCAAAGAGAGAGTATGGAATAATAATTTTTATTTAATTTTATATTTATTAAATTTATGGTGTGTTTGGTATGGATTTTCAATTAGAGTTTCTAAAGTAGATATTTTTGTAGTAGAGTTTTTAATGAGTAGAGCTTCTAACAAAAAAAATTTTGTTGTGCTAATTACAAAAAATGTGTTGACAATGTATTTTTAGAAATAGCTTTTAGTTGAGTGAATTACAAAAAAAGTGTTGACAATATATTTAGAATGAAAGAGTTATTGTCGAATATTTAAAATTTATAAAGGGTAGTTAAGACAAATCATATGTTTTAAAAAAGTTCAAAAAAAGTTTTTTGGAAAAATCCAAATTTTAGGCTTCTCCGGGTAACATAAAATGACCTTTACAAAGGGTATTTGAGACAATTTATATGTTAATAAAGTTATTTTGAGTTTTGCCAATCGACTAAAAAAAACTTCAAAATAGCTTATAACATTAAAAAAAAAACAAATTTTTTGATCATTTCAAAAGTCATAACAAATATACACTTACTCAGTTCATTTATTATTACTCGCTTACTAAACAAACAGGAAATTGAAAATTTTTAACTGAACATTAATACGGCAGGGGTATATTGACTAATAATTACAATTAGAGGGTAGCTTTTGATGAATACATCAAACTAGAGGGTTTAATAATATCCCAGAAGTTAATGGTAGAGTGATCGACGGTCAGTGATACATAGTGCATTGAGAATAAAAGTCGACTAGTATATACTATATAAATTAAATCCCTCAAAACCCTTTAATTTTCATTTACCGCCTCCAAAATCCCGCGCCTTTTGCTCTCCCTCAACTATTAGGCGCGCATGAGTCACGACTGTGAAACCCTAATCTAATCTATAGTGTTTGTCTCACAAGTCTCTCTCCAACCTAATACCTTCTGTCGAAGATCTCCGTCTCCAAATCTCTCTCAAGGTAATATTTGTTCTTCACTTTCGATTGAAGAAGATACGTTTTGCAGTAGATTAATCCAATCCTCTGGTTTTTTTTTTAAAAAAATTTCTGTTGAATGGATCGGTTTTCTTTTCGTATGAGATGATTATGACTGCTTGCATTTTTTTTTTCTTTCGAATTTGATGGTTTTTGTGTACTGTGTTCTTTTGAAGTTTTGAGCATAATTGATCTGTTATCTTTATCTAAATACTGGCTTAACAGGTAGGTTGCTCACAAAATGTTTGATGAAAGTTGTTAGTATTTGCAAAAATAAAAAATAAAATAAAAATCCAGCAACAATTCTTAAGGAATGGGGTTCATTGCAATGTGTAATTAAAAAAAAAACATTTTTTTTGGATATTGTACAAGACCCAATTTTGGATCCATAATTTACTAGAAAATACATCTCAATGTAACAACCATGGAAAACTGTGAGTAAAAAAAAAGGGTTTTTATTTTAAGTTGGATATTTTACAGTTTGATTTTAGCCAATCAACAAAGTAACTAACACTTAATTATAGTTTGTTTGTATCAATTATGTGACAGTTTTAAACTTAGATCCTTGGATATTTCCTTCACCAGGTGGTTTTTGTGTACCTAAATATGGTGGACAATAAGATATGAAGTTTAATAGTTGAAAGTGGATTTTTGTGATTGAAAAAGCAATTCTTGGATTTATCTTCTTTTCATAACTTACTATTTCTCAGTATGGCTATTGAATAACTTCAACCACGTTTTGATTTGTTTATCTGGAGCTCTAACATGACATGCGTTTTAATGTTTTGCAGGACATGGATACATCAAACCCTGCCGTCTTTGTCAATGGAAGTCTGCTACGGATGTATGTTGGACGGAGGGTTCGAGCAGTAATTCAGGCTATACAACCTGATGCTGGGGGTGTCACTGGAAAAACCACGGATGATCACCAGCTAGTTGTGAAAGGGTCCCCTCCACCTGTCCGTCTAACAAATTTTGTTGAGATTATTGGCATTGCTGATAGTGATAGATCCATCCGAGCTGAAATGTGGACCAACTTCGGGGACACATTTGGTATTGCTTTCTATGCCTTTATATATGTATGTATTTGCAACTGTGGTTTAAGCTGTCAATGCTATCATTTTATTTGGGCGACACAACAATTTTAGTTTAAATCAAATTGTAGATTGCATCTTGAAAATAGCATTGTTTGTGTCAACATAATAACTTATTGTGGAGAAGTCAAATACTGCTCGAAACTGTGTTTGAATGCTATTTGGTTAAGACAAATACTGTTTTTGCTTGGAGCATTAATAATTATAATGTAAATATGTAATTGTTTTCTTATTTCACAAAAAAGTTGGATGATGCCTGCAAATAGTCTTAAATTACTGTTACAAAACAGGAGTTCTAAATTTGCATTAACAAGCTTGAAGAAAGGTTTTGAACTTATTTCCTGGGACTGTGCAATGAGATTTTATTACCAAACTTGGTGCATTCTTATGCATAAAACTTGTGGCTCCTTAGTAACTTATATAAGCTCAGAATAGTTATCAAAAGCAACTACTAAGCTTGGGTTATGTACTATAACCTCTAATTAGAGCACAGTAGTTATTATCCAGAAGTAGTTGAACTATATTTAAGCAACATGTGCAGCCTTTATTTTGTAGTGAGAACTGAGAAATGTGTGCCTATTGGATGTCTATCTCATATGTCATAGTTGCCGTAAAAACCATATAATAGTTCTAAGTTTAGCCTTATTTGCATGTCTTTGGTTCTGAAACACTGTCTTGTTTTCTAAATGATTGCAGACACACAAAACTACAATCAGCTTTGCCAGCTTGCAAATGGGGAGTTCAAACACTTATTCATCTGAGGTGCAATGAGTATGCCAATTACGAAGTCTTAAGGTTTTTCTCGCCCTATAGCCATGTAAATAGAAGGGCTATATTATGAAATTCTGTAGTTTCTGTTTCTCGTTGAAACTTGGCAAACTTGTATTTCAATCTTTTGAGTGAACTATTGATGAAGTTGCATGACGTTTATAGCTTGTGTTTTGTTGTTTTCCTACTTGATGGTCATTTGGTTCCCAGTTCAATGCAATTTTTAACTTTCTCTTATGAAAGACGGTCTATCATTTATTGTCCACCGGATAAGACCACTGATTATAGATTACACCTAGAACATCAAATGAGATACAAAGCTTGTTTGTGTTCTGACTTTGTGATCATTTCTAATTCAAGCATCCAATATTTTGTTTGCTTAAGCTTTGCAAAACTACTCTTGCTTGAGCAGAAGTTACTCTGTTTTCTGGATTAGAAGTTACATTCTAACAATATATCAAATTGTATTATAGTATACCTAATCAAATGAAGTGTATGTTTAATGGCAGGACCTTGGAGAATTGGGTATCTTACTAATTATATGTATATGAACTTAAATTCAATATTACATTGCAATTTATTAATTAAGGGCCAATTTATATTCACATATATATAGTTTACGAGTATAACCTAAAAAAATATAGAGTTTTTGAGGACTTTGATTGTAGAGTAAAGCTTCAATATGGATGTATGGGCCATTTATTTTATGTTATGCAACGTGAGTTTTTCATCTGATTAGTGATTTATAAATCATGTTACATGACATATTTGAGCAGGTTGGATGTATCATGTATACACTTGATGTGCGAAGCATTTCTCTTAATTGGTATAATATTTGAATACTTTAGTTTGATCATTCTTAAGAGCGAAGTAGCAGCACCAATTGGGAACTTTTAATTAGTTGCCGCTTACAAAAATGCCTATTTGTTTCGGTTTTAAATTTCTTCATGATCTTGTTCTTAATTTTGGCATGCAATAATACCAATTGGGTTGAATTAGATTAGTTTTTAAATCTTCTTAATTTACAATTTTATGGAATTAACCTTATTGAATTAATTGGTCCATGAAATGATTGAAATTTCATGTTATCTTAACTTTTCCTGACTAGAAAATACAGTAGAACCCCTTTAAATTAATATTTTTGGGACCTATCATTGAATATTAATTTAGAGGGATTATTAATTTGAAAGGTTTTATATTGTAAAATGTTATTTTGTCTTAGAAAATTTATTGAAATCGGTTTTCTTGTTTAGGAAAGGTTCATTTTCGGGATTCATTGTTTAGTCAGTTTTCTACTTCACGGGGATTTTTTTTTTTCAAGATTCCTTGTTTATGAAAGATTTATTAAGAAAGTTTCCAATTCCTTTTGGGAATGTGATTACTTAGAGACCAATGATACTCAACTTATAAATAGTGAGACTTATTCTTTGGTTGTATATAATAAGAGAGATCTCAAGATATACCTAAAAATTCTATTCTTAATTGCTTCTAAAAATTCTTTTTTTTTTATGTTCTTTGTTTAAGTTATAATAAGAGGACAGTTCAAAAGATGAAGAATGAAGTCAAAAATATCAAATATTGTGGCTTTGTGCAAACATCCATCTTAAGTACTTATTTAGTTATTAATTATTATGTAATATATTTTGTATTTTTATGGAATTATTAATTTATGCAACAGTTGAGACCGAAATTTTACACAGAGTTTCAAAAAGAAATTATTAATTATTACGATAGAGGGGTTTATTAATTTTTTACGCCGCCCTGAGTCGGGACCAGGATTTTTTATTAATTTAAATATGATATTAATTTATAGGAGATTAATTTACAGGGGTTCTACTGTATATAAGATAACCGTTCAATAGGGGTGGGTACAAAGTTCGGAACAGAACCGAACTGATGCGAACTGAACCAAAAAAAGGGGGTTTGGTTCGGTTCATAGATTAAACTTGGTTTAAACCGATTCAAAAATGTAAAAACCGAAAAGATTTTGGTTTAATTCGGGTTTGGTTTCCAAAACCGGTTTGAACCGAATAAACTGACTATATATGTGTTAAAATAAAAAATCCCTGAGTTCAATTATCATTATATATATTAATCACCAAATAAAGGTTTTCTTTTCTTGAATTTTGTTATGAATGAATATTGTTAATTTGTTATATAATGAAATTAAACTGAAATGATATTATTATACCATACAAAATCAGCAATTCAACAATCTCATATAAATAAGCATTTAACATAAAAACGGTTAAAATACTCATTAAGCCTATTTGGCCCATTAAGCCCAAAACCGAAATGAACCCAAACGAACAGATTTAAACCATTTCAGTTCATTTCATATCGCATATCTTAGAGCATCTCCAATGCTATTATACATTTTTGAGTTTCTAAATAATGTCATATCATCATTTTTATTCAATACGGGCCACTTTTGAATTTTTTTTAAAAGAAATGCATATTCACATCTCCAATGCAATTATCTAAAATCAAATATGTATATATTTTTTGACCAATCATTATAAAACAATTATTACATTTTCTCTTATCTTTTATTTTACAATTAAATGAGCTTTAATATTATTGGTTGAAATAGTTAGAAATCCTAATCAGCATTTCTAGGAGAGTTTCTAGAATTGGAAACTCAACTCTATATTCTCAAACTTTTTTTTTGCCACATCATCTCCATATTCAACTTAGATAATTGCATTGGAGAGAGTTTTTCTAACTTCTTTAATATCTATCTTATGTGGCACTCTATTTTCTCCAAATGCATAATAGCATTGGAGATGCTCTTAATCGGTTTAAACAGTTTTCATTTTTGCAAAACCGAAATATTTTCGGTTCAGTTCGGTTTTACCCAAAACCTAACCGAACCGAACTTTGCCCACCCCTACCATTCAATGTGACTCAGTGGAAAGTGTATGCTTGAAAATATTTCAGGTTTGAGTTACTGCCACCGTAAATCATATATAAAATAGAAAAAAAATATAAAACATATTACATAAATTATTTTTGTATACAAATATAAATGAAGGAATTTGTACTCAATTTTTTTTTATATATAAAATTAGAAAACCTTTTCAGATAAGTTGATCAATTACCTAGTACTTATAAGTTATAAGAAAATAAAACAAAAAATTAATAACTAACTAAAATCTAGCTTAATCCATATTATTTGTTTGTTAAAAAAGGCTACTTGTAATAGATCCCCCTAGAGTATACCCGAATTCGTATGTTGCCCCCTGAATTGTTTTTTAGGCACTAAACCCCTTGAACTATCGAAATTGGCAAAAGTGAACGGAATACTAACACCATCCACTGTTCTGTCATGGTAAAATGCACTAAGTACCCTTATTATATACATAATTACATCAAATCGAAAAAAATATAATAATATGATATAAATACCACTCTTACCAAATTTGTAAAAATCAAATTTTAAAAATAAATTTTTTAAATTTTAAATTGAAAAATTGGTTAAAAAATTATAAAATTCTGAACTTTTTGATAAAGAAAATTAAATAAATAGAGAAATAAAAAAACGAAATTGATTTCACAATTATTTAAATTATTATTTTTATTTAAATATCCCTAAATATAAAACCCAAATGAATATATAAATTATTTAATATGAATTATCATTTAAACTATTTATTTTATTTAAATATCTCTAAATATCACTTGTTCATTTACAATAGCATGTGTATTTAAAAAAAAGATAATTTAAATAATAATTCCCCTTAAATAATTTAAATATCCATTGTTATAACAGTTTAGGGGTTTAGTGGCGAAAAAAAGTATAAGGGGTAAGGTGCAAGAATTTTTAGGGATATTTAAATAAAAAAATAATTTAAATGATAATGGCTAAAAAAAGTATAGGGTATTTAAAGTATTATTATTTTATTATTTTATTATATTATTTTATTATATTATTTTAATTATTTTTTATTATTATCATCATTATTATTGTCATTTATTTTTTTAATTTTTTTGACATTATCAATACCCTTGTTATTGTAATTGAACAAGTGATATTTATGGATATTTAAATAAAAAAGATAATTTAAATGATAATAGCGAAAAATAAGTATAGGTTATTTAAATTATTATCATTATTGTCTTTATTATTATTTTATTATTTTATTACTATTATTATTATTTAATTTTATTTTGGTTTTTTACATTATTAATAACCTTGTTATTATAAATGAATAAGTGCTATTTAGGGATATTTAAATAAAAAAGATAGTTTAAATGATAATTCACATTAAAAAATTTATATATTCATATGGATTTTATATTTAGGGATATTTAAATAAAAAAAGATAATTTAAATAATTGTTAAATCAATTTAATTTTTTCATTTATCTATTTATTTAATTTTCTTTATCAAAAAGTTCAGAATTCTATTATTATTTATCTAGTATTTCAATTTATATTTTTTAAATGTGATTTTTAAAATTTTGGAAAGAGGGGTATTTATATCATATTATTATATTTTTTCCGATTTGATGCAATTATATATATAATAAGGTTACATAGTGTATTTTACCATCACAGAACAGTGGATGACGTTAACATTCCATCAATTTTGCCAATTTCCGATAGTTCAGGGGGTTTAGTGTCTAAAAAAAAATTCAGGGGGCAACATGCGAATTCGAGTATACTCTGAGGGGATCTGTAACAATTAGCCTAAAAAAAACTTAAAATTATATTTATTTATAGAAAGAAAATGTAAAGTTTAATTCCATATATTTCTAATTAATACATTCCTTTTAATCGGCACACTTACCCCGTAAATTCATAATTTAACTCACTAATAATATAAGTGGATGTGAACTTCCCATTCGCGGTCCCTTCACATTTGTGATAAAATAATATCTGGGTACTGACCAGTCAGTATTCAAAATACTACCTTTATCAATGGGAGAATAGTATATGATTTTTCTCTTTTTACATTTATCCCATAAATTGGATTATGTACTGTATTCTCATTGATGAGGTTAGTATTTTGGATACTAATCAATGAATCAGTACCCAAGTATTTTTCTTTGTGATAAGAGTTCGAGTGTGGTGGGAAAGACCCTTTACATTTTCACAGACCCTTTACTTTTGCCATTTTTGTAGCCATTTGACGGTTGGGTTCGAGTACCACATTTGCTATGTATGTAGGGTTGGTTGTTTGTAACGTTTGATTTCGTCATAATAAAAAATAAATAAAAACAATAATTATTTCTTTTTATCTTAAAACAGTAATTAGCTTTCTTCAAAAAAAAGAAAAGTAATTAGCTTAAAAAAGACAATATAAATCATTTTTTTTGTCTCTAAAATAAATCATTTATTATTTATGACATATTGGACTATTGTTGTCTGGCAAGGCACGTTTTACGAAATTTTAATTTTTTTTTCAAAGGGTATTTAAAATCTAGGGCACGATCTCTTTCGAGTCGAACCAAAATCCAAAATCCAAGTTCCGCGGCAAAATAAAAAAAAAAGAGTCACTGTTGCCAATCTGAACTGGGAATTAGGGTTTTATCGCACCACCGCCAAACTCCTTATCATTTAGGATTCCTCTCTGTTTCCGATTTTTCGACACGGTACTCTCTCTCTCTCTCTACAAGTATATATGTTTTTTGTTTTAAACTTTGTACGATAGATATGATTTTGACTGGTGTAGTTTGTTTGGTTATAGAGCTTACTGGGTTTGTTAATTTGTGCCTTTGGTGGTTTGTTGCTAGGATGGTTTTCTTTTTTACTCTGTTCTATTTGTTTCTACCTTTTCTTTTCAGATTATGAGTGAAAGAACTATTATCTTTAAGGTTCTATATACCCTTTTAGTGGTTTTACATCAGCGTATTGAAGTGTGGTGTGAAACAATAAACAAGTTGAAACCAAGATGGGATGTTAGTCATTGATGCCATTGCTAAAATTGCCAATCAATTTACAGTCTCTTAATCTTTATGCGGGACAGATTTATTGACAGTTGAACTGAGAAAATACATTTCTTTTCTATTTTGGCCTTTTGGGTAGGATTTCGAAAGTACAAATGTTGCGTATTAGAGCTAGCAAATGGGGAACTTGTGGGTATTGAGTGATACTTATGTTCAGGCTTTTAGCCTTGGTTAGAAGGACTTAACAAGGATGTCCGCAGAATGGTGTTGTGCAATATAGGAAATAGGCATAAATTGGGATGACTTTTGAAAATTTAGAAATAGGTCTAGCTGGAAAACAAAAAGAGAATCTTTGCTTTTCAAGTTAGCTCGATTTTCTCTAAGATTGTTACTTAATGCTCCATGTTTCGTTGCCATTTCAAATATATTGAAGTAGCTGTTATAGACGTACTATATCTTGTTATCACTTAATGAATATTAACAAATGCTCAGACACAGGACATGATTCAAAAGCCGTAATATCTGTGACATGTTACAAATTCAGTATTTACTTATTGAATTTGGGTGTCTAATGTGCATGGAATGTGAATCCTAGTCCTTTTGGAATTGCTGGGTGAGAAAATTGTACTCTTTGTATTGTCTTCAAATACATGCCCAAGTCTGTGCAACATTGATTGAACATAAGGTTGCTCTCAACAGGTTAGAATTGCTGAAAAAAGATTCAAATTGCAGACCTCTGATATGTGTTTAGTGGAGATAATATAGAACTGGAATCATCTTTTTGGGCCTGGGAAAAGTTTCTATCTTCATAACTCTGCCCATTACTCGTACTGCCGCTGTCTTTCAAAAATTTCACACATATTTGATTTCTTATAAGTTATATATTATATATTGGAGGCATTTTGTTTTCCTCTTCCTTTTGGTGATGCCTTGGCTTGTCTGATTGCATTCAATTATGACTTTATAAATCCCACAAGCAGAACAGTCTCTCATTCCTTGTGTTGAATATATGTTTCCAGATTTGTAGTTAAACAATTAAACTGGCCATTGTTTTTGGGCAACATTCGTTTCTGTTATCTTAAATTTCGTGGAATTCACTGCCTCATTAATTTTTCACCTGTTGAGCATCATCCTCTTGATTATCATTCGGGATTCTGTTTTGGCTGTCTCTATTACATTGTTGCTATATTGTAATCCCTTATTTGAAAATCATTCACATTGCAACTCCTTGAAGCCACATCTCATGGCACAGATTCAATCAAAATTCTTAGTCTGCAACACCATTTGGCCTCTCATTTTGTTTCCACCTTTCCATATTTGTATTCTTCCTCCTTTGAATGCTTCTAGTCTCTGTGATTTCTTCACAGTTGCCTTGCAAGCTTGTTTTATTAGATACACGAAATGCCAAGGACAAGGATGAGCACTGCAGCAGCAGATAATACGGATATAACTGAAAAGCATACTGAGTCTGAAAAGCCTATTGAGTCTGAGGAGAGGGTGGATCTTGATGAAGATAATGATCCTGAGGAGGCAGTGGAGGAAGAATCCGAGTATGAAGAGGTGGAGGAAGAGGTAGAGGTGGAAGAAGAAATAGAAGTGGAAGAAGATGAGGAGGTGGAAGAAGATGGGGCTGATAGGCAAAAACAGTCTGATGGAGGCGAGGAGATGAAAGTTGCTGATGTAGAGAAGGAAGATGAGAAAAAAAAGCATGCTGAGCTTCTTGCGCTTCCTCCACATGGATCAGAAGTCTACCTTGGTGGCATTCCTCATGATGCTTCTGAAGAGGACTTGAGGGGCTTTTGTGAGTCTATAGGAGAAGTCATGGAGGTGAGGTGTATGGCTTATTGTGAAATGTACTGACTTTGTGCTCTATAATTAGATTGACTAAATTTCAGATGCTTTTGACAGGTAAGGATAATGAAGGGGAAGGATTCAGGTGAAGCCAAGGGTTATGCCTTTGTGACCTTCAGAACTAAGGACTTAGCGTCTAAGGCCATCGAGCAGTTGAATAATTCTGAATTAAAGGTAACTTATGCAGACTGGTAGTTTAAGCCTTTTTCCTTGTATATACTTTCAGCTATGGTTTATTAATACAGGATTATGCGGCCTCTGGTGTATGTTTATTAATATATATATTTTAATGTATATATTTAACCTGTTCCAGTTTTGATATTAATATGTTTCTAGAAAGCTGCAGTTTCTGGATTCTTGAAGTATTGACTTTCTTGTTTACTACCTCTTTCTTCTTCAGAGGAAAAAAGTAAGATGCTCCACATCCCAAGCAAAGCATCGGTTGTTCATTGGTAATGTTCCCAGAATCTGGGATGAGGATGATATGAAAAAGGCTGTAATGCAGATTAGGTCCGGGAGTCATTTCTGTTGAATTGTTGAAGGTTTGTCTGTCTTAATATGCTTTATTTGCCTTTTGTTTGTGCTAGTTTCATTCTGTTGCTTGTCAACTTCTTGGTTACTTTTTATTGTCATTTTTTGTCAAACTTGTGCTATAACTCATTTCATAGTTACAGTTTCTCATTTGTGTCCTGATATGTATTACCTATTGACTGCATTTCCTTAACTTCACAGGACCCACAGAACTCCAGCCGGAATCGAGGATTTGCTTTCATTGAGTATCATAATCATGCATGTGCAGAATATTCGAGACAAAAGATGTCAAGCCCGCAATTTAAGCTTGATGATAATGCTCCAACTGTTAGCTGGGCTGATCCTAAAAATGCTGAATCCTCTGCTTCTTCTCAGGTCTAATACTTCCATCTTGACTATATTTTGTAATGAGATAATATGATGAGTAGCTGTACGTGCATTTTCCATTTTTCTTTATAGGAAACCCAAAACTGAAAAGAAAATATTAAAGAAAGAACAATGAGGAATTACAATGGTGGACCAGAAGTTAATTGATACTACCCTGATTCAATTCCTATATCAAGCAAACAAGAACTCCCGTAGAATTTAGATTTTACAAATTGACCCAACACCCCTTCACATTGAAATTGACAAAGAAGAATGAAATTTTTTAAAAATCCCTTGAGAGGGATTCCCTATGAAGCCAATAATTGTGTTTTATCCAACAAGCACTTGATATTCTTATAAACAATGTGGCTGTTCCTATCTTGCCAAATCACTCACATAAGTGCTAAGACTGCTCACTTACACAATATTCACTCTTTTCCCTTAACATAAAGCACTAGTACTCTCCATAAGAATTACACTCTAAGCTTCCAATACAATGACATGATTTTAGCTTCTTTACATAGCCTATCCCATAAACTAGCCCAGACGTTAGAGGCAACATGCAATGTGGGAATAGGTAATAGTCTCACCATTATACATATAAGACACAAAGATAGGAATAGACTCTTAGCTGATTTTCATTTATCAATATCTGATTTCTTATGAAGCTCCAAGTTTTGTCTTCAGTACCATACTGGACTCTTTCATTTGCTTATGAAACACCCATTTTAATACCTATAGTCGGTGTTTTAAAAAACGTAGTGAGGTGCGTTTTGAGGCGCGCCTCACTACGTTTTTTGGGAAAATCGTGTTGAGGCGGATGCCTCACAACCTGCTATTGAGGCTGACACCTCAATCTTGTGAGGCGGCGCCTCAAAACTACACCTCAATACGGTAGTGAGGTGGACGCCTCAGTAGTGGCCGATAAATGTTGGGTTTTAAATTATTTTTGAAGGCTCATTTTGACCTAATGTTACCCGGCCCTTATAATTTGACCCAATTTGGGTTTTAAATTGTTTTGAAACCCAAATTTTAAAGACCAGATTGTTTGAAATTTACCCAGCCCTTCAGAGTGCGTCAGCGTAGCGCAACTAAACTAATCCAATCTTCACAACCCAACATGAAGATGCATTGATAATGTTATGAAGTTGATTTTGTTTGAGTTGGGAATAACTTTAGCCTAAAAACTAATTTGAACATCTTTGTTGTTAGTATGATGATTGCATGTTAATTATTTTATGAATTATGCCATGTTATTGATTGTTTGTAAAGTTCTAAACCCTACATTTAGCTTTGTAACTTAATATTTATAGGATAAAATAGGGTGTTAATGATTATTAGCGTGATTATGTGATTATTGATTGATTTATGAAAATTTATGTGCTTTTTATGTATTTTAACTATCCCTAGTGAGGCTTACACCTCATTAGCTTTGAGGTTTACGCCTCGTCTCAGTAGAGAAAAACGCATCAATACTAAACGTTTTTTAAAACATTGCCTACAGTTCTTCATTATTTCTTCTATTGTTGAAAGTTGCATTCTTCCAATTTTATCAATCAATTTGTATGTGCTTGTATTAGTTAGCTGCCTCTTTCATGAATAAGGTTGTTCATACTAGTAAATTCGATGATCTTTTCTAATAATTCTGCTGAATATGAGATGTTCATTGCACAATGTCCTCATGACACATCTTGATGTGAAGCATGTCAGCATTAAATTGCTTGCTTGTTGGTACCTTGAAACATTAAGGAAATATTAACTCATGCACTTGATACAGGTTAAGGCACTTTATGTCAAGAATCTGCCAAAAGATATAACACAAGACCGCTTAAAGGAGCTGTTTGAACACCATGGAAAGATCACAAAAGTGGCCCTTCCACCAGCAAAAGTAGGTCAAGAAAGGAGCAGATTTGGTTTTGTGCACTTTGCTGAAAGGTCAAGTGCTATGAAAGCATTGAAGAACACTGAAAAATATGAAATTGATGGTGAGTTCTGCTACTGGATTTGTGGCTATACAGCCTATACTCTATTTTTAGCGGCACGTTTGATTTTTTTCTTAACCACAAAACCAAAAGGTTTATAATAGAATGTAAGCTCCACCGCATCCTCTCATGTTTAAAACCAAATGTAGTTACAACTTACTAGCGTGTCAGGTGGATTGAGCGCATGTCTTCTTAGTCAGATTGGGCTCTAATACATTGTTAAGTTGCTAGTAGATCAAAAAGCTTAAGACCATTAATGACATCCCAGCAATTGTATTTTAACTCAACATTTCTTCCTGGAATTGTCTCTTGTTATCAGGTCAAGTTTTAGAGTGTTCTCTTGCAAAGCCACAAGGGGATCAGAAATCTTCTGGAGGGCCAAATTCGCAGAAAACAGCCCTACATCCAAGCTACCCACCGCGTCTTGGTTATGGTATGGTTGGGGGTAACTACAATGCTCTTGGTGCAGGGTATGTTCCTGCAGGCTTTGCACCGGTAAGATGCAACTCCTACCCCTCCCATGGCGAAGCCACCTGGTCATATGCTTCTTTATCTAATTTATATATGGTGTATATAACAGGGATAGAAAAGTTTTTCTAAAACTACAGTTCTTTTGAGTTGGTATTTAAGCAATCATAAGAGTCGTAAATTGAATATTTGATGGAGAATAGTTTGTCACTCTGCTAAATAGTATATACCATATATCTGTAATTTGTGCTAATCTTGCTTGTAGCATTTCTTGTTTGGATTTGTGTGCTGATATAGTTGCCACAATCTTGCAGCCAATGATGTATGGTAGGGGATCAACTCCTGCTGGTATGGCAATGCTGCCAATGCTTTTACCTGATGGGCGAATAGGATATGTTTTGTAAGATTTCCTTACCTTTTTCTTGTTAGTTGCACGTCTTATGTCTGCTTTTTGTCACGGGCCGAGTTTTTACAACCTGCCGAAAGGACCTGTTAGGTATTTAGGTGGTGCTTACATGCTCACTTATAAACCATGGATCAACCCATATCCATCTTATGTAGGATTGTAACATTCTCCCCCACCCAATCGTGTGATGCCCTCCACATGTTAAGGTCTGAGCTCTACTTGTTGGCTTGGTGGGCTAGTCTGATCCATTCCCTTGTGGATCCTACTTGGTGGGGATGTAGGCTAGGCCCACAGCAATGAGAGTTGAGTCTGCTCTGATACCATTGGTCACAGACCGATTGTTGCAACCCACAAAAAAAAAAACAAGCTTGTTAGGTAGTGCTCACACCCTCCATTATAAAGTTATATTTATTTGATGTGGGATTGTGACATTTTTGCTGGCTTATACTACGAGGATTTAATGATTGTTTCCCTCAGTCTTCTTGTGTTACTTGGCTGGATGATTTGTCTATCTTCTTTTATTGTTTGTTCATCCAACAATTATTTTTCATCACCAATTTACCTGCAGTGACTAGAATAGTTGTCATCAATAACTTGTCATTTTATTATTATTATCATCATGACATCATCATCATTGTCGTCGTTGTTGTCATCTTAAGATCATGGTGTTTTAACAAGATATCTAGTATGATCAGTGGCAGAATTAATGGAGCCCACAGGGGCCATGGCCCCCAAAAGAAATTTCAAAATTTTGTATTTTTACCATTAATTTTTTTCAATTTTACACCCTGTAAATATTTAGTGCCTCTCCAAGCAAAAATTTCTGGTTCCACACCTGAGTAATGAGTATGATCATATCCTAGCTGGAAAATAATAACTGCGGACCACTTGTGTGTGGTTTGGTTATCATTCAACCTTCTTTTGTCCCAGACAAGACAGACATTGTATGACCCCTGCACATGTGAAAATTGTGTTTAAAACTTTGAAACACCCCTTATTGACACCGTCTTCTCGGTTGTGGAGCATGTATGAACTTGAGCTTAAGTTGAAAGTTGTTTATTTTGAAATGTAGGCAACAACCTGGAGTTCAACAACACATACCTCAACCCAACAACACATACCACCAGCCCCGCAGCAGCAGGGGTGGGTCAGGCAGCAGCTCCAATGGTGGAAGGCGTGGCAATGACAGCGGCAGAGGAGGCAGAGGGCGCAGCCGCTATAACCCTTACTAATCATTATATGCATCAGCTGGATAGAGAGAAGGATGAAAATATTTCCTGCTCATCATTTTTCGTTGGGGACTGTAACTAACTGAATGTGGGATAGTTGAGTTGATTATTTACCTGCATTTGAAGCAGTTCAATTCTAAAGGGAATAGCCTGTTTATTTCAAAATAGTTAATGCTATTAAGTTTTAGAGGTAGGCATCTTCATGGTGTTGTTTTGTCATGGAAGAGGACAAATGTGAAATGTCTCTCACCGATACTTTTGTTTGATCATAATATGATGCTTTTAACAATAAACAACTCGTTAAATAATAATAATGCTTGACAATCTTAAAAAAAGAAAGAAACGTAAATAGTGATTCCAGCATAAATTAACTTCGTCTCCAAAACTGAGCATTTGTTTCTCTGTTCTACAATTGAAGTACCTACCTTGTAAGTCTGTTGAAAGTTTGAATACCTTTATTTGCTGGAGGAATCAGTGGAGTTTGCTAAGGAAAAAACTGCAGCTGGTTTTTTGAAAACAAGATTTTCTTTCATTGCTTTCTAGACATGATTCCAGTTCTCAGCATCAAAATTCTGGAGACAAATTATAACTTGACAGGGAAGAGAACACAAATTAAAAGATGGTAAAGAGCATAATATTCTCATACTCATACATTCAGTGTCATACTCGATCGATTTTTCAGTTTGGCCTTCGGACACAAGCAATGTGGCGTTCCTTGATTGGCTCGTATGGTTCGAGTATCTTAGACCCCATTTAAATTTGTAATAGAGCATGTTTCTAGCTAACCCCATTCAATTACCATTATCTACACTAAGCAATTCGGCATAATGCATCGCAGTGGTGTCAAAACACAGAAAAGCTTCTCTTTCTAGCTTAACATGGAGTATGAATTTTGGTTTCAAACCTCTTCTTAGCTGATACTAAAAGCATTGATATGATATCTTACTCGCAGATTGCAATAGACAGATTAATTGCAAGAACAAGATATTTGGACCTATCCATTTTACATACTAACAAGTCACAAGGAAGCCACGGGCATCCTTTTTAATTATGGAAATGGTTAAGAGTTCTTGTGAATTCCACACAGCTCTTCCTCTTCAACTCTGTTTGTGGAGGTCAATAATGAACAGAAGCTATACGAAGAGACAATCCAAGTGCAAATCTTTAACATATAACTACATCACTATGCCTTATTTGAAGTTTGGGCCATACATCCAAGAATCAGGGAAACATAAGAAAAAAGAAAACCAAAAAAATTGATGTTACAAGAACTCTTCCACAAGCATAATTAAATGCTTCCAGGGTCATCTACTGATACAAAGAGCGCAATTGATTACAATTTAGATGCAGTTTCTATAAAATGTAATTTAAGTACCAACTACTTATACAGAGAACTTATTGTTCCAATGAAGCTATAATGAAATATAACAAAAGATAAAAGATAACAAGCTTGCCATAATTCTTGAGCACATTCACTTGCGTCAAATAGCATTATTCTTCAAATGAAAGCCGAGACATCCTGGGGTGGTTCAATCCAAATGTTCTCGAAAGGATCCTGTTCTCCCCAATCATAGCACTGCTTACGAGGATAGTATCTACAATCACTGAGAGAATATGATATGCAACGTTTTCCAAAGAAACGGACTTTTGAGAAGTACACACTGTTTCTCATTATTCCAGGGAGGTCGGTTCTTGAATGAGATGACAAGAAACTTGCAAAAAGCGTCACATTATCAAGGGTTTTCATCTCTTCCCACACCATGGTTGACTGATCAAGCTTGAATATAATGGGGTTTTCACTGCAGCATGTATAGATAACTAAGATGTCTCCGTTATGCTCTGCCATAAATTTTCCCTTCCACCAATTTTTGGCAAAAAAGTTGTCTGGACATTTGGGTGGAGGCACAGCAAGGACACCCCAATCACGTTTCTGAGGGTCGAAAACCCCCAACCAACCTGTGAGACTTAGACAATAAAAGACTCCCTTGCAGAAAACAAGTTTGTTCCAAATACTACTAACAAAAGGCAGTCGGTTTTGGTAATTATTAGTAACCCACTCCGTTGCCCCAGGATGACAAGTACTGATAGCAACAACTGTGGGACTAATGTGCTTAACTGTGAAAACTACACAGCTGGGAGAAGTTGGGGAGCATGAGAAGGCAACTATCTGATAAGTCAACTCAAATCTTGGTAGTTTGATCATAGCTCGAGTGAAGGGATTAAAGAAGAATACACGGTGAGTTCTGGGTCTGTATAGCAATAACCAACTATCCTTAGTGTAGCAGACCCTAGACCCATACAACTCTGGTAACTCGAGAGGATAGGTTCTGCGCTGCGAAGGGTCGTATAATTCATACAAGTTTCCAAATTTAGGAAAGTACATGAGCCATGGTGATTGGTTTACCACCCGGACAGAAACAGCAACGGCATGCCACCTTTTGCATAAAACAGAGGCACGAATGTTGTCCTCTAATGTTAAACGAAACATTATCAGTTCCAAAAGTTCTGTAGGAAGGTCAGACCAATTTTGTAGCTCCAAGTTCTCTTCATTGTCCTCAGTCTTCGTTCTTTTACAATCCGTTCGTGTTTCAACTAACCTATATCAAACAGAACCATGTTAATGGGATTAAAATGTAGTAACTAGACACGGAATACTTATAGAATAATATAAGTGGCACCTTGAAATCATAGTAAAGATCTTAAAATGCTTTAGTATACTAGAATAGACCTTAAAATGCTCTGAAAGTGGAACTCCACTTTATCTACATATTTCATATTTTCAGATCGTTTCACTCATTTGATTCAGAGCAGTATGGCTTCCAAGCTCCCCCTTCCAACTGCTAAAAAGCACTCTGATGTTTAAACACACTAACAGACTGTAATGACAAACTTTGAATATAGCAAACAAAGTTTCGTTTGCAATACACTGTGTTCACAAGGATGTGCCCCATTCATTTAGGCACCCTTAGTATATTTAAACTCAGTTAAATACACAAGCACAGTAGAAATAATTTGATAAGAAAACTTTACAAGACCATGACCGGCACAACCGAAACCACCAAGTATACAACGTAATCACATACTTCAACCGGCACGGTACTGTAATGAGCTTGATTTGGGAATAATAAATTCATGAACCTATGAAAATATCCAGTAGAAATCCTTATGTAGTTATGTGCCCTGAATATGGAGCTCAAATACACAGATTTATCGATAGAAATTGGGACTAAACAAATTGCAATTACAAGCCACACTGGGAATTCTCCAACAAATCTCCAAAAACATCAAATCATTATTCAAATCTTACACAGCATTGCTCATTCTATTATGTTCACAAGATAGTAGCTCATAACTCCAGAAAAATCTTAAGATCCAAACATATCCACATTAAAGAACCCATAAGAAAAAACCCATACTAAAAATTCAAATCTCACCTCAATTTCCAAGCTTTCAAATTCATCAACAAAATATACCACACATTAGTATTCCACAAAACCCTAGACTGCCCAAATCTCTAAAAACCTAGAACAGAATTTCCAACCAAATCGAAACCCATAAAATTATGACAAATGGGTTCAATTCTCAATAATTCAAACTCAATGTTAATCAACAAACATAGTTTTACGCTATAATACTCCCCATACTGTTACAATGTGTAAAACCCTTCAATCAATTTCAAGAATTTCTCAACTATCAACAACAAACAAGCTCAAAAATCAAGTGAAGCTACAAAAAAAAAAAAAAAAAAGACTTACGATTTCAGTTTCCTTCTCTTTTTTCCAGCCATGGTGGTTAGTACCAATTCTAAGTGATTCTCTTCTTCTGTTCGAAGACGAACGCAGACACTAGAAAAGAAAAGAGAGAGAGAGAGAGAGATTACAAATATATATAGAAGATGCTGTCAAAGCAAGACACGTGTAAATGATGAATCATTACCTGTGTGACAGTGTCCGTAATGTAATCTGTGTAATCCACTAAAATGTTGCCACGTCAAAAAACATGTGTCGGATATGACATGAGCTGCCTTATTTTATTATTTGGGAGTGGTGCTATTATCACACCCCTTACTGATCTATTCATACTCCACTTTTTAAATTATATAATATTTTTTTTTCTTTATCAAAATTACTTAAAGCGACATACAATAATTTAGGAAACAAATCTTCTACAAAGTAAATCTATTAAAATCTCACGTTCTTTTTTTTTTTAAAAAAAACCCAATAATCTGTTTATTCAAAAAAAAAAATTTAACTCTTAAACCATAAAATCTAATTCTTGTATACATATAAGATATTATGGAAGAGTTTCGGAACGATATCAAGAATATGGAAGAATTGTCTAAGAACGATATCAAACATCTTGAAGAATTGTCTAAGAATGACATAAAGTAAGAATTGTCTGACAATGATAGTAAGCATCTGGAAACAATTCATTCACTGGAAATAAGTTTGAAGTTTATTATTTCTTTAGAATGATATCAAGTTGTCGTTGCGTTGAAGTACCCTGTTATTTTTTATTTTTTCTGTTCCATCATGAAATAAGAAGAAAGAAAACTATATAAAAAAAAAGAAATATCAGAGATAAAGAGATCATATATGGTATGTATTAAGTTTGAAAAATAAGTAAAATGGGTAGTTTTGGAAATAAACCAACAAAATTTAATAAAAACATTTAATTTTATTTAATTAAATCAAAATTTTAAAAAGTGGGGCATGAATAGATCAATAGGGGGTGTGCCAATAGCACCACTCTTATTTGGTGGATTGGCGAATAGTAATTGGTTATATGTAAGTGAAGGCTTGTAGGTTATATGTAGATGCGCATACAGCGTAGTGAGCTGTGAAAACCGCTGAGGCAGAAAAGCACTGTGAGCAAAGAGATACCGCGTACAAAGGTTGCCTCGTCCTGATGCAATCGTGTGGTTGAATAAAATTCATGGTGCCAATCCATTTTTTTAAATTAAATTTTAAGGGTTAAAATCAAAAACCTCCCCCGATGAGAACTTGACCTAAAAATTTAAATTAAATTTTAAGTCCAAGTTCACAGGTAAAGAGAGCCATTAGTTATTATTGAACTTGTAGAAAAAAAAGAATTTATTCAACGATAAAAGTCGTAAACAAGAAATAAAAAAATCTAAAGAACATATGTAGTTGATCGTATCTATAATTGATTTCGAGCTGTGCACTAGCAACCTACAAAACCAAAAGAGTGAGGTCGACGAGGTACTTAGACGACCAGGGTGGTGCTAACCAAATACTCTCCGACACTCAAATCAATATTACGCTTAAATTTAATTGAGAATGTAAATTGTAAACAAAAATAGTGAGCAAACCGTGTATTCAATGAATGTAGTCGAGTAAAATGTTGGATGTATGAAGATCGACAATAGTTGTCGAAGGGTTCGTGGAGCATGGGATGGCTTGTGATTGATAGTAAGGGATATGACTATATGAGCCTTGTGTCTCATCTAGGTGTATCTCGTCTTGGTCGAAGAGGATTGATGAACGGCACAAAAAGTTGTTGAAGCTGCAATTAATAAGAAACGCGAAATGCGGTGAATAGTTCTCACTTGTAAGAGTTGAGAAAAGCAGGACCCTTCCCACCGAGGAGAGGTCTGCTATTTATAATGAAGACTATGAGTCTTCAACGGTTGATTCTCTCAATGCATGTGTGTGCATCACGAGGCTTAAAAATCCGTTTGATTTGGTCAATCAAATATTAATGGTGATATTAGGTTTTAATTGTGGATGTTTAATTAAGTCAAAAGTTGACTTGAACCAAAGTCCTTTTATCTGTGAACTTGACCTAAAACCCATGTTCAAATGTTTAACTGGCTCTCTTAAATGGCGGGCACGACTAATGGGCCTTAGTTTAGTTTTTTGATTACTACAATGTCAACAACTTCATTCGTTTCCTCCCAAGTCAATCCCAGCAAATAAATAAAATAAATAAATTAAGTATTATTAGGTTTTTCAAATTTTTTCCAAAAAAATTTCCTAAATGATGTTGGTATGTGAGTTGTCAACATTTTGTAAATCATGAGTTTATGTGGTGAGGGACATGATGTTGACAACTCACATGCCAATATCATTTGGAAAGTTTTTTGGAAAAAAATTTGGGAAACCTAGCATTACTTAAAAAAACAATAAAGAATCTCAATTCTAAACTCATTCAAAATCTCAATCTTTTATCACCATAATTAGGGGTGGGCACGGTTCGGTTCAGTTTTGGTCAAAACCGAATTGAACCTATATATATATATTCGGTTTTTGAAATCTTGAATCAGTTTGAACCTAATTGGACTGTAAAACCGAGTTGAATCGAACACCTTTATCCCGGTTTGGTTTGGTTCGGTTCAATTCGGTTCATCGGGTCAGAGAGTGATAGAGTGACTGAGAGATGGAGATTTGGATTCTGGGCTATGAAGAACCTAGACCTCTAATTCGAAAAAAATTTATAAAAGAATCGGAGAACCGAGATTTGGTGAGATCTACATGTTGAGATTCGAGATCGCACCAAAATGATCAATGGAGATTTGGTGTGACTCCTCCAAAGATTGCCGGGGAAGAGAGCCGGGAAAGTGCAACGGAGCCGGGGAAGTGAAAGATGCAAAACCGATAGATGGAGATGGAGTGACAGAGATGGAGATGAAGAGGGTCTGATTTGCGATTGAGAAAACAAAGATGGAGATGGAGAGATGGGGATAAGAAAATAAACCCAAACAAAAGGTTCCTAGCAACTAGAAACAGAGGCAAGCAGATGAGGGATGAGAAGACAATAGCACAAGATAGATGGAGATGAAGGGTTTGATTTGTGATTTGTGATTTGTGAATTGTGAATGAGAAGTCAAAAAACAGAGGCCAGTGGCGGGAGAGATAAGAGAGAAAGAGATAGAGTTTGAATGTTTGATGACTCTGATTTGTGAAAGACAATGAGAAAACTGAAAAATTAGGTTTTTTTTATTTATATTCGGTTCGTCGGGTCGGTTCGGTTTTGAAACATCCAAAACCAAAACCAAAACCGACCCATATTTTATGCGGTTTCATTCGGTTCGAACCGAATTGAACCTCAAAACCGAACCAAACACCTAATTTCGACTCGGTTCAGGTCGATTCGGTTCGGTTCAATGAACCGTGCCCACCCCTAACCATAATCTTTTCCACCATCACAAACTCACCAAAAAAAAAAAAAACGCATGAGATGGAGATTTAAGACTCCTTTATTGGAAACCGGGTGTCTCCATTAAAGGAGATCGAGATCTCCTTCAATAGAGAGCTCTGACTCCTTTAATAAATTTTTTAATTTTTTTTTAACATTTAATTAAAAAATAAAATTATTATAATAATAGATAATATATGTTCCTTAGGAGCAATTTGGATATTTCCTAATATTTGATTGGTGAACAATTATCACTAATGGTGATCTGTTTGGTCAAGGATACTAATCAGTAATTTAGGCAAAACTGCTATCTAATTACAATTTCAGAAAATGTCAAGGTCTTGGTTGCCATTTTCCAAAAAAAAAATGTATTTTTCATTTAATTTCCCATTAGTGGGAATTTATATAAATATATATATATATATATATATATATATATATATATATCATATAAATTATATGAAATGTGTTGTTAACCACAAAACGAAATTTTTATTGTTTGGAATCACATTATGAAATAAATTTATTTCAGCCCATAACCTAAAAATTACCAAAATATCTCTCCAAAGCCTTTTTTCTTTTAATTTTTTTTTGGTGGAGGATTTTCCATTTGGTCTCCAAATTTTATGAAAATGTCTCATTTTTACTTGAATTTGGATTTTGGCTTATTAGTTTGATTGTTTCTTTGATCATTATCTTTCGAAAATACCCTTTTTCGACGGGAAAAAGTCGTCAGAGGCCGTCACAAATACGCTTGTCGCAAATAACTATTTACCGACGAGCCGTCAGAAATAGTAGTATTTCTGACGGCCAAGGCCGTCGGAAAAAATAAAAATGCCGTCAGTAATATTAATTGAAGGTGGTCAAAATTACTAGTATTTCCGACAGCTTATTTTTATTTCCGACGGGAAATGACCGTCAGAAAAGGTTCATTGAAAAAAAAATTGCGCGCCTTCGACTCTGCATTTTATGTGGCTCGAACCCGTGACTTGAATTTGATAGTAAATGTTACTCTTACTATTTTGCTATTACTTTATATCTGATTTCTTTTGCATACTAATTATATATAAGCTATTTATATATTTGCATACTATCTAATTAAATATATTTTTTGTAATATTTAAATATAACTATTGATATTGTTTTTAAAAATAATACTTTATTAAAATATTTCCCTTATTTCATAGGAAATTACATTTTACTACTACTTTATCTTGAAATAGGATACATATATTATATCTTTGTTGATTTTATTTTTTATAATCAACATTTTACTAAAAAATTAATAATTTTTATTAATTAATAATTTAAACTTATTTTAGTAATTACTAATAATCTTGCTATATTTTATATTTATTTAATTTAGTCAGATGTACACACAAAATAAACTTCTTATTAGTACCATTTTTTTGTCCCTAAAGTCTGGTCCATAGCTATTGTCTAATTTTCTTGCAGTGATCGTTATAATTTTTTTATTTTTTTTACATTACCTATGACATATTATTTGAAAATTTTAAAATTAAATCAAAATAGTTGGCGAAAAATTTAACAGAGTGATTTCGCTAAAAAAAAGAGTGATAAATACCAAAATAACACATATAGTGACACATTTAAAATATTGACCAACAAATCACATTTTTTTTGTGGTATATAAATTATCACATACATTCCATTATAATTTATTAATTACTATTATAATAATAAATTAATTATTTTTTCCATGACAAAGCCATAACAAATAATGTAGGAAATTGTACTGCAATTTCGATAGCGTAATTGCCCTTAAAATTAATTCGAATTAAATTTTACTATTTCCGACGGCATAAAAAATGCCGTCGGAAATACAGACTATTTCCGACGGCATGAAAAAAGCCGTCGAAAATACATACTATTTCTGATGGCGTAAAATATGAAACTATTTCCGACTGCCATTTAGGCGGTTAGAAATAATATGTATTTCCGACGGCATAAGACTATTTCCGACGGTTATTGGGCCTTCAGAAATGGGGTATTATGTTTTGGCTCATTTCCGACGGCACTAATATGGCAGTCGGAAAATGTACCATTACCGATGGCAATTAGTGTCGTCAGAAATAGTTCGTCACTAATGGGCATTTTTTTTGTAGTGTAGTGTGTGAGAGAGTTGTGTTAACAATATTAGAGTGTAACATTTATACATAATCATGAAGTGATACACAAACATATAATTTCATACTATATGTGTTGTGTAATTAATTATAAGACATCTAAAAGGAGTCAAATATATAGAGTTTATCTTTAAATTTTAATTTAAAACGTAAGAGATAAAGCTTAAAGGGAGGATAAAATTTGTTAAGTCCCGATTATATTTGGATATTTTTTAATTCTATTATTGATCATATAATAAGCGCATATCATGAGATTAGATTGTCTGTGGTTGATGAGAAGATGACAATCCCCAAGCTTTTCTTTGTTTTTTCATTTCTCTTATTTGCTTTTGCCCGCTCTTCTGCTTATGAATCCAATGCTAAGGTTTGTTTATGTTTGTAATTTTATTTTAGAGTTTGTATAAAAAACACACACACACACATATATATATATATATTCTAAATTTTCATTTTTAAAAAATAATTAAATTATTTTTATACAACATTATGTCATTTATAAGGGTGATCACTCATTACTAATCGCCGAAGATGTGATTAACTCCAACCATGAATTGCTTGCTCAAGTTATTGGAGGGTAAAGCCTTTGCTCCAAAATAAGTTTATAAATATATATATATATATATATATATATATATATATATATTTATATATATATAAATAAAAAAAAAACATACGAGATCCCAATTTGCAGAGTATTCATTTTGTTCCGATGCAAATCAGTAGTTGTACAAATATAAATTATCAAGTTAATTAATAAAGTATTTAGATTTTAAAACTTTAAATTTAATTAGTTTGAAATTGATAGTCTTATAATCCATTATGACGCAGCGGTGTATGGCGAAAATAAGAATGATCACTTCGTCGAACCCTGAGACACACTCAGATGAACCATAACGTAGCGACCGGTAGTTACCCAAGCATGGACCGCCATGCAGGGGCCATCATTCCCTAATCTTCGTTAGAAAATGGTGCTCTCGAATCCTCAAAGAGCATGTCGAATCCACGACAGATAAATGTTCCAAAGGAACGATTTTATTAAAATCAATCAAAAGTTTAAAAGTTACCATAATTGGAATTAATAATACTATTTATAATAAACTAATCCTAATACGACTTGAATACGATATTCCAAAAAAAAGACTAAAACAGGAAAATATCAAAACTAATCAGAATCTGTTACAATTCATGACTCCTAACTTGACCGGAAAACAAAGATCAAATCTTACCTAAAAGGTAAGTTTGATTTATTTCCAAAACCTAAATTTAATTCTTAATCAAACTAAAATAAATAAACTTGCTAAACAAGAAAAGACCCAAATTGAAAAAAATAAGAAAATAAAGAAATTGCCCAAATCCAGTGTGACCCGCTGGTGTCAGATCGCGGTCTGGACCACGGTTCCTTCTTCTTTGTCCTACATCAGTCACCCCTTCTTAAAAAGAACTCGTCCTCGAGTTAGGTTGAAACATGTGGAAAGACAAGTAAACAAAGAAGAACCCATATTCGTCTTGTGGGAGTGGTAAACCCCAACTGAAAAATCTCTCCGTAGTCCATCCCAGATCCACAATGGCACCAAAGCAAACGTCCAACGGAATGCAGAAAATGTTGCGGCTTGGACCGCTGGACACCTGTGGAGGTTTGGATGGTAGACATTCCTCGTTGCTAGCTCTTCCCATCCCACATAGTATTCTCCTCATCTTAAAAAAAAACTCATCCTCGAGTCTGGCTAGGTTTTGTATGGGTGGATAATACTTCAAATGTACCATCTTGTCAATTACTGGCTTGAACGAATATACTTCAGATGGTAACAACAATGTTGGATCTTCAAAATCCAAATGAAGAAAAACAATCCTCAAATTACCCCCAAAAAATTTGTGTGAATTTTCAAATCTGTCAAGAAGAAATTGTAAGTCAATCTGGTTGAATATCCCATACAAGTTGTCACCCTTGGAAACTTTATCAATGGAAATCGATTTAGCTTCCAGTTTTGCTTTTGCCACATCTAAAGTGCAATCAATATCAACGGTTGGATCGTAGTCTTCAACTTCTAAGATCCAAGGCTCGTCTTCAATTCCTTCGACAATTTCCACTTCATACGAAATATCTTCAACTTTATCTTCTGCATGACAAAAATCTTCAAAATAATCATTTGGAAGATATTCCTCCCACATTACTTGTTTCATAACAGGCCATGATTGGATTCTATCCATTCCAAATCTTTTCCGATCCTTTTGAAAGTCTTCCCACCAAATTAATGCATCATTTTTCAAATAAATTTCTACAAATAAAACTTTCAAACTTTCTTCAGTTTTCTGATATTCAAAATATTCTTCAACTTCTTCCAACCAATTAAAAAATTCTTCAGTTTTCATATGTCCAGAAAAAAATCGAAGTCTTGGTTGATAATCATTATAGCTCGAAAAATAATTATTGGAACCAAGAGAACCATTGAAACCCATTGAGAACCGAAATCAAAGTCTAAAAAAAAACGTACCAATAATTGAATCCTGAGAACTGGTTACGAAAAATAAATTGAAAGTGGTGGATATGAATGGCGGCACGCGATTAATGGTGATGAGGATTAGGGTACGTCTGAAACTGGTGAGGTTGATCTGAAATTTCTGGCACTGTTGAGGCTGATCCACAATTTTTGCTGTCTTTTATTTTTCAATTTCGTTTCTTTTTTTTTCTTTTTTTTTATGGGGAGATATAGAGGGTGAATATATGGCGTTTAGGAAGGTAGTTGGTTGTGGTCTGTGGACGCTGAGCCTAGCACAGAGGTAGACTCGGTCGCTTTGATACCAATTGACGCAGCAGTGTATGGCGAAAATAAGAATGATCACTTCGTCGAACCCTGAGACACACTCAGATGAACCATAACGTAGCGACGGTAGTTACCCAAGCATGGACCGCCATGCCGGGGCCATCATTCCCTAATCTTCGTTAGAAAATGGTGCTCTCGAATCCTCAAAGAGCATGTCGAATCCACGACAGATAAATATTCCAAAGGAACGATTTTATTAAAATCAATCAAAAGTTTAAAAGTTACCATAATTGGAATTAATAATACTATTTATAATAAACTAATCCTACGACTTGAATACGATATTCCAAAAAAAAGACTAAAACAGGAAAATATCAAAACTAATCAGAATCTGTTACAATTCAGGACTCCTAACTTGACCGGAAAACAAAGATCAAATCTTACCTAAAAGGTAAGTTTGATTTATTTCCAAAACCTAAATTTAATTCTTAATCAAACTAAAATAAATAAACTTGCTAAACAAGAAAAAACCCAAATTGAAAAAATAAGAAAATAAAGAAATTGTCCAAATCCAGTGTGACCCGCTGGTGTCAGATCGCGGTCTGGACCGCGGTTCCTTCTTCTTTGTCCTACATCACATTAACTTCCAGAGTTGAAAAAGCTCGAAGATAATCCATTAACTTCCAGAGTTGAAAAAGCTCGGAGGTCGACAGTTCATCATTATCACAAGAGTTTCAGAGGCTTTTCAGCAATGCTCACACCAGAACAAACCGATACTTTATCAAGTAGGTGGTTTTTTAATAACATAAATATTTATAGTAATTACACTGTTCAGGTACCAAATCCCACAAGTTTTTTCGTACCGGATTCTAAATAGATATATGTTAAAGCCAAATTGTTGAGGGGGACATGGCCCCAAGTCCACAATTTTTTATATATTGTATTAGCATTTTACATGTTTTATTATTTATATTTTTCTATTAAAATTTTAATAGTTTTTCAAATTGATCCTCCAAAATCCTGGAGCTGGCTTTGACTCCACGGGTTGGTTTGTAACATTATTTTATATAGTAGTTGTTGGGTTTTAATTTGTATTTGTTGTTGTTGGTATGAATTGAATGCAAAAAAATGGTCAGTTGTTTCTGTGTTTGAGAGCAAGAGGTATCATCTCCAGACTACAAGGTCATGGGACTTCATGGTTGAATAAGTGAAATGTGGGTCTAGTAAAGGCTTATTTAGTGAGCACCGTAGCCAAATAAAAGGACCAAAACATGATGTGATTTGTTGGAATCTAACAGCTTCAGTGAAAATGGATTGGGTCCTGTGCCTGACTATTTTAGAGGACAATGCATTCCAAGAGATCAATTTCCATCAAACACATGTAACAGGTAAACTTAATATTTTAGTTTTCATTTGTGTTTAAGATCAAAAGACAGAAATAAGATACAATAGTAGCCTAATTTAGAGAAAATATCCTGAAAAAGTATTCGATAAGAGATATCTTTTGAAAAAAAAAAGAGAAGAGTGTAGGGTAAAATTATAAAAATTTGAAAGTTTACAAATAATGGCAAAATTAAAGTAGGGCAAAATTATGAAACTTAGAAAACTTAAATAATTTTAATGGGATATAGGACATTGAAATATTGAATGCTTTGCTTAGGTACAAATTCATCAGAAACATTATTATTCGATGAGTGACTATTTTTCTTCTTCAGTAATTTATTGAATGATAAATCACTACCGGTAATGGAGATAGTGAGATGTTAGTAAATTTGTACGCGGAAGCAATATACTGCAACTAAAGTAGGGACTTGAGAAAACACAATTTTACGTGGTAAAACCCTCAATTTAATCTGAGGGAAACATCCACGGGCAAAGACTGAAGGACTTTATTAGACCAAAAAGATTACAATCTCTCTCTCTAATATTTTAGGAGAGAACTACAACCTTTACAAGGAAAGAACAAAAGGTAGAAGAAGAAAGCTATTGCTTGGGATGGTTTTGGAGTGAAAAACTCCCACCTGTTTATAGTTGGATTGGATGGCAATTTCGTAATTTAATTAAGAGAAATGTGTGGCTCACATTTCTTCTTTTCCACCATCAAATCTCAACCACAATTTCCATACCTACCAAATGTGTGGTTAGGAATAATTCAAGCATATTGGGCCTTGATGGGCCTTAATTGGTTTGGGCTTGAAAATGGCTTTACTATTTCTTCATTCTCCCACTTGAAGTCATCTTTCTAAGTTGTCAGATTTCTTCATGGTCCATCATTCCCTCTAATCTTTGCACAAATTTCTGCTGCTTACGTTTCTGCTAGACCATAGGAGGATCTACACCATATGAACTTGTCAGTATTGATAGGCTTGGTCATTACATCTGCTAGATTCTCCATGGTGTGTATCTTTTGCATATCCACACTACCGTCTTCCACTACTTCCCGAACAAAATGATATTGAACTCCTATGTGCTTAGTTCTGGAATGGAAAGCTGGATTTCTTGCGATGTGCAAGGCACTTTGACTGTCACAAAACAGAATAATCTTCTCTTGTTTGTGCCCGAGTTCCTCCATTAGCCTTTTAATCCAAACTGCTTCCTTACAAGCTTGTGTAGCTGCCATGTATTCTGCCTCAGTTGTAGATAGAGCCACAACTATTTGTAATTTGGAAATCCAGCTCACAGCTCCTCCTGCAATTGTAAACACATAGCCGGTAGTAGATTTCCTTTTATCGAGATCTCCAGCAAAATCTGAATCCGCATAACCCCTAACGGTAAATTCCAAACCTCCGTAACATAATGCAACAGATGAGGTTCCTCTGATGTACCTCAGAATCCTTTTCACAGCATTCCAATGCTCTATACCAGGGTTCGCCATGTGTCGACTAACCGCTCCCACTACTTGTGCAATGTCTGGTCTTGTACATATCATAGCGAACATCAAACTTCCCACTGCTGATGCATATGGCACTCGAGACATCTCTTTCCTCTCTGCTTCATTGCTAGGACTCATACTTGAGGATAATTTGAAGTTAACAGGAAATGGGGTAGAAATTGGCTTACCATCTTGCATGTTGAAGCGTCGCAAGATTTTATTCAAATAATTCTTTTGACAAAGCCAAATCTTCCTGTTACTTCTGTCTCGGTGAATTTGCATCCCTAGAATCTTGTTTGCTGGTCCCAAATCCTTCATATCAAACTCTCTAGCCAACTGTGCCTTTAATTCTTGGATTCGATCTTTGTTGGGGCCTACTACCAACATATCGTCCACGTACAATAACAGGATAATGAACTCATTATCTTCTTCAAACCTTTTGTAATACGCACAATGGTCTGAACTAAGTCTATTGTACCCAAGGCTCATGATATAGGAATCAAATCTCTTGTACCAACACCTCGGCGCCTGTTTGAGACCGTACAGAGATTTGTTCAACCTGCAAACCAAGTTCTCTTTGCCTGATTCGACAAAACCTTCTGGTTGAAGCATATAAATCTCTTCTTCAAGTTCTCCATGAAGAAAAGCTGTTTTCACATCTAACTGCTCTAGATGTAGGTCAAATGTAGCACACATCGCCAGGACTACTCTGACTGTCGTGAGTCTAACAACAGGTGAAAATATTTCATTGAAGTCAATACCCTCTTTCTGAGCATATCCTTTTACCACCAATCTTGCACGATACCGCTCCACTTGGTCATTACCATCTCGTTTGATCTTATAGACCCACTTGTTTCCGATGACCTTCCTTCCTTGTGGTAGCTTAACAAGATTCCATGTCTTATTCTTATGTAAGGCTTCAATCTCCTCCTGCATTGCTGTCATCCACAATGATACATTCAAACTTTTAGTAGCTTCATGGAAAGTTGATGGCTCTCCATCCTCTGTTAAAAGACAGTATGCTATATTGCTTTCAGTATCATAATCTAAGTGCCAAACCGGTGGTCTTCTCTCACGAGTTGACCGACGAGTTTCAGAAGCCTCAGGCTCAACTGGTTCTTCTTCTTCGTGCTCTGGTGCTATTTCAGAAGAATTTGAATCTTCAAGATCCTGAATATTTTCCACCTGAACTTTTGCAGTCTCTGGATTTTTCTTTGAAGTGCTATCATCACCTTTCTCTTGCAGTTTGCCTTCTGCAAATATCACATCTCTGCTGATGACAACCTTGTGGGTAGTGAGATCCCACAAGCGATACCCCTTAACTCCATCAGCATACCCTAAGAATATACATTTCCTGGATTTTGGATCCAGCTTTGTTCTTTCTTGGGTGTTGTACATTACGTACACAAGACTTCCAAATATATGAAGGTGTGAATAGTCAACTGGTTTCCCGGTCCACATCTCCATCGGTGTCTTCAAATCGATTGTCGTTGAAGGTGATCGATTTATCACATAACAGGCGGTTTTGACTGCTTCTGCCCAAAATGTATTGGGTAGACCTGCTGTCTTCAATATTGCTCTCGTCTTGTCCAACAAGGTTCTGTTCATCCGCTCTGCCACACCGTTTTGTTGAGGGGTGTGCGGTACCGTGAGCTGTCTCTTAATGCCTTCTTGTTGGCAGAAAACATTAAAGTCCTCACTTGTAAATTCTCCTCCATTGTCCGTCCTCAAACACTTGATCTTCTTTTCAGATTCAAGTTCTATCCGCGCTTTGAAGGCTTTAAATACTCCAAACACATCTGACTTTCTCTTGATCGGGTATACCCAACATCTCCTGGAGTAATCATCAGTGAAAGTCACCATGTACTTTGCTCCTCCTAGGGATATATCTGGTGATTCCCAGACATCAGAATGAATCAAGTCTAGAATGCGTTTGCTCCTAGCAGTAGAACTGCTAAACTTCAATCTATGTTGCTTACTTGTAACACAATGCTCACAGAATGGAAGATTTACTGTTTTGAGCCCAGGAAGCAAATTCTGATCAGAGAGAATCTTCAAACCTCGTTCCGACATATGGCCTAGTTTGCGATGCCACATTATCGTTGACTCTTCTCCATGGTTGGTTGATACAACACAAGAATCTGCTTCTTGAAATGTTTCTCCATTGAGCATGTATAGATTTGAAGTAATCTTTTCTGCCTTCATGACCACAAGCGCGCCTCTGACAATTTTCAAGATCTCATTTTCTATTTGGGTCTTGCATCCAAGATCATCTAATTGTCCCAAAGACAATAAGTTCTTTTTTAGGCCCTTCACATGTCGTACCTCCTGAATGGTACGAATTGTCCCATCATGCATCTTTATCTTGATGGTGCCAATACCAACGATTTCCAAAGCATGATCATTACCCATAAATACAGATCCTCCAGAGACAGGTTCATATTTGTGGAACCATTCTCTTCGAGAGGTCATATGCCAAGTGGCTGCTGAATCTAGAAGCCAAACATCAGCAAACCGTTTTCTGCCTTCATCGGCAGTATTCCCCTCGCTGTATAAGACTTCACCATCGTCTGAAGTGTTTGCTACACACCCTTGAGAGTTTGATGATTCTGGAGCTCTGTTATTTCCACTCTTCTTCTTGTTATGCCAACACTCACTTTTGACATGCCCTTTCTTGCCACAACCGTAACATTTGATGCTCTTTCTACTTCTTGATTTTGACCTACCATGATTGTGACTCCCATTGGGGCCACGTTCCGTTGATCTCCCTCTCATCATTGTCAAGGCCTCTGCCTGCTGCGACCTTGCTTGTCTGTCTTCCCTGTTATTACGTCAGCTCTCTTCTTCCAGAATAATAGCTGCAATATCGTCGAAGACTAGATATTCTGAAAGGATGTTGTTCGTCAGGTTCATGATAAGTTGATCATACGAGTCAGGTAGACTTTGAAGTAGAAGCTCTGCACGTTCACCTGGATCTATTTTGTAACCCAACGTAATGAGTTTTGAAAATAGAGTATTCAGAGTGTTGATATGGTTGGTCACTGATGTTGTTTCCGCCAATCGAAGAGTATACAGTTTCCTTTTTAAGAAGATCTTGTTGTGTAGTGACTTGGCCTCATATAATCTTGTCAGAGTATCCCATATCTCTTTTGCTGTCTTCTTCTCCGCTATACTTGACAATACTTCATCTGCTAGTGCCAAATGTAAGTTGCCGATAGCATTACCATCCATCTCCTCCCACTTTTTGTCATCAGTGAATTCTGATGGCCTTTGCTCAATTGCTGCTAGGCAATTATCTTTTCTCAATACCGCCTTTATTTTCATTTTCCACAATGAGAAATTGCTCCCATTGAACTTTTCAATCTCAAACTTTGCTGCCATCCTGTTCATCACGATTTGTTTAACTACCACTGTTTCACAGTGAATAGTAATATACGTATTTATGAACAGTACCGTATACTAGAATAGTGACCGTAGTTGTGAATAGTACACCAGGTAGGTTCCCAGGTAAGAGAGGTGAGTCACAATGGACCACTTAAATACCAAGTCTTTCCTTAGCCAGAACCTTTCCTAGACATGCACTTTCCACACCACCACACTTATTTTCAGTAACCACGAATACTACTAGAAGCTCTTAGTCAGTAAACTCAAGAACAATTCTTTTCTGATGTGGAAGATCAGACAATGCTGCAACCACAGAGCATACTAAGAATTTCCTGTAGAATCTGACAACTTAGCAACTTGGAATACAACCAGATAGCTCTGATACCACTGTTAGTAAATTTGTACGCGGAAGCAATATACTGCAACTAAAGTAGAGATTTGAGAAAACACAATTTTACGTGGTAAAACCCTCAATTTAATCTGAGGGAAACATCCACGGGCAAAGACTGAAGGACTTTATTAGACCAAAAAGATTACAACCTCTCTCTCTAATATTTTAGGAGAGAACTACAACCTTTACAAGGAAAGAACAAAAGGTAGAAGAAGAAAGCTATTGCTTGGGATGGTTTTGGAGTGAAAAACTCCCACCTGTTTATAGTTGGATTGGATGGCAATTTCGTAATTTAATTAAGAGAAATGTGTGGCTCACATTTCTTCTTTTCCACCATCAAATCTCAACCACAATTTCCATACCTACCAAATGTGTGGTTAGGAATAATTCAAGCATATTGGGCCTTGATGGGCCTTAATTGGTTTGGGCTTGAAAATGGCTTCACTATTTCTTCATGAGATACACAATTAAATAATGAAAAATTCAATATTTGAAAACTGTATCTAGAATGACAATATATGGTATAATTTGATTATTATGAGCAAATACAAATACAAAATCGTCGTAGACATAGCTAATCATGACCAAACTGATCGGATACATTAGTTTTTTACTAAAAGAATGGAAATGCAAATTATATAGGAATTCTTGAACCTGAAGAATAACAAGTTCTTCATTACCCAAAATAGAATAATTAATCACTCATCGTAATTACAGGAAAATGATCGGTGCTCGTTACTATTACGAAGGATATGAGATATCGTACGGTCCCCTGGAATGTGTTGGTCAGCTCGAGACGACTTCAGTCATGGAAGTCACACTGCTTTGATTGCTGCCGGACTTCCAAATGCCATCCAAGAGAACTTGGTTATCCAAGGCGGAGCACCTGGTGCCCATTTGTCTGTCTACAAAGTTTGTTGGTTCGGTCACTGTGATTCCGCGGATATTCTCAAGGCTTACGATGATGCAATCCTTGACAATGTTGATGTTATTACTTACTCCATTGGTTTACCGTCTCCTGCAAGCTATTTCGAAGATGCAATGGCAAATGGAATTGTCGTTGTTGCTTCTGCTGGTAACGACAGACGCATAGGCAGCGTTGTGAATGTTGCTCCCTGGATGATCAATTACATTACTCTTGGCACTGGATATACAATACAAGTATGTAAACACTTACTTGATTTTATTATGTTTAATGAACTCAATTTAACAATGAAGCTTTTCAGGGTTATGGATTGAACAATGATGTACCCAGAAGCTCCTTTCCACTTACGATATACACCCGTAATTACCCACAAGAGCGGTACGTAGGTTTGCTACGCACAATATTTTATGGCTGCTGCTGCTGGTCTGATTTCCAAATTAATAATTTTCCAATCATATATATGCAGTTACTGCAAGACAACACTGAATTCTGCATACACCTACAATAAGATAGTGGCGTGTTACATGGAGGCAGGGGAAGATAACATAGCAGCAAAATCAGAGATAGTAAGAGAAGCAGGAGGTGCTGGAATGATCCTTATCGACAAAGGAGATGCTGCTCGAGTAATATTTGATGCATATGCAGTGCCTATTTCGGTAATTGGATTGCAACAAGGTATGCAACTTGAAGAATACATCACCACATCAAGGTCAGTTTAATTCCCATCTGCTGCTGCTACAAATTTCATCAGAATCATATCACACTATCTAATTAATAATCTTCAATATTTTTTAGCAATCCATTTGCAATAATTTCACCGACAGAGGCAGTGCTCAACACTAAACTTGCACCAACCGTGGCTTATTTCTCTAGACAAGGACCTAATGCCATTACACCAGATGTTATCAAAGTAATTTTATTGTATTTTTGCTATTGTAATGTGGTGCTTTAACTGTTTTATATAAAATACAATTAATGGAAAAAATTTATATCTTTTTTGCAGCCTGATATCACAGCTCCAGGTTTTAATATCTTTGCAGCATTTCCTGGAGGACCTAACGAATTTGGGATAGATTCAGGCACTTCCATGTCTGCGTCTCATGTTACCGGCGTAGCTTCTACAATCCGAGCTACAAACAAAAGATGGAGTGTTGCAGCCATAAAATCAGCTATAATGACCACAGGTTTAACTTTTTTTTTTTAAATTCAATACTTGTACATTTTTGTATAAACGAGGTATGTAACACGTAAATTATTCGTGCTTCCTTCGTTGCAGCTATCATGATTCAATCCGGAGCAGGACCAGCAACACCATTTGATTTCGGATCAGGACATTTAGAGCCTGATCTTGCGCTTTCTCCAGGATTGGTTTATGATTTTGATGAGAATGATCTCATTGATTTCCTTTGCTATCACATAACAAATGATTATGATTATTACAAATTATCTAATATGGTTGGAAGGAATGAAGTATGCGACTCTCCCCCAGTTCCACCATATCAACTTAACTATCCCAGCATCGCCATTTCGAGCTTGTACAGGCTGGTTTTAGTCAGAAGAACGGTCACTTTCGTTGCATCGAGAAATGGTCCCAAAGTCTATTGAGCCTCCGGAAGGCGTTGATGTCACAGTTGAACCTCAGGTTCTTGATTTTTCACACGGTGAGGAGAATTTAAGCTACACAATCCATTTCACACCTCTTAGAGTAGCTCCTGGTTGTGCTTATACTTTTGGAAGCATAATTTGGAGTGATGGAATCAACATCGTGTTAGAAGTCCCATTGCTGTTAGAGTTGTCCAATATTGTGAGATTGGTTAGCTTTTCTTTATTTAGAGTTGATTAGGTTTAGGATCTCGCACTTTTTTTTTTTCTCCTATTTTTTGTTTGTTTAATTTTTATGTTTAACCATTTTAATTTGAAGTTTTTGTTTGTTTGGTATATTCCATTTAAAGTGGTAGCTATTCAAATCTTAAACATTATAACATTATCAAACTGAATAAGCGTCTTTTCTACCGAATCACCTTAAGCGTTTAGTTTGGTTTTATATATGTACACTTTTAAGGATTGAAAAAAAAAGAGATTGACACATCAAATACAAACAGTTACGTAATTGAAAAATACTCCTGTTTCAAGCAACCAAATGGTCCAAATCTAATCCGGCTTCTTCTGTTTATAAACTTTTCAGAGAGACTGTGTAGATGATTAGGAAACATCTAAACTTATCATCCTCCAAGAAATGTAAATTAGATTAGATTTTTATAAGTAAAAATAAATATTTCGAAAGTACAAGCAATTAACTCAAATAACATCATACAGGAGGCCTAAAATCCAATTTAGACCCACACATTGTATATGAACTAATGAACTTACAAAAAAATGTTTACAAATTACAAGAGGCCAAAAAAAGAAAAAAACCAGAAGGGGGTAAATTGCACTAATTTACCATACATTTTATTAGGGGTGGCAATATGGGCCACGACCCAGTGACACGTCACAAACACGACACGATATTTGCTGGTTTGGGTTATGTCTTATTGGATTTGGGCTACTAACGGATCAACACGTTAAACTCATTAATTAAATATGTCGTGTTTGGGTTGAAGAACCCCACCCAACCCGTTAACCCATTTAACACAATTAAATATCAAGATAAATATTTAATTTACAAAATATAGAGAAACCATAAATATTGCTTTAACAAATCAACCTTAAATACTTTAAATTATTCCTTCTCTTTTTATGGTTTACTTATAATTACTTATCAAATAATACAAGTCTTGAAAATTAGGTTTCGAAAAGGTATTCTCTATTATTTTAATTCTGTTATTTATTAATATTTTTTGTTTATACTTTATACTATGTCGTCATCCTTGCATGACTTTCGTTTAGAAATTTTGAATAAACATTTGTATTATTCTTGATTATTTTCATTTATTAAATGAGTTTTTATTGGATTGAATTATGTAAAAAATGTTAAAAGATTTAAATTACTTTAAAATTTTAGATGAGTAATGAATCAATGGAATTGCAATTTATCTTAACATTTATAACCTTCAAATTAATGAGACGTGTTTGAGTTTCGACCTATAACATGATAAGCTTAACAGGTTATTCGGGTTGAGTTAAAAATTAACATATCGTGTTTGAATTTATACAAACACGACATGATGTCCCATATTGCCATCCTTACATTTTATAATTAAACACACAAGAAGTTCTTAAATTGTATAACTCAAATGTTTTTTTTTTCCATCAATTAAATACACAAGAAATTCTTAAATTGTATAACTCAAATGGAAATGTTTGCTTAAATATTTTTTTTCATCAATTAAACATACAGTAAGTTCTTAAGTTGTATAACTCAAATGGAATATAACATCTAGAATACAAAAGAAGTTCTTAAGCTGCATAAAAAAGTTCTTAAGTTCTTAGCCAAGTTAGTGATCAGGCCAGTAGAAAAGCCAGCTCAATGCAACATTACTACTGTAGTAGTGTGTGAGAGAGTTGTGTAAACAATATTAGAGTGCAACATTTATACTTAATCATGAGGTAATACACAAACACAAACAGATAATTTCATACTATATATGTTAGTGTAATTAATTATAGGGATATAATTATTTTCCTTCCTGTAGATTATTTTATTAGATATTTTACCCTCTTAAATTTCAAAAATAACCATTTTTCTATCGAAAAACCAAAATATAAGACATTTTCGCTCTACAGTTACCTTTTCCCAATCATCCTCATGTTAAATGTCTGGTTTACTCTTCGATACAATCTTAAAATGACCATTTAACCCTCGTAATGTTAATTAAATAAAACAAATTTAAAAAATATAAAACATAAGACAAAAAAATAAAAATAAGTACAGAAGTTCAGTTCTTCAATTTTCCAAAAAATCAAAGTCAACAATCTTCTTCAACAATCTAAACCCAGATCAAAATTCAATACCATAAATCAAACCCAGATCAACACCAGAAATCGTACTCATCCATTTCAACCACCAAACCCAGAAACCCAGTAGACCACCGCCATTTTCCAGAAATCCAGGAACCTCGTCACCTATTTCCCACCAGTTCCCATAGACCACAAACACCACCCCTACACCCAAAAACTGAAACCGGAAACCACCAACAGCACCACCCAGAATATCGGAAACCACCATATACCACCCAGAAACTAACTCGCCATCAGAAAATTCGAAACCTAGAAACCAACCGACTCCCCACTGAAATCCAACCAGAATCAAAGTAATATTGAAAAAAAAAACAAGTTTAAGTAAAAACAAAATCAAAGTAAAATCAACCATATTCAACACTCTAATCCAACCACCACCAACAACCGAAAGCATCCAAATCAAAAATCAGTTCAAAAAAATCAAAAATCTTTTTTATATTCTCTCGTTTGAATCCCTCTCTCGATCTACAATAAAAAATATATCCCTCTCGATCTCGCCCATCTCCATCGTCTAAATCATTCTCAATCTCGTGGAGCAACTGGTCGTCGCGAAAATGGGAAGGCTTTACGGTGGCTGTGGGATTTGAGTGGTGATGGGGTTTTTATCTGGTGATTGGATGTGGTTTGGGGTCGGTGGCTGATGGCGGTTGACGACGAGGAGGAAGATGTAAGTGGTGGTGGGTGTTTGACTGGCGTGGATTCGCGCAAAAGAGACAGATCTCGATTTGGGTCGATTTGGTTTCGGTTGGTGGTAGTGGTGGTTTGGATCAATTTGGCTTATGGTGGTGGTGGTGGTGGTGTTCCGGTTCAAGGTCTTCTGTTGGTGGTCCGGTAGCGTTCTGGTTCATGTTTTGGGTGGTGCCGGTGGTATAATTTGGTGTTCTTGGTTTTGAGTTTGGTGTTGATGATGATGGGGGTTCAGTTTTGATGATGATCTGGGTTCTCGCCTGGGTTTGGTGGTTGTGATGATATGGGTTATAGATTTTTTTTGTTTTTTTTTGTTGTTTTTGAAACAGTTATGGGTTTGGAGTTTGGTGATGATGATGTTGATGATGAATTGATGATGATGGTTGCGGTGTTAATGTTGGTGGATGTTTCTGGAAATTGTACTTTTTTTAATTTTATCTGAGTTAATAAATTAATAATTGATATTTTTATTTTACTTTTTTACCCTTTGAATATTAATTCCCATTCCTGTCCTGATAGTTACAATATTGACTTTGATATTTGATGGTCAAAGTGCTAGTTTAACGGAAATTTTAACGGAACGAGGGGAAATGTCTAATATTTTAGCTTTTATGGAAGAAAACGGTCATTTTGAAACTAAAAAGAGTAAAATATCTAATAAAGTAAACTACACGGGGGAAAATAATTATATCCTTCGATTGTAAGACATCTAAAAGGAGCCAAATATATAAAAGGAGCCAAATATATAGAGAGTTTATCTTTAAATTTTAATTTAAAACATAGGAGATAAAGGTTAAAGGACGATAAAATTTGTTAAGTCATGATTATATTTGAATATTTTTTAAATTCTATTATTGATCATATTATAAGCACTTCATGAGATCAGATTTTCTGCCGTTAATGAGAAGATGACAATCCCCAAGCTTTTCTTTGTTTTTTCATTTCTCTTATTTGCTTTTGCCGGCTCTTCTGCTTATGGATCCAATGCTAAGGTCTGTTTGTGTTTGTAATTTTATTTTAGAGTTTGTAAAATATATTCTAAGTTTTCTTTTTTCAAAAATAATTATTTTATTTTTTTTCAGCATTATATCGTATATTTGGGTGATCACTCATTGCTAAAAGCCGAAGATGTGATTAACTCCAACCATGAATTGCTTGCTCAAGTTATTGGAGGGTAAAGCCTTTGATCCATCATAAGTTTTTTTATATATATATATATAAAAAAAAAAAACATACGAGATCCCAATTTGCAGCGTATTCATTTTGTTCCGGTACATATCACCGGCTGTACATGTATAAATTATCAAGTTAATTAATAAAGTCGGTCTTCGTCCTTCTTTTGCCCTGTTTTATCTTGTTTCCCCGTGGCTTTGTGTTTTCTCTGTTTCTTTCATTTGCTGCTGTTTTGTTTTTATAGACTGGTGCCTTTTGTGTGTTGTCCTTGTTTGTTGCTGTTTGGGTCTTTTACCTGGCTTGGCCCCCTCTTGTCTCTTCCCTCTTGCCTCTCCGGCTTTGATTAATATTATTAGCACTTCAAAAAAAAGTTAATTAATGAAGTCTTTAGATTTTAAAACTTTAAATTTAATTGGTTTGAAATTGACAAGTCTTATAATCCATTAACTTCTAGAGTTGAAAAAGCTCAGAGGTCGACAATTCATCATTATCACAAGAGTTTTAGAGGCTTTTCAGCGATGCTCACACCAGAACAAGCCGATACTTTAACAAGTAGGTGGTTTTTCAATAACGTAAATATTTATAGTAGTTGCACTATTCAGGTAGTATGTTTTATTATTTACATTTTCTATTAAAATTTTAATAGTTTATCAAATTAGCCCCCCAAAATCCTAATATTATTTTATATAGTAGTTGGTCGGTTTTTAATTTATATTTGTTGTTGTTGGTAATTTGGTATGAATTGAGTGCAGAAAAACGGTCAATTGTTTCTGTGTTTGAGAGCAAGAGATATCATCTCCAAACTACAAGGTCATGGGACTTCATGGTTGAACAGGTGAAAAATGGGTCAAGTAAAGGCCTATTTAGTGAGCACCGTAGCCAAATAAAAGGACCAAAACATGATGTGATTGTTGGGCATTTTGATAGCGGTGTTTGGCCAGAATCTAACAGCTTCAGTGAAAATGGATTGGGTCCTGTGCCTGACTATTTTAGAGGACAATGCATTCCAGGAGATCAATTCCCATCAAACAAATGTAACAGGTAAACTTAATATTTTAGTTTCATTTGTATTTAAGATCAAAAGACAGGCCTAAGTTTAGAAAAAATATCCCGAAAAAGTATCCGATAAGAGATTTTTTTTGAAAACAAAGAAGAAGAGCAGAGGGTAAAATTATAAAAATTTGAAAGTTTACAAATAATGGCAAAATTTAAGTAGGGCAAAATTATGAAACTTAGAAAACTGAAATAATTTTAATGGGTATAGGACATTGAATGCTTTGCTTAGGTACAAATTTCATCAGAAACATTATAATTGTATGAGTGACTATAAATTACTACCGTAATGGAGATACACAATTTAATAATGAAAAATTCAATATTTGAAAATTGTATCTAGAATGACAATATATGGTATAATTTGATTATTATGAGCAAATACAAATACAAAATCGTCGTAGACATAGCTAATCATGACCAAACTGTATCGGATACATAAGTTTTTTACTAAAAGAATGGAAATGCAAATTATATAGGAATTCTTGAATCGAATAATAACATGTTCTTTATTACCCAAAATAGAATAATTAATCACTCCTTGTAATTACAGGAAAATAATCGGTGCTCGTTACTATTACGAAGGATATGAGATATCGTACGGTCCCCTTGAACGTGCTGGTCGTCGTTTTTATCGGTCAGCTCGAGACGACTTCAGTCATGGAAGTCACACTGCTTCGATTGCTGCCGGACTTCCAAATGCCATCCAAGAGAACTTGGTTATACAAGGCGGAGCGCCTGGTGCCCGTTTGTCTGTCTACAAAGTTTGTTGGTTCGATCACTGTGATTCTGCGGATATTCTCAAGGCATACGATGATGCAATCCATGACAATGTTGATGTTATTACTTACTCCATAGGTTTACCGTCTCCCGCAAGCTATTTCGAAGATGCAATGGCAATAGGAGCTTACCATGCCTTTAAGAATGGAATTGTCGTTGTTGCTTCTGCTGGTAACGACAGACGCATAGGCAGCGTTGTGAATGTTGCTCCCTGGATGATCACTGTCGCTGCATCCACCATCGATAGACAATTCATCAATTACATTACTCTTGGCACTGGATATACAATACAAGTAAGTAAACATTTTCTTGATTTTATTATGTTTAATGAACTCAATTTAACAATGAAGCTTTTCAGGGTTATGGATTGAACAATGATGTACCCAGAAGCTCCTTTCCACTTACAATATACACCCGTAATTACCCACAAGAGCGGTACGTAGGTTTGCTTCGCGCAATATTTTATGGCTGCTGCTGCTGGTCTGATTTCCAAATTAATAATTTTCCAATCATATATATGCAGTTACTGCAAGACAACACTGAATTCTGCATACACCTACAATAAGATAGTGGTTTGTTACATGGAGGCAGGGGAAGATAGCATAGCAGCAAAGTCAGAGATAGTAAGAGAAGCAGGAGGTGCTGGAATGATCGTTATCGACGAAGGAGATGCTACTCAAGTAATATTTGATGCATATGCAGTTCCTATTTCGGTAATCGAATTGCAACAAGGTATGCAACTTGAAGAATACATCACCACATCAAGGTCAGTTTAATTCCCATCTGCTGCTGCTACAAATTTCATCAGAATCATATCACACTATCTAATTAATAATCTTCAATACTTTTCAGCAATCCATTTGCAATAATTTCACCAACAGAGGCAGTGCTCAACACTAAACCTGCACCAACTATGGCTTATTTCTCTAGACAAGGACCTAATGCCATTACACCAGATGTTATCAAAGTAATTTTATTGTATTTTTGCTATTGTAATGTGGTGTTTTAACTGTTTTATATCTAATACAATTAATGGAAAAATTTATATCTTTTTTCCAGCCTGATATCACAGCTCCAGGTTTTAATATCTTTGCAGCATTTCCTGGAGGACCTAATGAATTTGGGATCGATTCAGGCACTTCCATGTCTGCACCTCATGTTACCGGCGTAGCTTCTACAATCCGAGCTACAAACAAAAGATGGAGTGTTGCAGCCATAAAATCGGCTATAATGACCACAGGTTTAATTTTTTTTTTTACTATTCAAAACTTGTACAATTTTGTATAAACGAGGTATGTAACACGTAAATTAATCGTGCTTCCTTCGTTGCAGCTATCATGAATGATAATACCGGTGGACCTATTCAATCCGGTGCAGGACCAGCAACGCCATTTGATTTCGGATCAGGACATTTAGAGCCTGATCTTGCACTTTCTCCAGGATTGGTTTATGAATTTGATGAGAAGGATCTCATTGATTTCCTTTGCTATCACATAACAAATGATTATGATTTTTACAAATTATCTAATATGGTTGGAAGGAATGTAGTATGCAATTCTCCCCCAGTTCCACCATATCAACTTAACTATCCTAGCATCGCCATTTCGAGCCTAGACAGGTCGGTTTCAGTCAGAAGAACGGTCACTTTCGTTGCATCGAGAAATGGTCCCAAAGTTTACGGAGCATCTATTGAGCCTCCGGAAGGCGTTGATGTCACAGTTGAACCTCAAGTTCTTGATTTTTCACATGGTGAGGAGAATTTAAGCTACACAGTCCATTTCACACCTCTTAGAGTAGCTCCTGGTTATGCTTATACTTTTGGAAGCATAACTTGGAGTGATGAGAATCAACATCGTGTTAGAAGTCCCATTGCTGTTAGAGTTGTCTAATATTGGGAGATTGGTTAGCTTTTCTTTATTTAGAGTTGATTAGGTTTAGGATCCCGCACATTTTTTTTCCTAATTTTTGTTGGTTTAATTTTTATGTTTAACCATTATAATTTGAAGTATTTTTGTTTGTTTGTTATATTCCACTTAGAGTGGCGGCCATTCAAACTTTAAACATTATCAAACTGAATAAGTGCTCTTACCACTGAATCACATTAGTCATTAGACATTTAATTTTGCTATTTTTTGAAGAAGTTTTATATATATATATATATATATATATATATGCTCAAGAAGAAGTTTTTAAAATATTTTCAATCCCTTTTAAGGATTGAAAAAAAAATGAGATTGACACATCTAATACAAACAATTAGGTAATTGAAAAATACTCCTGTTTCAAGCAACAAAATGGTCCAAATCTAATCAGACTTCTTCTGTTAATAAACTTTTTAAATAGACTGTATAGATGATTAGGAAACATCTTAACTTATCATCCTCCAAGTAATGTAGATTAGTTTTTTATAAGTAAAAATAAATATTTCGAAAGTACAAGCAATTAACTCAAATAACATCATACAGGAGGCCTAAAATCCAATTTAGACCCACACATTGTATATGAACTTACAAACAATGTTTACAAGAGGCAAAAATAAAAAAGAAGAAGAAGAAGAAGAAGAAGGAGGGTAAATTGCACTAATTTACCATACATTGTATTAGGGGTGACAATATGGGCAACGACCCAGTGACACATCACAAACACGATACGATATTTACAGGTTTGAGTTATGTCTTATTCGATTTGGGTCACTAACGGATCTACACGTTAAACCTGTTAAGTAAATATGTCGTGTTTGGGTTGAACCCCACCCAACCCATTAACCCATTTAACACAATTAAATATCAAGGATAAATATGTAATTTACAAATATATATAGAAACCATAAATATTGTTTTAACTAATCAACCCTAAATAGTTCCTTCTTTTTTTATTGTCTACTTATAATTACTTATCAAATAATGAAAGTCATAAAAATTAAGTCTCCAAAGAAAAGGTATTCTCTATTATTTTAATTTTGTTATTTATTAATTTTTTCTGTTTATACTTTATATTGTGTCGCATCTTTGAATGACTTTTGCTTAGAAATTTTGATTCAACATTTGTATTATTCTTGATTATTTTCAATTATTAAATGAGTTTTATTGGATTCAGTTATGTAAAAGAAAAAAATTAAAAAATTTAAATTACTTTAAAATTTTAAATGAGGAATGAATGAATGGAATTGTAATTTATCATAACATTCATAACTTACAAATTAATGGATTAAATGGGTCTCATTGGGTAAACCATTAATTAATGGGGCGTGTTTGAGTTTCGACCTATGATATGATAAGCTTAACGGGGTGTTTGGGTTGAGTTAAAAATTAATATATCATATTTAAGTTTATACAAACACGACACGATAGCTTATATTGCCACCCCTACATTTTATAATTATGGCTTAATATGCAAAGAAGATTAACATATCGTGTTTGAGTTTATACAAACACGACACGATGACCCATATTGCTACCCCTACATATCGTGCCCATATTGTCACCCCTACATTTTATAATTAAACATACAAGAAGATCTTAAGTTGTATAACTCAAATCAAAATGTTTTTTTTCATCAATTAAACACACAAGAAGTTCTTAAGTTGTATAACTCAAATGGAAATGGTTTTTTTTTCATCAATTAAACACACAAGAAGTTCTTAAGTTGTATAACTCAAATGGAAATGTTTTCCTTTGTCAATTAAACACATAAGAAGTTCTTAAGTTGTATAATTCAAATTGAACTGTTTTTTTTTTCATCAATTAAACACACAAGAAGTTCTTAAGTTGTATAACTCAAATGGAAATGTTTTCCTTCATCAATTAAACACATAAGAAGTTCTTAAGTTGTATAACTCGAATGGAATATAACATCTAGGATACAAAAGAAGTTCTTAAGTTGCATATCTTCTTTTAGAAGCTAAGTTTTGTCTGTTTTGTGGTTATTAATAACAATTACTCATTTACTCAACTGTTTTAGTGAATACAAATCATATTATTCTGTTTTTATTTTCTGCTCCATTTTATTTCTTACGACTAATGATATTTTTCTTCATTAAAATAGCTAACTTTAATTCTTTGAGGAAATAAAAGGTGAGAATAAACCGATTAATTAGTATATTAAAATTTCGAAACTGAATAGTCTCATCTCTTTGATTTATTAATAGCTTTACAAATACAGTAATAAGCCTTTTGGCCGGAATTATCACGATTACTCTTTAATTTATCAAGAGCTTTACAAAATTATAATTATCCCAAAATTAATAAATTATAAAACCTAAATGAATTAAGAATTTATATGAAGGAGTTGTTACAGTAAATAGAAACAAATGGATTAAAACAATGTGATGGATCACGATCAGATGGGTATAAGCTTAGACTATTTAAGGACTAATTTGCATACCTGCATGCATGCAGCACATTATCAATTACCTAGAATTTAACGATTTTAATTTGTTTTTACAATCACAAAATTATAATTCATTGTTGACAAAATTAAAATTAAAATTTTCTCTAATTAATATCTGGGGTAAAATTAATATCATATACCAACATGTGGTAAAATTAATAGAACGAGAAAATGAATTTGGACTTTTACTTCCTTTTAAGTACAAAATGTGCAAGTGTTCAAATATATGTGGATGATAAAAAATGCATTAATTGTCAAAGCACCTTTAGCATGATCTCACAAATAAAACACATAAGAATAATGAAAGCACTCCAATTGAGACTTGAGATAGGTTCAATCCTAGCTTCGTTGAAGTTTTTTTTTTTTTTTTTTTTTTTTGAGATTGACACATCAAATACAAACAATTAAGATAATAGAAAAATATTTGTGTTTTCATTATCCAATATGGTTTGGTGGCACTCAGATAATGTCTCAAGTTCACTATATAGATATATAAATACTTGTGTTTCAAACAACCAAATCTAAGCCGGCCTCCTTTCGAAAAAAAAAAAAAAAATAAAAATCTAATCAGCCTTTTGTTAATATACTTTTTAAAATACTATATACATGATTAGGGGAATCTAAAGTTATCAATTATCCTCCTCCATGAAATTTAAATTAGATTTTGTAAGTTAAAAAGAAGTATTTCAAAAATACAAGAAATTAACTCAAACATCACACATGAGGCCTAAAATCCAGTACCCCAAATTGTATATGAACTCACAATAAAATATTAAAATGTTTACAAGAGGCAGAAAAATGAATCCAAGAGAAGTTAATATAAATTATATTGGGTATAATGTATGAATTTCTTGACTTAGATCGGAATTGATGTTACTAATAATGAAACAAAACATATAATTCAGAATATCATCTTAATTACATCATCTGCATTGCATATTTTTAAATTTTACAAATAATTTTCTATTAGAATTTTGGGACATTATTGGTCTAACACAATATCATCTTAATTTACATCATCTTTAGGCTCCAATATTTATTGATCCAACCTATTTCAGAATAATTTGATCTTATAAATTACATGAGTAAAATTAAATGTAAATTTTCAATGAGTACTCATTCAATTCTCATGTTTTATATCTATAACAACATGTATTATCTCCACTTTCTGATTAGAATTAACCCAATATGAACAAATATTGTATTACTATTTTTTTTAGATATTGGAGAAAATTAAAAATATAACTAATACTGACTTTGTAGACACATAATAATTAAATTGAGCACTATATATGCTTGATTTTTAATGACAATTATTTGTTTTTTATTTTTATTTTTACCAACTCCTTTCCATATAACCGGTAATAGTTTATCGTCCCGAGAATGTAATTTTATAAGTATTTATGTATCAGTGGTTAATTCTAACTCTTTAATTATTTAATAGCTTTACATAAGATCGTATAATAATAATAAAATTCATTAGAATTATCATAAAATTAATAAAGTGATAAAATGTAAATAAATTAAGAGATAATTAATGAAATGATAAAACCTGAATGGGTGAGATAATTAATGAATTGTTAAAACCTAAATATATTTTTGTAAATCCTATTGAAATATAAAATTTTAAAGTGAAATATAAATTTTTATTAATTAATTAATTGGAATGAATAATAAAACTTTTATAATAAACTAATCTCAATACTGGTTAAATATGACTTCCATAAATAAATAAGAACTACTAATTAAACAGGTTGAAATGAACAAGAAAACAATTTCCATAAAAAAATTTTTAAAAATGAAATAGAAATTCCAGTGGAACTAAAAAAAAAAAGTTTCGACTGAGATTATATCTACTATATTATAAATAGTTATGATTTCTAAAAGTAAGAGTTAGCCTTATTATAAAAATCTATGAAATTAAAATAAATAAGTGATTAATAAACTAGATTAAAGTTTTTTTTTTTATAAAAAAAACTAGATTAATTTTGGAAGGATATTGATGAAGAGAATATGAAAATTGAAAAAGAAAAAGAAAAGATAAAAATTGATTAAAGAAATATTATCAGATGCTTATAAACTTAACTATTTAAGTACTAGTCTGCAGCAATCAACCCATTACACATAAAATTTAATTAACAAGGACCTTTCTAGTTTCTACACTTGAAAAGATGAAAATTTTGAATCTTTTCTTCATTTTCTTTTGTCTCATCCTTGCTTTTTCTGCTCATGGATCCGCCATTTCTAAGGTGGAAATATATATATATATATATTTTTGAAATATTACAAAAAGTATATGCTGTTGTCATAGAGTTTGTAAAATATTAATTCTACGTTTATTTTCTTAAATGAAAAATTATAATTTTTTTTTTTGCAGCATTATATAGTTTATATGGGTGACAACTCATTGCCAAACTCTGAAGCTGTGATCAACTCCAACCATGAAATGCTTGCTCAAGTTACTGGAGGGTAAAAGATCTCATTAATTATTATTACTGGTTAAATCAATTTACATAGAGTACCCTTATAATTCATTCATTTTCAGATTTGAAAAGGCTAGGAATGCTGCAGTACATCATTATCACAAGAGTTTCAGAGGCTTCTCTGCAATGCTCACACCAGAACAAGCTGATAAATTATCAAGTAAGCATAGTTTATCATTAACAATAATAAAAGTTAATACAAAACATATTAATTTTTTTTTTTTTTTTTTTTTTTTGCAGAAAACCAATCTGTTGTTTCTGTGTTTGAGAGCACTAGTCATCCTCTTCACACTACAAGATCCTGGAACTTCATGCTTGAACAAGTGAAACAAGGCGGCTACGGCAGAGGCCTATTCACTAAATTCCAGCAACAAATCCAAGGGCCATACCATGATGTGATTGTTGGACATTTTGATAGTGGTGTTTGGCCTGAATCCAGCAGCTTTAATGATCATGGTTTGGGTCCTGTCCCTGACTACTTCAAAGGCCAGTGCACTGCAGGAGATAATTTCCCATCAAACACATGTAACAGGTCATTAACATAACACAGACTACTTAGAAGAATCAATAAGAAATCTTTAATAATACATGTTTGTGTAAGGAATCTTTAATGATACATGTTTGTGTTTGATTATGCAGGAAAATAATCGGCGCCCGTTATTACTATCAAGGATTTGAGTTAGAGAATGGTCTCCTCAAGAATCAGGGCAGTCCATTTTATAGGTCAGCTCGAGATGACAACAACCATGGAACTCACACTGCTTCAATTGCAGTTGGAGCACCGGTGCAGTCTACTATATTGAATAGTTTGAAGAACCAGGTTATTGTAGGCGGGGCTTCGAAAGCTCGTTTGTCTGTCTACAAGGCATGTTGGTTCAATAAATGTAGTTGTGCGGATCTTCTCAAGGCTTATGATGATGCAATCTGGGACAATGTTGATGTTATTAGTCTCTCTGCTGGACAAAACAGCCCCGTTAACTATTTCGAAGATTGTATCGCGATTGGGGCTTATCATGCTTTTCGGAGCAACATTGTTGTTGTTGCCTCTGCTGGGAATGATAAGCCTAACGGCAATGGCATCACTGCTCGTGAAGGTAGCGTTACCAATGTTGCTCCTTGGATGATCACTGTTGGAGCTAGTACTGCTGATAGACAATTTGTTAACTCTATTGTTCTTGGTAACGAAAAGTCTTTCCAGGTAAAATTGATGATTGGTTTGATTTGATTACCTCAATTTGCTAACATTTTACACAGAATTACAATCAATCAATTTTTCCAGGCTCATGGAATAAGCGGACTTACATTAGACGGCTCACATCCAATTGTGTCTGGCGGGTAGGTTTGCCATTGGTAACATTTATGTTACACATAACTGTAATTCTCATATATGTTTTTGAACAAATTCCATTGTAATTTTGCAGTTACTGTCATAGAAACTCACTCAAAAATCGCGCAACAGCATCGAAGATACTGGTATGTTTTGTGGAAAGACCATCTGAAAACAGAACAGATAAGTCCGAGGTGGTGAGACAAGCTGGAGGTGTTGGGATGATTCTGGTTGATAAGGTAGACCTCAGTCAGGTAGTATATGCCAATTATGTTGTTCCAACTGTGGTAATTGGACCAGAAGAAGCTCGACATATTGAAGATTACATCAAGAAAACAAAGTAAGTTTTTCCATTCTTCTTCTCACTGATACAGATTTGTTACTCAGTATATACATTCAATTCTAAATTATCATTATTTTAAAATATTTTATTAGGACACCATTTGCAAGCATTTCACCAGTACAGGAAAAGTTGAACACCAAGCCTTCACCAAAGATGGCTTATTTCTCTTCAAAGGGACCTAATTCAATTACACCAGATATCATCAAAGTGAGACTTTTATTTATTTATTTATTTTTTATATATTACAAAATTCTAAAGTAATTGGTGTTGATTATTGAAATTTTGTTGGCAGCCTGATCTCATAGCACCAGGGTTGAATATCTTGGCAGCTATTCCTCATGATCAAATTGGGATGTTTTCAGGCACTTCCATGGCTGCTCCACACGTTACGGGCGTAGCTGCTGTTCTCCAAGCTACAAACAAAAGATGGAGTGTTGCAGCCATAAAATCAGCATTGATGACCACAGCTATTTTGAATGACAATACTGGTAACCCCATTCAATCTGGTAACAGACCAGCAACACCATTTGATATAGGATCAGGACATTTGGAGCCTGATCTTGCATTTAGTCCAGGATTGGTGTACGAATTTAACGAGAATGATCTCATTGATTTCCTCTGCTACCACACAAAAGATCATAACAAAGTAAATCAAATGGTTGGCAAAAATGTACAATGCAAGTCTCAACCAGTTCCACCATATCAGCTTAACTATCCTACCATCGCGATTTCTGAATTGGCCGGGCCAATTTCAGTCAGAAGAACTGTCACTATCCTAGAAGGCAAAAAAATCTCCCAACTTTACAGGGTATCTATTGAGCAACCTGAAGGTGTTGATGTCACAGTTGAACCCGAATTTCTAGATTTTTCGCGGGCGCAAGGTTCAAAATTGAACTACACGGTCCATTTCACTCCTCGAAATGATAAAGTTCGAAATTATGTTTTTGGAAGCATAACTTGGAGCAATGGGAAGCAATATCAAGTTAAGAGTGCAATTGCAGTTAGAGTTGTAGTGTAATGAGAGAGACTTAGCTAGGATTTGTTTTCATTGGATATGAGTTCAAAAAAATAGGATCTCAACTAGTTTGGTTAGATTTATTCATTTTTGTTAGGGAATTTGATTGGTTTCATTTTGATGTAATCTTGTCATTCAATGGAAACAATTTCTCTTTGATTATTATATGGGTCAAACAATCAGTTTCAGATACCAAATATTCACTAAAGAGAAATCAAATCCAAGAAGGAAATATTTACAAAATAATCATTCTTCATTGAATGTAAGATTAGATTTATAAGTTAAAGAAACAAATTTAACAAATACAAGAGAAATCAAACATGAGGCCTAAATCCCGTAAACAAAGTGGCAGAAAAAACCAAAATCCAAGAAGAAGATAATAAAATCAACAACAAATGGGGCATTGTATCAACCCATTTTCATTACACTCACCACATCTTACCATATTCTTCTGACCTTCATCCAAAACTCTACAGCTTCCATTGCAATCCATACACATGATGAATCTCACTCCAGCACAGCCTTGACATCCTCCGACCGCCTTTCGAATCCCCTCAAACAGCATTTCTAGTTTGCCATCTTCGTCCAACTTTGTCACCTCATCAACACCCCCAATAAGCCTTCCTTTAACAAACACAAGTGGCACTTTCACTTCTTTAGTCTCCATTAATCTTCTTAATTCCTCCTTGAACCCTGAATCCATAGATATATCACGCTCAAACATCTGTATTTGAAGTGATTCAATGATGGACCTGACGTTGTTGCAATCTTCAAATGTCTTTCTGATTCCTCTCAATGTAGTAGTGTAAATCACAACAGCATTTTCACCACCTGGTGGGCATTTCTTTTCGAAAAGTTGAAGAACAGACTCTGATGATGAATTATTATTCCTGGTATATCTAGTGTTGTTGTTGTTGTTGTTATATGTTGGTGAAATGATTGTCTTGATTTGCTCTTCTTCTTCTGATAACTTTTTCTCATAACTAGCAACAAGATCTGGATCAAACAGAGGACTAAGACTCCTCCTTCGTGACGAAATCGTTGAATCACTACCTAAACTCTCAGTTTTCACTGGTAAACTCAAATTCAACACTTTCTTACACGATTTCTCTTGATACTTATCAACTTTCAACACTGTTTTCGGGCTAAATCCCGATCGTACTGGACCGTTAATAACCCCATTAACGCATACCTTGTTCTCTTTGCCACCAAATCTCTTCACTTTCTTAGGAGACTGAAACTGATTGAAGAACTTCAAAGGACTTTTAACTTCCAAATCTCCAAGCCCGCGAAGCAAAGCACGAGCTTTCGGGCTTTTCTTAGGCTGATTCGAAATGGGGATTTCTTCTTCAAGACCCTCCATGAGCTCCCAAGCATTGATGACCTCTGGTTCTCCTCGAGGAGGCGATCTCTGCACTCTCTTCTTCGTCGTCTCTGCAACAATCTCTTTAATGGGCTGCTCTTCTTCTTGTTGTTTCTGTTGTTCACTCTTGTCTAGACTGAGAACACCGTATGTGCTTGAAGTGAGAGAGACAACGTGGCTGACAACGTAGTCGCCGCCATTGTTGACGATGATATCTCGGTTAAGTTCCTTCTTGAAGAGTTTCGAAGAAACACAACCCATTGATTCTGTGGGGTTTTCTCTGTTTTTTGCCCTGTTTTGTTGGGTTTGGTTTTTTTGTTTGTGCTTGATTAAAACAAGTGGGAGTTATGTTTTTTTGAATCCTAACCGTTATCCTGTCTGCAACGGACCCCAACGGTCAGATTTTTCGAATGAGACGGGTGTTTCATATAAGGTCCCTTTACTTTCGCATATTAATATTATGTTTCCGCCTCTTATCTTTTAGTAATACTATATTTGACCCACTGTCCTCATGTTATGAAGTGTAATTTTTTTTTTGTTGTTGAGAAATTACTATTAATTTAGAGTTCGGGGGAGATGGACACGATTTGAACCCACGACATCAATAGTGTAAGTGTATGTAAAGGGGCATGCTATTAGAACAACATCATCTCATTCATTCAAGTGTAATTTAAATTGGTATAAAAAAAGTTTAATTTAAATTTTGTCAAGAACACATATACTGATGTATTAAATATAAGAGATAAGATTATATTGGAAGCATGTTTCTAATTACAAATTTTAATTCTTTTGGTTAAAAAAAAATGTTATATATTATCAATACAACATAAGAATTATCATACTGTTACGGAATCACCAATATATTTTATTTGAAGAGTAGAAGTAGAAACAGACTTCTAAAATCATCACATTGTTGACGAGATGAAGTTGGTGCGGTGGTAAATCCCTCACACCTGCACCATGAGGTTGCGGGTTGGAGTCCTCACCCTCCACAAAAAACCCTGAATTTATGTAATACTATAATACTGAATAAAAAAAACATCACACTGTTACGATTCCAGGGATGTTATGTAAGTGGTGGAACAAAAGAGAGAATACATTACGCTATAACTTTTGATATGTGTGTAAAGAGTTTACTAATGACCAACTCAATTTTCTAAAAGAGAAAAAAAGTAGAGCTTGAGATAAAAATTAATTTGGGTATTTATAGTACTAATTATGTAGTTTATGTATATCAAAAAAGAAATTATGTAGTCTAAGGTTTTCCTTGAGCTTTTGTTAGTCAGATAACTCAAATTAATCAATAATAGTTTTCATATGCATAAAAAAATAAAAAATTCCACATCAAAGATGAACTGGCAACCTTTTGCATGATTGTGTAGCATGCGTGTCAGGCTTAAGACGAGATTTACATTACATATTTTGAGTACAAAAAAAGGTGGTCCGATTTTTTGAAACCCAAGATGGCTTGCAGTTGCAGTGGTGCAGTCATTTTGTAGAACAACTAATTAAAGTGAAACCTTTTTATTTTTACGAAAAACATACTTTGTTAGATTATAAATTTGAAATCATCCGATACGTGGGGATGTACGAGGAAGAAAATCACTCGGAAGCAAAAGAGAAAAAAAAAATGCAAATGGTGAACATGGTTGGGAATTTGGGCTTTCGTCAGCCCATGCATATTTGTCAAGTGTCTTGAACAAGTATAAGCCCATTTAAAATCAAATCTTGAGAATCATTGAATCCAATCTGTCACTAATAATATTTAGACACCTTGTTAGACTATAAATTTGAAATCATTTGGTGCGTCCAATATCACCTAAACTTTGGGGATGTACGAGAAAGAAAATCACTCAAAGAGGCAAGAAAATAATTGAACATACTTGGGCCTTCATCAGCCCATGTATATTTGTCAAGAGTCCCGAAAAAGCCCACCCATTTTTAATCAAATCTAGAGAGGCTTTTGAATCATGCAATCCAATCTGTATATAAATTATTTTTTTCTGACACAAGAGGCAAAATCCCTAACATAATCCGGAAATTCTTCTATCCAAAACCTATCCTCTCTAAACGACAAAGCCTCCGCCACTGAGCTGAATATTTGGCAACTATTTTCCGAGAGCTAGACACCATTACCAAGCCAGCAGAATTTCTAATGACAATTCCTGCACCAACATGACAACCCACCTCATCCACAGCTGCATCATAATTAATTTTATACGTACATGGGTGTGAAGGTGGCCACACTTTCATATCAGCAAAAGTCCCCTGAGCAAACCTGTTAGAAGACCAATCCCTACCCGTCTGAAAATCTGTCAAAAAGTCATAGCCCGGCCACTCAATCACAGTTTCTTGACGATTAAAAGGCGTGCACAACCGAGTTGCGCGCATATACCAACTCCTCCATGCTATCACACAGAAAAAGGCTATATTGAAATAAGCCTCCATCTTCCAAGCCTCTCTAATCTTTACTATTGCACAGAGGACACACTTTCTGAACCTTGACACCACGGCAAGCCAAATTCACCATTGTAGGAATTCAGTCATTACAAGCCTTCCAAACAAAAATTCTCACCTTCAACAAGACTTGCAATTTCCAAAGAGGTTTCCACCATTTTTCCGGAATCCGAAGCGCTTGGGGACTTCAAATAGCCTCTGCATCCTCCTTCCAGAAATTATTCATAATTAAGTCCACATTCCAACTTCCCGATGGTGTTAACAATGTATCAACAATAGCCTCGTCACCCAACATTGGTGGGGACATCACTTTGAAACCCTCCACAGAGTTCCTGCCTCCATTAACCCCTACTCCAAATCAAGCTCCTCCAAACATTTACACCAGTGGATTTTCCGTGAAATTTCGTTACTCCCCCACCAGAATAGCGTTTGAACCTTAGCAATCAGACCCTTCGGAAGTTAGAACAAAGACATGGCATAAAAAGGAATAGCCTTAATCGTGATATCTTTGCCTGCCACTGAAGGTAATTTTTCCAGCCAACCTCTAATCTTTTCCCAAACCCGATCTACTATCTCAGAAAACAGCTTCCGTTTTTGTCTTCCTGAAGTACTTGGGATTGGGAGAGAACCAAGTACTTCTCATGACACTTAATTTTTATATTTGTATTCTTCAAGACAAACTCTTTTACAGTACTCAAGAAATGGCAAATAAGGTAATTTATTTGTGTTGGAAACACAATCAACAGCAATGTGTGTGAAGAAAAAAAATATGTGTACAGTAAATTTTATTTAATAAAAAATAAATAAACTAATGTTATACAACACTTAAACAATATAAATGAAATACTGTTTTTGGTACCTACTGTAAAAAGCAATATAAAATACTGTTTTATATAAATGAATTACTGCTTTTTCTATATCTACAGCAAATATATATATATATATATATATATATATATATATATATTTGAGCTATTTTTTTAATGAAAAATCAGTAAAACAAAATTTAATATTACCATAATAGAAAAATACTAACTTGTATATGTAATTGTTTGAATGAAGATAGATGCTTACGTTGAGCAATATCTTTTTTGTTTTTTTTTTTGGTAACGAGGATCCCGAACTTCGTCCGGACACAAATCTGTCCGTCCTCTTTCAACTGCGTGACACACGTCTGATCTGAGTACCCTACCGGTCTGTATGTTGGTTACAGAGTAGGACAGATAAGAAACCTCGGCCCGCACCACTGGCCCCACAACGATACAAGCGGGTAAATCAGGACTCACCCCCGTCTGGGTAGGATTCGAACCGCTGATGTTAACCCCGTATCCGTCCTTCCACCAGCAGGGCTAAGCGTCCTGAAGGCTGGCCTCAAGGTAATTGCCAAGAGTAGAACCAAGGACTTGGGTTTCATCCCAAGCCTTGGACCACCAAGGCAACCACCTTTTGGTTGAGTTGAACAATATCCTAAAGACAGTATTTCACCCTTTCACTGTGCTTTAAAACCGATAAGACTGCCTACCAAAATACAATATGAACATAGTATGAATGAAAGAAAAAATTAAATCAAAACTGTGTCTGCAAACTTGACTCACTTGTCCTATTTATAAACCCATAAAGACCTTTTTGTAAAGACACAAATGTTGTAGAGTTGTGTCTATTAAAATAAAAAGACATGATTGTGTAAAAAGAACAGACATCGTTTTGAATCCAATAACTGTCCGAGTTTAAAATTAAAACAGAAAATTCAAATGTGTGATGCTTTTTTATTAAATCAAACATCTTCAACAATTTGTATATTAATTGAAGAGTGCTAGAGTAGAGACAAATGACAATACATACTTCTGTCATTTTATGGTGCAGAGTGGAGACATGTTAACGACCAATAATCAGATCTCCATCACCCATGACATGACTTGATAACCCTTGTGATTGGTTCATGCATGTTTAATGTTTTCGTGTGAAGTATATATGCATACGAAATATGGGATACAAATGAACTATAATCAGATCCAAACATACATATAAGTCAGATTTCTGACAACGCGAACCTGAACAACGCATGGGAAGATCCCAAACTATTTTTATTATACATAGTTTTTTTTATAAAAAAAACATCATCTATAATGATTTTCTTTAATTGTATAACTGTGTTAATATACTATTAGTGAAAGCGGCTTACTAGAAGGAAAAAAAATAAACCAGAATAAAAATTTATTTAAACAAAATACTTTAGAATATTATTATTAATATATTTTTAACTGAAATGATGAGATTAATCCAATAATATACCTCTCACAGTTGGATTTGAATCCTCTACTCATCTTAAGTGTCCTTATCTTGTTCTCAATTTGATAATCTACTGTCAAGTGTCTAATTTCATAAATTAAGGTAATGTTACTTTACCCAAATTTGATATCCAAATGATGTGGTAATATTTCAAATCATTTATTTAATGCATAATTTAACTGATCAGAGTGTTGCCACATCATTTGGACAAAGTAGCATTACTCGACAAATTAAAATTAATGTTCTTGATTAATTATATTAATTTTTATGTCTTTTTTCTGTTAAAAGATAGAATTAATTTAATTACTGATTTATTTATTATACTCGTGGCAGTAGATTATGAAGATTATGGTATTGAGTTGTGAATTTGTACTTAACAAATCTATTGAAGAGCACAGTTCCTCCATGAAATGATTCACTTAAATGCCCACATGAATTTGTATTTCCATTTATAAATCAGTTCAAAACTATTCAACAATGAAATTTCAAATGTCTTTTTAAAATTAGATCCCCTTAATATGTGTTCCAAATCCAAAAAATTTAATAAGAAAATTCATATTTAATTTGTTTAATACAACAAGTATACATTTGTTTATATATGAAAAGAATAAATTTAAGTTTTTTATTCACATTTTCGATTTTCAACATATATCCTTCTAGATTTTTCGATGTTTGGTCAAAATTAGTCAGATCAAGGGATGATTATTAATTGAAAATTAGAAAGTTTGGGGGAATTTTTTAACCGTCCCACTTTTAGATCGAAGAAAAGTATGCATTAAATGTTTTAAAAAGTTTAATGTTCTAGAAGATTAAGAATAAACTAAAAAGCTTTTTGTGATGCACTCGCACTCACACTCACATAAGCCTAGGCAATCAAAATTCAAAATCAACCTATCTCGGCGGCGGCGGCGGCTGCTTAAATACAAGAGAAGAGGAGAGCCCCATTCAAATCACCAATGCATTTCTTCTTCAATTTTACCAATAATAAGGTTTGACTTTTTTTTTTTTTTTAGGCTCGGCTTCCTTCAATCAACTGAGCTTGCCTAACCAGGGTGACAAATAGTTTTTTTTTTTCTTTCTTTCTTTCTTATTTTCTAATTTATACAAAGGAATCTCTGTAAACACGGCTATGAATGCATCTTCCATTACCGGATAAGATATGAGTTTTATTGTACTTTATGATTTAAAATTCTATTGTAAGAGTAAATGGAGAGTACATAACAACTTCATTAAGCGTGAATGTTGATTGAGTTGTAACTTAAAGTAACCCAACATAAATCATTTGATCGTGTGGTGACTAATGTATCAATAAAAACTTATTTATTATATTATTTAGATATGATTTTAAATAAATAAATTGCCTGTGTAATATTACTCAGGTTAATTATTTATTTTTGAAAGAGGAAATGGTGATAAATGTCACTTTTTTGGAGGTGTGTTGCACCAACGTCACTGCTTTAATAAGTTATGTTTAAAAGGCACCTATTATGGTGAACTACCAAAATTGCCCTTAAATAATCAATTTTTTATTCTGTTTGTACTTCTATCTCCACGCTTCAAACAATGAACTCAGTAACTCCTCTCTCTCTCTCTACAATAAACTTGTCTGAAAATTGAGTTGGTAAAATTTATGTATAAGATGATGAAGATCTGGGTCCAAGACTTTTAACACTGTGTCTGAGCCTTTTGTAAAACTATCCGAGCCTTTTAAATTGTTGTCCGAGCTTTTTTCAAGGATATTAGTTTTGTCAATTTGAATCTCCAAACATTTTTAATAAGTCTTCGAGCTTTTTCATAGCTTTTTCCGAGCTTTTTCTTAAACTGCCCGAGTTTTTTCATGAATTGCCCTGCCCGAGCTTTTTGGATATGGCTCCGAGCTTTTTCATAAAAGCTCCGAGCTTTTTCATTAAAGCTCCGAGCTTTTTCATGAACTGCCCGAGATTTTTCGTGAATTGCCCTGCCCGAGCTTTTTGCATAAGGCTCCGAGCTTTTTCATAAAAGCTCCGAGCTTTTTCATCCGAGCTTTTTCATGAACTGCCCGAGATTTTTCGTGAATTGCCCTGCCCGAGCTTTTTGCATAAGGCTCCGAGCTTTTTCATAAAAGCTCCGAGCTTTTTCATCCGAGCTTTTTCATGAACTGCCCGAGATTTTTCATGAATTGTTCTACCCGAGCTTTTTCCGAGCGTTTTCATAAAAGCTCCGAGCTTTTTCATCCGAGCTTTTTCATAAAAGCCCCGAGCTTTTTCATAAAAGCTCCGAGCTTTTTCATCCGAGCGTTTTCATAAAAGCTCCGAGCTTTTTCATCCGAGCTTTTTCATAAAAGCCCCGAGCTTTTTCATAAAAGCTCCGAGCTTTTTCATCCGAGCTTTTTCATAACAGCTCCGAGCTTTTTCATCCGAGCTTTTTCATGAATTGCTCTGCCCTAGCTTTTTGCATAATGCTCCGAGCTTTTTCATAAAAGCTCCGAGCTTTTTCATAAAAAGCTCCGAGCTTTTTCATCCGAGCTTTTTCATGAATTGCTCTGTCCGAGCTTTTTGCATAATGCTCCGAGCTTTTTCATAAAAGCGCCGAGCTTTTTCATGAACTGCCCGAGATTTTTCATGAATTGCTCTGCCCGAGCTTTTTTGCATAAGGCTCCGAGCTTTTTTATGAACTAAAAAAAAAAAGCTCGGAAAAAGCTCGGAGCATTATGCAAAAAGCTCGGGCAGAGCAATTCATGAAAAAGCTCGGATGAAAAAGCTCGGAGCTGTTATGAAAAAGCTCGGATGAAAAAGCTCGGGGCTTTTATGAAAAAGCTCGGGGCTTTCATGAAAAAGCTCGGAGCTTTTATGAAAACGCTCGGATGAAAAAGCTCGGGGCTTTCATGAAAAAGCTCGGATGAAAAAACTCGGAGCTTTTATGAAAACGCTCGGATGAAAAAGCTCGGAGCTTTTATGAAAAAGCTCGGAAAAAGCTCGGGCAGAACAATTCATGAAAAATCTCGGGCAGTTCATGAAAAAGCTCGGATGAAAAAGCTCGGAGCTTTTATGAAAACGCTCAGATGAAAAAGCTCGGAGCTTTTATGAAAAAGCTCGGAAAAAGCTCGGGCAGAACAATTCATGAAAAATCTCGGGCAGTTCATGAAAAAGCTCGGGCAGGGCAATTTACGAAAAATCTCGGGCAGTTCATGAAAAAGCTCGGAGCTTTAATGAAAAAGCTCGGAGCTTTTATGAAAAAGCTCGGAGCTTTTATGAAAAAGCTCGGAGCTTTTATGAAAAAGCTCGGAGCCATATCCAAAAAGCTTGGGCAGGGCAATTCATGAAAAAACTCGGGCAGTTTAAGAAAAAGCTCGGAAAAAGCTATGAAAAAGCTCGAAGACTTATTAAAAATGTTTGGAGATTCAAAATTGACAAAACTAATATCCTTGAAAAAAGCTCGGACAACAATTTAAAAGGCTCGGATAGTTTTACAAAAGGCTCAGACACAGTGTTAAAAGTCTTGGACCCAGATCTTCATCATCTTATACATAAATTTTACCAACTCAATTTTCAGACAAGTTTATTGTAGAGAGAGAGAGAGAGAGGAGTTACTGAGTTCATTGTTTGAAGCGTGGAGATAGAAGTACAAACAGAATAAAAAATTGATTATTTAAGGGCAATTTTGGTAGTTCACCATAATAGGTGCCTTTTAAACATAACTTATTAAAGCAGTGACGTTGGTGCAACACACCTCCAAAAAAGTGACATTTATCACCATTTCCTCAAAACACAAAATACTTGTTTTTGTTTTTCAAAAAAATTAACAATAGTTTTTTGTGGAAATGGTGCGAAATGTCACATTTTTGGAGCTGTATTGCACCGACGTCACTGCTTTAATAAGTTATGTTTAAAATGCACCTATTATGGTGAACTACCAAAATTGCCCTTAAATAATCAATTTTTTATTGTCTCTGTACTTCCATCTCCACACTTGAAACACTGAACGCAGTACCTCCTCTCTTTCTCTCTCTACAATAAATTTCTAAACTTCTCGACGTTCTTCAGCACAACAAGGCAATATAATTCTTAAATACTTTTTTTTATCCTTCATTTCTAAAATACGTTCCTTTTGTAAACATGAAGCTGGTTTTGTGAAGTTTGAATCTGTGAAATTTGAATCTCCGATCCTGTTCATAAAAAGCTCGGAGCCTTTGGAAAAAGCTCAAGGCTTTGGAAAAAAGCTCGGAGCCTTTGGAAAACAGCTAGAATCATTTGGAAAAAAAGCTCGGAGCCTTTGGAAAAAAGCTCGGATCCTTTAGAAAAATGCTCAGAATCGTTGGAAAAAAGCTCGGAGATTTTACTAAAAGCTCAGAGCCGTTAGTAAAAAGCTCGGAGATCATAGTAAAAAGATCGGAGATCATAGTAAAAAGCTCAGAAATTATTTTAAAAGGCTCCGAGCCTTTTCTATAGCCTTTATGTTTGTCATAATGGTTTGTGGTGATGAATGTTACAGAAGAATGAATAGGGTGAGAATAGTAATATCTTACAACGGTCGATGGGAACAGTTACCCGACGGGAAGTTAGAGGTTTATTGTATTCGATAACCAAGGAATGTATATGTCAAAGAATATGAGTTACGAAGAATTGGTGTCGATCGTGCATACCGTTGTGAAGTATGATGTAAACAAATACAATGTTGATCCAGAGTCAATATCAATCGTTCTTGGAGCTACATGTTGCACATTTTTAAGAAATGACGATGATGTTCAGTTTATGCTAGGGGAAGATCGGGTGATCCCTCAAGTATGTGTTAGTCTAATTGAGAGGGCAATTGAAGATGTGATACAGAATGATATTCCTGCTCCTGAAAATACCCAACAATTTAGATCCGCTAGCGGTAGCAACCAAGTGTTCACACAAATGAGTGCCATTGAAGGTGGGGAAAATATATGTTCTGTTCAACCTGTAGTGGTCGACCATACAGATGTTGGTGAACCTCAATTAGACGATGTGTTTGGTTTTCGAATTGAGATGAATGATAGGCAGTACAATGAGTAATACAATGAGATATACAATGAGCAGAACACTGAACCGTACCTTGGGCCGAACCAGGAGGTGGATAATGAGGCAAATATTGATCTGGTAGATTATGTAGAGAACACTGATGAAGAGCCTGTCCAAATTCAAAGATGCATAATACGTGTAGAAGGAGTTAGTTGCACTAGAGCAGATATGTCTGGTACTTCCGAGGTCTGGCATAATGTATCAGCAGATGATTCTGATAATACCACAACGTGGGTTATTTCCGGAGCAGATTCATACTCGTTTGGGATTGGTAGAAGCAGAACCTTGGTAGCAGAAGAACCTAGAAGCATGATTTATAAAGGTCAATTCTTTCCGACTAAAAAGGATTTGAAGAGACTAGCCGGCCTTTCTACAATGCGACAGAACTTTGAATGGAATGTGAAAAGGTCCAATAAGACAACGTTACATCTGGTTTGTTTGATTGACAAATGTACGTGGAAATTAAAAGTGGTGAGGAGAGATGAAAGGATGTACTTCCAAGTAAGAAGTTTTGTCAATGAACACAGTTGTCCCTTGTAGGAGACTCACCGTCACCACCGACAAGCTAGTGCAGTCATAATTGGAGAAGTGGTTGCACCTAGACTTCAACAACAAGATGGTCGTCTCATGACTCCTAAGGATATAATCGCCGATATGAAAACAATGTATGGCATCCAAATCATGTACAGTAAGGCACATCAAGCCCTGCATTATGCATTGTCACTGACCTATGGGAAGCATGAAGAAACCTTCCAACTACTGCCGCCTTTTGGTTACGTGCTGGAACAACAAAATCCTGGTACAATCACTGACTTACAGTGTGCTGACAAAGGTAAATTTCTTTACTTTTTCATGTCGTTAGGGGCCTCAGTTAGAGGTTTCTGGAGGTGCATGCGTCTTGTTATTGGAGTTGATGGTACCCATTTGAAGGGAAGATTCGGGGGTACAATGTTTGTTTCAACTGCACAAGATGGAAACAAACATGTGTATAAAATTGCTTTTGGGTATGGCGACTCAGAAAAAAACCTTTCATGGGAATGGTTTTTGGATTGCTTTAAGGGTGCCCTTGGTCATATAGATGATCTGGTTTTCATTTTCGATCGACATGCAAGCATTGAAGCAGAGATTTCTAAAGTATTCCCTTATGCAACCCATACCATATGTTGTTGATACTTTGCTGAAAATGTGAAGAAGCGATTTCACTAAAAAGATGTTGCCGCTATAATGGACAAAGTAGCTAGAGCGTACACCGAATTCAAATATAACCGGTATATGGGTGAGTTACGTAACCTGCACAAGAATGCTTTCGATTATATGAAGCTGCCGGTCCACACAAATGGTCCTGTGTACAATGTCCCCAATGAAGGTACAAGGTGATGACAACAAATGTTGCAGAGTGTATAAACTCATGCCTTAAATTCGCACGGCAACTCCCTATATTGACATTGGCAGAGTTCATTAGGAATATGTTACAGTGCTGGTTTCACGATCGACATCGAGCTACACAGTCCATGCGTCATCAGTTGACCGACGCATCACATCTTGTGATGCTAAAACGTGTCGAGAAATGTTGTTATATAACCGTCAATCCGGTTGACTAGAACATATTCTCCGACAAACGGTCGAAAAAATAGTGGACCGTTGACTTTACTCGGAAGACTTACACATGCAACAAATTCCAAATTGACCATTTTCTGTGTTCTCATGCACTCACAGCGGCAAGGTACATTAACAGTATATAGTCATACGATATATTAAGCAAACGTGATTGTCACTATTTTCATTGTTTTTGTAGAGAGCGGAACTTGGATTTGACATCGCTGTGTGCAGACTACTACAAGAGACAGACACTTATTGATGCATACTCAGTTCCTATTATGCCTGTTGGCCATCCTTCTTCATGGCTAGTGCCATCCGACATCGCTGAGTGGGTGGTTTTAAATCCAAAGGCCAAGAGACAACCATGTCGCCCGATGGAGGGTCGACATGCCTCATCTTCTGAGAGGACAACCACCAAATCGTATAGAAGATGTAGACAATCAGGTCATAATAGAAGGAGGTGTTCTAATCCGCCCTTGATTAATGAAGGTCAAGCAGAATTGTTCCCGAGGAATACCATCGTAAGTGTAGCGTATGTCATCAAGTTGGACATAACAAACAGACGTGCCCTAAAAAGGAATCTACCGTGGAGTGAATCGAGCCGTTGATACTCATTAAATTTTCATTATTTGCAATTGTATGACTTTTTCATTAACTTATTGTTTAATTAAATGGGGGTGTTAATTATTACTTTTGTTATTGTATGAAATGCGTGTCTTGTACTCATAATTGCAAACACTTGAAATTTTAAACACAAATTTCATTACTATAATTGTTTATACATCGATAACTATAACATATAATGGGACTTGGAGTTACAAAAAATCTTCACAGCCATCTTCTCCCGTATGGTACCCATATCGTCTTCTGACTAGTCGAACGTCTCCCTGTTCGCCAGTACGTACTCCATCGATCTCAAGGTATGAGCACCACAGTTACCCCTGCGACTCACCACATGAACAACCATTACATTTGAAGTTTAAGTTTAATAAAATAAACTTTTAAGTTTAAATGATGTTCATACAGTCATACCCTCTAGTCTGTTGGGGCACATGTGTTGTAGACATCATGCTTACCCCAAAGGGCTTATTCCGCTTCTCGTACTTCACCTCGCCCGTTGGTCTGGCATCATGAAACCCCACATGATGTAACATCGAGGGTAGAAACCACCGCAATGGAGCGACCTACTCTTTCCTGACCTGCAGAGGGACTTCCTGTCTAAACGAGTCTAGCAGGTGGATCTTCCCGACAGTAAGGTCAACGCTGGCTACGAGCCAATGCTGGCCGCCAATGTTGCACGGAATCAGAACCTTTAGGTGTTTCAAAAAACTGTTATGATCAAAATAAGATTTATTAATTAAACACATTGAAACCATAAATGTATAACACTTACCGCGTCAACCTCGTGCCATGGTCGGTTCCTTATCTGGAACAATCTACGTACCGTTAGCAGATCATTAGGGGACCACCTGTACTTCAACACATACCAGTTCTTCGGGGCTTTGCCCACAGCATCACGAGGTATGATTCTCAGCCACTGAAACTCCAGCATTGACTGAAAATAAATAATGAACCGAAAAGTTAGAAACAAGATGAAACACAACAACGCAACTGTTAAAACAGTACATTAGAAACATTTACGTAGAACTAAGAATCCAGTAGGTTCATCCTCTGAATGTAGACAGTGGGGAATGCTCTCTGACGATTCCGTAAAATATGCAGGTACGCGTCTATATGTTGACAATATAAACATTATACATTGTTAGTATTCTTTTATAACTTAAACAAACTTAAAAAATAATCTAAGTAAGGAATGTACCATGTCCTCCAACTCCATGAAGTTGGTTTGCAACCGGTGGAACCAAGTCACAGGCACTGGGGTCATCAGATCCACATCAGATCCACATCACTTCTACGTAATTTTCAATTATTTAGAAAACCAAGTAATTTAACTAAGGTGTTTCAAAAAAAAATTCACAATATTATAATACTTACAATTCCCGCGTCACGTTCCTCTTGTAGGCTTGGTAAGTCGTAAGCTGGTCAGCGTTTACCAAATCATTGGGCCTGAATGTATGTGCTGATGACATGGGCAGTGTCCTTAGCCTCTTTGGCCAACATGAGTCAGTGTATGGGCTCACCAACTGCCAGCCTCGCTTGCGAATAGAGGAGAGCGGTGCGCTCGGATAGACCTCATGGGTGCGTTGTATGGATCGCCTGGTCAGGTCAGGAGTGTGGACTGGACGAGATGAAGGAATCTGACCCAGTGGACTGGAAGGGTCTGCTGTGTGGTTCTAGATATGAACAGGAGGATCCACATGCTGTACCTCTATAAGCAGCGGAAACTCTAATAACGCTTGGGTAACTGTCTTCTCAAATACTCATGTATCTGTGCCACTAGGGCATCTGCTGCTCTCGTACTGTATCTCCAGTTCTTGGACCCTAGGTCTAAGGTCCATCACCCTCCGTCGCTGGTCCGGTGGCTGGGTCTGTCCCGCCGTCATGACTACGACGTCTGTCTCTATCTCTGCGTGAAGAGTCTCGGTCATGGGACGGTGGACCATCCCTGTCTGACTGTGATGTTGAACCCTACCACCCCGGAGAAAGTCCATCACCTCCCTATACTGCCTATCCCGCTCCTCATCACTCTTCCGGAGATCCTCCAGTAAAGCAGCGACTGCATCCATCACATCTTCGATTTTACGTTCCAAACGGTCCTGAAACAAAATCATTATTGTCATTACTAAAACCATACACGCGTTTCAAGATAAATAATGCATTACACCATTTTTTACATACCTGGCGATGCCCTCCAATGTGTTCTCGTGAATGTACTCCACCGAGTATTGCAAATCGAACCTGTCCGCGCCTAAGAGGACTCTCATAGACAAACTCCGGGTCGGAACCCTCCGTATGACTGGGTCCGGCAGTCGTATGATCTAAGGGATCCGGTCCCGAGCCGTCGTGTCTATTAGCGGCTGTAAATAGACTGCCTCCCTCGTATATGCCTTCGTAGTACCATGCAACCTCTCAGCTGCCGTCGGCACCAGTGCAGTCCCCGTAAATATCTGAAATCTTAGTTAGACCATTGTATTTGTGTACGTCCTAATATGTAAACACTTTAACATAATAGATCCTTACCCTGGCTATGCAAATCTTGTCCAGTTTGTCTGACCTTGGTTGCGTATTCAACTCTCATTTCAGCATATGGGGGGACAAGTCAATCTCCCTATGAGTCCCAAATTGGGTCTCAAGCTCGGGGATAACCTCATACGCAAATATCTGTGTACAAAAAAAAAAAAGAATTCAGAATCCAATCATTTATTCCATAACTCATATAAAATAAAATTCAGGTTTTCAAACCGATAGAAATTCTAAATTCTCACCAACAGTGCGTGAGCTAGACCGTAAATGTTGTACGTCTTCACCGTGTGAACGTCGGTGCCTTTTTCCTACTGTATTCTCTCGTACCGCTCATGTCGACCGTCCAAGGACATGCTTGAAACCAAAAATGGACTGCCTATACACGTGGGCACCCCACGGGAACGCATCAAAAGTGTCTAAGTCCTCGACTAGCCAGATTTGCCATAATGGAACTTTCTCTCTCTCTTGTCCAACCCCATCAATATCCAGTTTAGCATATAAATGAGGCATAACTTCACAGCATTGTACTGCTGCTCAAATAAACCGATCCGTAGAACAACTCTCAGATGTTCATAATCCACCTTAGCTACACCACCGAAATACCGTTGTTGTATCCCGTTTTGGACCATCTCATATCTCGTCGTGTCGGGAATCACTCCAAACTTCAATCCGGTGATCAGACATAATTTAACCTTAGAGAACCAGAACGAATGAGGACCTAACATAAATCGCATCTCATCCTTCGGCCCATCGTGATATAGCTCGCGCAAAAGCAGCCGATGGACTATGCTAGCCGAAAACTTCATCCCCGATCCATCCGAAGGAAATGACCAAAACAAGACTTCGTATACCGACGTCGGTCTTCGACCTTGAATTGTTTTGGTACCCTATCCAGTGCGACGTCGATAACTCGAAGGTCGCTGAAAAGGTCATGCTGAGTGATTTTTCCATCGTACCATTCCCCCTTTAGCTGACTCCCCATCTGCATTTTTGACAGAAACAAAGCATCAGTAAACTGTAAAAGGCTGGGACATAATAATATAAAATAGCAAGGAAGCAGTTTGAAAAAGCTCGGACACAGTTTGAAAAGCTCGGGAACATTTTGAAAAAGCCCGGGAACAGTTTAAAAAAGCCCGGGAACAGTTTAAAAAAGCTCGGACACAGTTTGAAAAAGCTCAGACAGTTTAAAAAAGTTCGGACAGTTTAAAAAAGTTCGGGAACAGTTTGAAAAAGCTCGGATACATTTTGAAAAAGCTCGGGAACAGTTTGAAAACGCTCGGACACATTTAAAAAAGTTTGGACACATTTAAAAAAGCTCGGGAACAGTTTGAAAAAGCTCGGAAAGTTTAAAAAATCTCGGACACAGTTTGAAAAAGCTCGGACACATTTTAAAAAAGTTCGGACACAGTTTTAAAAAGCTCAGAGACCCAGAAAAAGCTCGGACACATTTTAAAAAAGCTCGCACACAGTTTTAAAAAGCTCAGTGACCTAGAAAAAGCCCGGACACATTTTAAAAAAGCTCGCACACAGTTTGAAAAGATCGCCCACAGTTTCAAAAAAGCTCATAAACATTTTAAAAAAGCTCGGAAACAGTTTAAAAAATCTCGGAGACCTAGAAAAAGCTCGGAAAATGTTTCAAAAAGCTCGAAAAAAGTTCAAAAAAGCTTGAAAAAGCTCGGAAACCCAGATCTTCAACAGATTTACAAACCCTAACCTAACCCACAACATTCTCAAATCAACAAACAAACCTAATTTACAAGTTTAATCAACACCCAACATCAAACATGAACTTATCAAAAATAAAAACCACAACAAAATCCAACTCAACTTACCACAATCGATTGAAGATGCTAGTCTAAACACTCGAAAAGAACTGTTGTCCAACCGCCGGTTACTTCGCCGTCTTTTTTTCAGCCAGAAAACCACTGATCTTTCAACGCCGGTTCTTTTTTCAGCCGATGTTTTCTCTCTCTCGTTTTTCTCACTAAGTTTGAAAACGACAAAAACTCACTTGGAAGGGGTATTTTTGTCTGGACACCTATTTTGGTGTTTTTTAAACATGAATTAGTAATGTTGTGATATTTGCACAACACCCGCCCCAAATACTGCTATTTATTTTCTGACCCCTATTTTTTTTTTCTTTTTCTCTTCACCGTACATCATCTTCTTTCTTCCTCATCTTCTCTCTTCCCTATCTGTTCTTCTTCTTCTTCTTCAGCTCCCGCTCGCCGCCGCCGATCAGCTCTCGCTCGCCGCCGTTGATCTAGTCTTCTTCTTCTTCACCACCGCAGATCAGCTAGTCTCCTTCTTCTTGGCCGCCGCCGATATGGTCTCCTTCTTCTTCAGCTAGCCGCTGATATGCTCTTCTTCAGCTGGTCGTCGTCGTCTTCTTTGCCGCCGTTTTTGGTCCAGTGTTGTTGAAGAACTCAGTAAATATCATATGCTCTCATCTTGTTCATTTAATTAATGTATTGTAGGGAGATTTATTTGAGTTAATTTGAAAATTTCTACCTGATTGATTTGTTTAGAACAATTCATGTGTAAATTATATCAATTGATGTTTGAAGTGAATTCGGGAAGATTTCTGTTAAACTTGTAGCCACTTTCGGTGAATTAGGAATATTGAATCTTGTTTGATTTTTGTGTTTATGTGTTGTCATGAATGTCATTCAAAGTGGGTTTTTTTGCTAGATGAGTTTTTAGTCCAGTGTTGTTGAAGAAATGAGTAAATAGCATATGCTCTCTAGTTCATTAATGTTTTATGTGAGATTTATTTGAGTGAATTTAAAAATTTCGTGCTGATTGGTTTGTTTAGAACAATTTAGAGCATCTCCAATGCTATTATGCATTTTTGAGTTTCTAAATAGTGTCACATCATCATTTCTATTCAATATGGGTCCACTTTTGAATTTTTTTTTGTGAAATGCATATTCACATCTCCAATACAATTATCTAAAATTAAATATGTATCTATTTTTTGACTAATCATAATAAAACAATTATTACATTCTCTCTTCTTTTATTTTACAATTAAATGAGCTTTAATATTATTGGTGGAAATTGTTAGGAGTGTAAATGAGCTTTAATATTATTGGTGGAAATAGTTAGAAATCCTAGGCATCATTTCTAGGAGAGTTTCTAGAATTAGAAACTCAACTCCATATTCTCTAACTTTTTTTTACCACATCATCTCCATATTCAACTTAGATAATTGTATTGGAGATAGTTTTTCTAACTTCTTTAGTATCTATCATATGTGGCACTCCATTTTCTCCAAATGCATAATAGCATTGGAGATGCTCTTAGATACGTAAATTCTATCGATCGATGTTTGGAGTGAATTCTGGATGATTTCTGTTAAACTGGTAGCCACTTTTGGTGCATTAGTTTGAATCACAAATATTGATTCTTAGAAGCAGAACCTTTTTGCCTTAGCTTATAGTTTTAATTTATTTTTTGAGATATATTTGGGTTAGAATTCCTTTTACCCACATATTTAGCATGATCAATTGTTGTATTTGCTCAATTGTTGTATTTTTATATTACAGGTATTACAGATGCCGGAATGGAATCAATTGGGTGTGGTCTTACTTCCTTACAATCCTTGGATGTATCCTACTGCAGAGGTGGTGTGCATTCAATCGAAAGACTTTTTTTTTAATAAAAAATTAATATTTATTTCTCAATTATAAGATATTTGATAAATTATATTGACTCACTTTATATTCAAATTAAAAAAAAATAATAGAAAAATTACGATTTTTGATATTTTTCGTTTAGCTTACCAGACGCGTTTTTTCCGTTTTCATTTTCAGAATCCAGCTTTTATCATATACTACTAGATGCGTTTTCAGGATTCCGAAATTGAAACCAAAAATACTGTTTTCATTTTTATTTCTCTTTTCGAAAACAGCAAATGAAAAACGCTTACATGACGAACCCTAAACTTATATACCAAACTTATTGTAAGATGCAGATTGCAGACATTCTAATTTTATAAGCCGTGGATTAACAAACAGCTACGTGTAGATTTACTTTGAAATATAAAATATATAAAGTAATTCTATATATGTATTAAAAATAAATCTATCTAATTCCAAACTATCTTCATCATGATGAAATTTAATGAGTCTTGATGAGATTTTTTTATGCACTATAAAAAAATTAGTTCTTGGGTCCGAAATTTTTTCCCCAACCATATGATGATCTTAACATGAGAAGTCTTATATATATATATATAGATAGAGAGAGAGAGAGAGAGGTTCTCTCCTCAGAAATCTTCATCTGAATTCTTAACACAAACTAAAGATCATGATGAAATCTATAGATTTAATTGAATTTTAAATTGAATTCCCACCCCAATATTTTTGCATTGGCGAACTATCCTATTCATAGGTAATTGTGTTAATCTTATCAGTTGATAGAGCACGAAAGAGATATAACAACATAAAGTGCACACAACTTTTTACAGGCTGCCGCTGGCAAATCCTAAGCAATTAGGAATATTACAATATTACATGTAGGATGACAAATTCACCTTAGCCCGAACCGCACCCTAGCCTGAACCGTGTGGATCGGGTTCAAGTTTTGGTATTAAAAAAAAGAACCGTGTGGATCGGGTTCAAGTTTTGGTATTAAAAAAAAGAACCTTCAAATGTGATTATTTAAAAAAAAAATTGTTTACTACAGCAGTTTGAGTTAAAAAAAAGTAAAACCTAAAATTATATTCGGGTATATAAAACAAATACTGGACTAGATTCAAGCAATAATAATAAAAAAAATATTACTATAGAAATTCTCTCTGTTCTTGGTCTCTGTTTTACTTTGAATATCTATAAAAATATCATAAACATGTACTCATAATACAATATATCTAGTACAATATTTTATATATAAATAAAAGTTTAAGATTTATAACCTCTTATTAAAGCTAATCGTGATGTTTATATTTTTAGGCCGAACAAAATCAGAAGTTAAGCAAGAAGAGTTTTTGAAACTCTCTCCAAAATGAACATATTATATTGAATATTAATATGATTTGTTTTTTGAAATATTAAAATTAATTTGGAATTTGATAAATGAGATAATTTTAACCTACAATCTCATTTGATAGAATATTAGTTTGTTACTACTCATGATCAATGTCTTTATATATAAATTAATAATACTAAACGTGAAAGAGGTAGCTAGATGATCAGTTAATAATCTATCTACAACTACAACTGTAATTTTATATATAGACTTCAATTATTGGATCTCAATAGACAATAAAATAACATTAATGAAACTATATTATTGTAATACTGAATCATTGAATATAGCCATTAAATAATTTGAAGAAGCCTGTGGCACGTATTCCATCTGGCAACCAAACTCTGATAACTAATTTGAGTTGTTGGAAGCACTAATGCATGAGAGAAGATAATTATAAACAAATGTACGTAGGGGCAAAGCAGATGGCAAAATTTATTTTGTTTTAAAGAGAAAAATAAAAGTTGATATGGGAAATGGAAGATTTGGTAATGCTGATTTGATTTTTGCGTACCATGGAAGATTCGGTCTTCACAGTATAATTTGTTGAGCAACTCACGTATTTTCATCCTCAAAAACTATATATAATTATATTGAAACATGAACTTATCGTTTCTTTCTTCCTTTCTTTCTTTGTCTGTTTTGAAAATTGAAATTAATCTGTTAGAGATAATGTTGACAACAGTCAACTGCAGTCAAAGGAATCTAAGAATGGCTGAGCCACTTCGGTATCTTACAAAGCAACTTTTGGTTGTTTTGCTACAATGCTTGCTTTACTAGTGAAAGCTTATACAAGACCTTCATAGATCATGATGATTAGAGCATAATTGAGATCATCATGATCACCAAAGCTCACTCTGTTTTCAGTCTCTCCAAACCTTTGGCGGGAAAATAAAATTAGTTGTAACTGTCTCTTGTACAGGTGGCTAATCCATTGGCTCTCCTTATTTCACAAAAGTTTGTTGAAAGATTAGAGCAATTGTTAAAGCTATAAAAGCTGCTCTCTCTCTCTCTCTCACTCTATAACCACAAAAAGATAAGCATAAATAAAATTACACTTCTCTTCAAAAAAGCTCTCTTCGAGATGCTTCAATAGAGTTTTTCTGTTATTACTCTGTTTTTCTTTTTTCTTGCTTAGCCTGTGTTAGCTTTCATGGTATCAAAGCCAAAAACGACTAGTTGTCCATGGCTTTAGTCACGAGTTCCTTTATGAATCTCAGAGGCGAAAATCAAGAAGCTTCTTTAACTTCTTCAATGGTTGGAGATTTCACTTCACTTGCAAAATCGTTGAACGTAAATCTACAAATCAAGTTTGATAATGACAATTACATCTGTTGGAAAGCACATGTACTCCATATAATCAAAGCTTTTGAGTTAGAAGATTTCATTTCTGGTTTAAAGTCACCTCCGCCAAAGTATATCGAAATAGAATCTGCAGATGGTAGTGATAAACAAGTAATGGTGAATAAAGAACATACACTATGGAAGAAATCAGATCAACTACTTCTGAGTTGGTTGTTTTCTTCGATTAGTCAAGGCTTGTTAGGTCAAGTTACAGAGTGTAGTAGTTCTTTTGAAGTATGGAATGTCCTAGAGAAGTTGTTCTCGCAGCAATCTATGACCAAAGTGCTTCAACTAAAATATCTGCTGCAAAACGTCAAAAAAGGCACTGGATCTGTGAATGAGTTTGTTCTAAAGATCAAAACTATTAGTGAAAGTCTGAGAGTAGTTGGTTAAGTAGTAAGTGAGTATGATCAAATATTAAGCATTCTCAATGGTATTAGGAGAGAATATGATTATGTTGCTTTCGTCATAATCTCTTAGAGAAACGATATGACTTTGCAAGAAGCATAATATATGTTGATGGTCCATGAGCAGAGGATTGCTCAACTGGATTCTGTTGCTCAAGTGGATGTTCCCGGTGCTAGTGTGCTCTTTGCCTCTGGTAATCAAAATGATAGGAGAAATCAGAGAGGTGACTTTAACAATAACAATGGAAGGTCTAATTGTAACATCGATTGTCTCATCAAATATTGTCATGGACACCTTTCCATTATGCACATCGATTAAATTTTCCTGGTTCACTCATTTGCTTAGCTTCAGCCATTTGTCCAATTTGTGTCTCCAGCTTTTGCAATGACGCATCAATGTTTTGGAATCTCACATTATGATCTTATTGGGAATCTCTGAACATCTGTTGAGAGTCTTGCCACCGTTTGTCATTTTGATTCATTCTCTGATCCATATTCTGTACGAATTGCTTCATTATATCTTCCAGTGACGAGCTCTTAGATTGATATTCAGGATTCTGGGCATCAGCACTGTATTATCTTTGACCATAATTGTTGTTGTTTCCCCATTGGTTTCCGGTATTTTGATTATTGCTCCATGAGAAATTTGGATGATTTCTCCACCTCGGATTGTAAGTATTTGAAAACGGATCATTCCATGGTCTAGAATTGAAATTATTCATGGCTTGAACTTCTTCCTCTTCATTAGGTCCAGTACCTCTTGCTTGATAAGCTTCCAATCCATGCCCTGGTTGTTCGCATCCCATGTATCGATTTTCTCTTATTTGTCCCACCTGGTTTACAAGTAATTCGATGGACTTTTGCATTTGTGACATTTGCATTGAGTTCCCGGTATTAGCATCGACTTCATAGATTCCCTTCCTTCTCCTAGAACTCTTTTGATGAGAATTACTGGCTAATTTTTCAAAGATCGATTACAACTCTTTCGACGTCTTATCAGTCATGGATCCTCCACAAGCTTTATTCACCAAAACTGTTGAGACGTCATTCAGTCCATCATAGAACCATTGACAAAGTTGGTGGGTATGGTACCCGTGCTGAGGACAATAAAAAAGAAGCATTTTGTAATGCTCTCAGGCTTCATAGAATGTTTCTTGGTCCCCTTGGAAGAAATTAGTAATCTTGGCCCTTATCTCACTGGTTTTCTGAGGAGAATAGAATTGGTCAGTAAGCTTCTCTACTACCTCATCCCATGTTGTCAGTGAGGCTGGAGGCATGGTCAACAACCAAATCTTCGCTTTGTCCTTCAAAGCATGTGGAATACACCTCATACGCAACTGGTTTTTTGTCACCCTGTTGTTTGGAAAGGCTTGAATTGCTGCATAGAATTCTCTAAGGAATTTGAGCACATCTTCATTCGGTAGACCATGAAAAGCTGGCAGCAAATTATAGTGGAAACTCTTCAGCTCATAGTTTCTTGCTGCCTCATCTAGTGTGATGCACAAAGGAAGATTGTCAACAATAGGCATGCTGTAATCCTTCATGGTTTTGATAGGTACAGCTGGTGGATCTGGAACCTGTTGAATGTTGCGATCTCCATCGTCTGCCATTGCTCTTTGTCTAATTTGATCAATGTTGTCGTTCAACGGTAGTAATTCTCCTTGCGGTGATCTTCTACCTTGCATTCACCGTTGAGACCCTGTAACCAAAGACAGACACACAGTAAACTACGAAAATAAAATAAAAATAAAAATAAAAACTAAAAATCTAAAAATTAATGACACAACTACCTAAATTAGACTAAATTTATTAACTAAAACTAAAACTAGAATTAACCAATAAATTCAACCAATCCCCGGTAGCGGCGCCAAAAACTTGATGTATAAAATCGTGTTATAAAATACTCACTCGCAAGTGCACGAATCGTGAAGATAAGTACAGTGCCAAGTAAGGATCGTTCCCATGAGGAAAAGTAATTTATTAATTAAAACTAATTATACTTAAAGTTAAATTAAAGTAACCAAAATATTTGTTGTTTGATTGATTAAACTAAAACTAAATTAAATTAATCTAAAGAAAACAATTAAAGAGAATATGGTTGTGATCAATGGAAAGAAAACACTAGGTCATCAATGATCCCCAATTATGAACACTCAATGCATGGAATTAATTTGTAAACAAGATTCAATCAATTCTAGGGTTCATTCTTTGTCTTTAATGTGACTATTACTGTATGGTCATGAGATGAGTCACATGCTCTCAACCATTATTCACCCTTGGTCTATGGTGTGAACAGTGATCGGAAACCCTTTAAGCGCAAGAATTAAGAACCAAATTCTATACTTTGCTTGACATATGCTAAAGATAAAATTCATTCATTCAAAAGAGCATTAATCATGATTAGGTTTGGTCTATACTCTAACCCTAATTCTCAGATAGTCTTAACCCTAAAATCATGACAAATAGTTATCCACCCTTGGTCTATGGTGTGAATAAATATTAAAACTAATAAGGATTAAGCAATTAAGAACAATGAATAAATCAAAAATTGAATGGATGAAATAATAATTAATCCATATATGAGCATTCACAAAATGTTTACATTGATTCCCTAGTTATGAGATTAGTTACACATCATGAAAATAAAAAGAGAAGAGAAAGAAACGATAAAACTCATTAAGATCTTCAATGATGAATTCTCCTTCGTCTTTGAATCTTCAATATGTAAAGATGTTTGAGAAAATTGTGTGGTTGTTCTAGGAAGAATAAAAGAAAGGTAGTTTTCTCACTCTCTCTTTTTAGAAGAATAAGAAATATTTATATGTTCTCCAAAAATTAGGGCTTCAAGATCTCCTCCAAAAACAAGGAATACGCACAACCGCTCTCCATACCGCTTGGCGGACACATACCTGGACCGCGGTCTGTGCAGCAATGTACTTACTGATCTCCTAGCGCTTTGTGGACCGCGTCTGAGGGAATTCTTGTCAAGCGGTATGTACTGCGGTTAACAAAGGAGTGCCTACTGAACTTCACCGCTAGATAGACAGCGACTAATGCATTGTATGACGAGCGACCTCCACAGCGGTAGTTGATAGATTTGCCCTTTATCTCATTTTTAGACTCCTCTTCTTGGAAAAATCAATGAACACCTCTTATAAGAAAATGTGACCTACACATGCTCATCAAACACATAAAATACCTAATTTTACTTAAGAACAAAGCATAAATAATAGGAAATGAGGACCTAAAACATATATAGAAATAGACCGATCAGAACTCTTATTGCTTAGGGTCAAAGAAGCAGAATGTTGTTGCTAAATCCAGCTGTGAGGCTGAATATAGAGCCTTGTCTCAGATAGCCACTGAGGTGCTATGGTTGACATTCTTGTTTACTGAACTTGGTATCTCTCTAACACAGTGTCCGATTCTTTGGTGTGATAATCAGAGTGTTAGCTCTCTTGTTCAAAACCCTGTATTCCATGCTAGGACGAAACACATTGAGATTGATGTTCATTTCATCAGAGAAACAATAGCAACAGGTGTTCTTAAGGTACAGTATGTTCCTACTGAACATTAGAGAGCTGACATTATGAAAAAAGCTTTGTCATCTTCTCAGTTTGATTTATTGCATTCCAAGCTGACCTTAGTTTCTTCCCCTTCGTTTAGCTTGAGGGGCGATGTTAGAGATAATGTTGACAACAGTCAACTGCAGTAAAGGAATCTAAGAATGACTCATCCTCGTTGGTATCTTACAAAGCAACTTCTGGTTGTTGTGCTACAATGCTTGCTTTCCTAGTGAAAGCTTACACAAGACCTTCATAGATCATGATGATCAGAGCATAGTTGAGATCATCATGATCACCAAAGCTCACTCTGTTATCAGCCTCTCCAAACCTTTGGTGGGAAAATAAAATTAGCTGTAATTGTCTCTTGTACAGGTGGCCAATCCATTGGCTCTCCTTATTTCAGTGAAGTTTGTTGAAAGATTAGAGCAATTGTTAAAGCTATAACAGCTGCTCTCTCTCTCTCTCTCTCACTCTATAACCACAAAAATATAAGCATAAATAAAATTACACTTCTCTTCAAAAAAGCTCTCTTCGAGATGCTTCAATAGAGTTTTTCTGTTATTACACTGTTTTTCTTTTTTCTTGCTTAGCTTGTGTTAGCTTTCATGGTATCAAAGCAAAAAATGACTAGTTGTCCATGGCTTTAGTCGCAAGTTCCTTTATGAATCTCAGAGGCGAAAATCAAGAAGCTTCTTCAACTTCTTCAATGGCTGGAGATTTCACTTCACTTGCAAAATCGTTGAACGTAAATCTGCAAATCAAGTTTGATAATGACAATTACATCTGTTGGAAAGCACATGTACTCCATATAATCAAAGCTTTTGAGTTAGAAGATTTCATTTCTGGTTTAAAGTCACCTCCGCCAAAGTATATCGAAATAGAATCTGCAGATGGTAGTGATAAACAAGTAATGGTGAATAAAGAACATACACTATGGAAGAAATCAGATCAACTACTTCTGAGTTGGTTGTTTTCTTCGATTAGTCAAGGCTTGTTAGGTCAAGTTACAGAGTGTAGTAGTTCTTTTGAAGTATGGAATGCTCTAGAGAAGTTGTTCTCGCAGCAATCTATGACCAAAGTGCTTCAACTAAAATATCGGCTGCAAAACGTCAAAAAAGGCACTGGATCTGTGAATGAGTTTGTTCTAAAGATCAAAACTATTAGTGAAAGTCTGAGAGTAGTTGGTTAAGTAGTAAGTGAGTATGATCAAATATTAAGCATTCTCAATGGTATTAGGAGAGAATATGATTATGTTGCTTTCGTCATAATCTCTTAGAGAAACGATATGACTTTGCAAGAAGCATAATATCTGTTGATGGTCCATGAGCAGAGGATTGCTCAACTGGATTCTGTTGCTCAAGTGGATGTTCCCGGTGCTAGTGTACTCTTTGCCTCTGGTAATCAAAATGATAGGAGAAATCAGAGAGGTGACTTTAACAATAACAATGGAAGGTCTAATTGTAACAGAGACAAAGGCACAGTGAGAGGATCTGGTAGATGGAATAACAATAATAGGACAGTGTATCAAGTATGTGGGAGGATAGGCTACATAACAATGAACTGCTATCATCGATTTGATAGAAATTACCAAAACAACAATCAGACTAGCAACAATAACCAGATCAACAACAATACCTATCAGAACTCCTCACCTCAGTTCTAAAACAATTCTTTTCAGGGAAATAAGTTAGCATGGACTAATAGTTCACATCAGGCCAACTATCATCAATGAACTGCCTACTATGCAATACCATATACTGTCTGTGATCCAGCTTGGTACGCAGATAGCGGTGCCACCAATCACGTCACATCCGATCTATCCAACTTTTCCTTGCACTATGAATATCAAGGTACAACTACTTTAAATAACTCACATTGGTAACACTTTCATACCTTCATTTTGTGTGCCATCTAAGTTGCTAGTTCTCAAACACATATTGTGTGTACCATCCATTGCTAAAAATTTGCTAAGCATATTAAGATTTACTCAAGACAATAATGCCTTTGCTGAGTTCTTTTGTGATTCTTGTGTTGTAAAGGACAAGAATACCAAGGCAATTCTACTCCAAGGAAAACTTGAGAATGGATTGTACAAACTGCATATGAGAAAAGCTTTCTCTGCATCGGAAACTCATGACTTGAAGAGTGGTTCCTTATCAGCTTTGTCTATGTCAAGAAATAAAGCCAGTCCACCTTTGACATATGCATTAGTAACTGATAATACATGTAGTTCGAAAATCTTGAATGAGAATACATGTCATTTAAAACTTGGACATCCTGCTCCACTAGTTTTACGAAAAGTTTTAAATAATTTGCATTTGAAATTTAATAATGCACATTTGTCTTTTTGTGATGCCTATAAAATGGGTAAGCTACATCAACTGCTCTTCCAACAGTCCACCTACAAAGCATCTGGTCTTTTAGACCTTGTTTTTACATATGTATGAGGACCATCACCATTACCATCCTTAAAAGGACATCGATATTATGTCATTTTTGTGGATTCTTTCTCTAGATACAGCTGGTTTTATCCATTAAAGTTGAAGTCTGAGGTGTCAACTGTGATTCTCAAGTTTCAAAAACATGTTGAACTTCAATTTGATAGAAAAATCAAGTGTCTTCAGGCTGATCTAGGCACTGAATATAAACCTTTGATTTCTTTTTTAGCCAAAACTGGTGTCGACTTCAGAACTTTTTATGCATACACACACCAACAAAATGGTTTGCCCGAAAGAAAGCATCGCCATGTTACTGAAACTGGCCTTACTCTCCTTGCACAAGCTCACATGCCTTTAGCTTTTTGGGTTGAAGCTTTTCAAACCGCAGTCTTTTTAATTAACAATCTTCCTACACTAATTCTCAAGCTTAAATCTTCATATGAAATCTTATATCATAGAACTCCGAACTACAATTTTTTTAAAGTTTTTGGTTGCTCAGGTTTTCCATATCTCAGACCCTACTCTCATCATAAATTCAATTTTCATACTACTAAATGTATATTCATAGGCTATAGCCTTCAACAAAAAGGGTACAAATGCCTACACCCTTCAGGCAAAGTCTAAATTTCTCAAAATGTGGTCTTCAAGGAGTTTGAGTTTCCCTATCAAAATTTGTTTCTATCAAAATTTGTTTCCACCAAAAGGGTCTGTCCCTATGTCTGACTTATCAACTCATTGTCTGCCTACATCAATTCTCCATATTTCCTCTGATCATAGAGTCAGATTACCTGATTCTTCCTACCATAGACCTACTTGCTAGCATTTGGCATCTAAGTCTATCCCTACTTAAAATGTTGATACAGCTCAACCTTTATATATAGATAATAGTCCACCTATGGTGTCGGCTATTCCACCAACCGTTCCACCTACTGTTCCAATTATTAATACTCATCCAGTGGTGACAAGATCTCGAACGGGAAGTTTGAAACCAAAGGTTTTCTCTACATCTTGTCAATCTGATGTGGCCTCCATAAATGTTGAACCCAAATCAGTCTCTGGGGCTCTTGCCAAGCCATATTGGAAACATGCCATGACTGATGAATATGCAGCTCTTCTTCGAAATAATAATTGGACTCTTGTTCCATATACACAAGCCATGAATTTAGTAGGGTGTAAATGGGTTTATAGAACCAAATTCAAGCCAGATGGTTCAGTTCTCAAGCATAAGGTAATGTTAGTTGCAAAAGGATTCCATCAAACACATGCAATTGATTTTCAAGATACCCTTAGTCCAATTATCAAGGCCTTTAACATTAGAGTTATTTTCACATTAGCAGTTACTTTTGGCTGGGACATATAGCAGGTTAACATAAACAATGTGTTTCTTAATGGGGATCTTCATGAGGTGGTTTACATGGAGCAACCACCTGGTTTCACTAGCTCTCAGTTTCCTCTTCATGTTTGTAAGCTCAACAAAGCTTTGTATGGGCTCAAACAAGCTCCTAGAGCTTGGTTTTTTAAGCTTCGTACTACTCTTGTTGGATGGGGATTTGTATCTTCTCAGGCTGATGTATCTTTGTTTATCAAGAGGGCAGGTTCTAAGGTGTTATTCTTGCTTGTCTACGTGGATGACATTCTTATCATAGGTAATGATTATGCTCTTATACAGTATACAATTACATCTCTTAATGCTATTTTTGCTTTAAAGTCTTTGGGGTCAGTGAGTTATTTCTTAGGTTTTTAGGCTTCTAGGGACTCCAAAGGCATTCTTCTAACTCAGACGAAGTATGTGTTAGGTTTATTGGCTAAGACCAACATGTCAAACAGCATGCCTTGTCATACACCTCTGTCTACTGGTTCTAAACTTACCAAGATTGTCACTTCTTTTTCTGAGCCAACTCGTTATGGAAGCACTGTAGAAGCTCTACAAGACCTGCTATTGTCTTTAGTGTTAACAAGCTAAGTCAGTTCCTAGCTTCACCTACAGAGGATCATTGGAAAGGTTGCAAGAGGTTGCTTCATTATTTGAAGGAAACAGCTGTATTAGGATTACGTTTTACACCTGCTACTTCTCTATCAATTGAAGCCTACAGTGATGCTGATTGGGCGTCTTGCATTGATGATCAGGAGGTCTACTAGTGGCAGCTGCGTTTACTTGGGTGGAACTTGATGTGTAAAATCGTGTTATAAAATACTCACTCGCAAGTGCACGAATCGTGAAGATAAGTACAGTGCCAAGTAAGGATCGTTCCCACGAGGAAAAGTAATTTATTAATTAAAATAATTCTACTTAAAGTTAAATTAAAGTAACCAAAAGATTTGTTGTTTGATTGATTAAACTAAAACCAAATTAAATTAATCTAAAGAAAACAATTAAAGAGAATATGGTTGTGATCAATGGAAAGAAAACACTAGGTCATCAATGATCCCCAATTATGAACACTCAATGTATGGAATTAATTTGTAAACAAGATTCAATCAAATCTAGGGTTCATTCTTTGTCTTTAATGTGACTATTACCGTATGGTCATGAGATGAGTCACGTGCTCCCAACCACTATTCACCCACTAATGAGGATTAAGCAATTAAGAACAATAAATAAATCAAGAATTGAATTGATGAAATAATAATTAATCCATATATGAGCATTCACAAAAGGTTTACATTGATTCCCTAGTTATCAGATTAGTTACACATCATGAAAATAAAAAGAGAAGAGAAAGAAAAGATAAAACCCATTAAGATCTTCAATGATGAATTCTCCTTCGTCTTCTAATCTTCAATATGTAAAGATGTTTGAGAAAATTGTGTGGTTGTTCTAGGAAGAATAAAAGAAAGGTAGTTTTCTCACTCTCTCTTTTTAGAAGAATAAGAAATATTTATATGTTCTCCAAAAATTAGGGCTTCAAGATCTCTGCCAAAAACAAGGAATATGCAAGACCGCTCTCCATACCGCTTGGTAGACACATGCCTGAACCTGCGGTCTGTGCAACAATGTATCTACTGATCTCCAGCGCTTTGTGGACCGCGTTTGAGGGAATTCTTGTCAAGCGGTATGTACCGCGGTTAACAAAGGAGTGCCTACTGAACTTCACCGCTAGATAGACAGCGACTAATGCATTGTATGACGAGCGACCTCCACAGCGGTAGTTGATAGATTTGCCCTTTATCTCATTTTTAGACTCCTCTTCTTGAAAAAATCCATGAACACCTCTTATAAGAAAATGTGACCTACACATGCTCATCAAACACATAAAATACCTAATTTTACTTAAGAACAAAGCATAAATAATAGGAAATGGGGACCTAAAACATGTATAGAAATAGACCGATCAGAACTCTTAATGCTTAGGGTCAAAGAAGCAGAATGTTGTTGCTAAATCCAGCTGTGAGGCTAAATATAGAGCCTTGTCTCAGATAGCCACTGAGGTGCTATGGTTGACATTCTTGTTTACTAAACTTGGTATCTCTCTAACACAGTGTCCGATTCTTTGGTGTGATAATCAGAGTGCTAGCTCTCTTGTTCAAAACCCTGTATTCCATGCTAGGACGAAACACATTGAGATTGATGTTCATTTCATCAGAGAAACAATAGCAGCAGGTGTTCTTAAGGTGCAGTATGTTCCTACTGAACATTAGAGAGCTATCATTATGACAAAAGCTTTGTCATCTTCTCAGTTTGATTTATTGCATTCCAAGCTGACCTTGGTTTCTTCCCCTTCGTTTAGCTTGAGGGGCGATGTTAGAGATAATGTTGACAACAGTCAACTGCAGCAAAGGAATCTAAGAATGACTCATCCTCGTTGGTATCTTACAAAGCAACTTCTGGTTGTTGTGCTACAATGCTTGCTTTCCTAGTGAAAGCTTACACAAGACCTTCATAGTTCATGATGATCAGAGCATAGTTGAGATCATCATGATCACCAAAGCTCACTCTGTTACCAGCCTCTCCAAACCTTTGGTGGGAAAATAAAATTAGCTGTAACTGTCTCTTGTACAGGTGGCCAATCCATTGGCTCTCCTTATTTCACGGAAGTTTGTTGAAAGATTAGAGCAATTGTTAAAGTTATAAAAGATGCTCTCTCTCTCTCACTCTATAACCACAAAAAGATAAGCATAAATAAAATTACACTTCTCTTCAAAAAAGCTCTCTTCGAGATGCTTCAATGGAGTTTTTCTGTTATTACTCTATTTTTCTTTTTTCTTGCTTAGCATGTGTTAGCTTTCATGATATGAATTTCCCCTATCATGTTTATAATGGGGGTTCGAGTATCCATCATACGTATTTTATAAATATGTGTAGGAAGATTTCTCCTTGATATTGTAAAAGTACAAATCTCTGGTCCGATTGGGATATCTATGCAAATGCATGAGTAAATATTAATTGTATCGGTCATGCTGTAACGGTAATGCATATCAGCATATGTACAATATACCATATTGTTTAGAGAGTATATAATATTATTATTTCATATATATATATTTATATATACCACCTGCAATCGGCAATTTGAAACTGGAACGTTTTGATCAGCAGGTGGAATGATCGCCTATACCATCAAACCAGTAAGACAATGGAGCCTTGGTAATAGTTTGAGAAGTTTTGTACTTTATTCTTCAATTTTGATCTTACCAATAAGTATAACTAGTCAATCTAAAAATAAATATACATAAAATTCATAATATTATAACATTTAAGAATTTTGTTTTCAAATTAAACTTGAATGTCACATGCACAAAAGTCAATTGTCAAACCATTAAGCAATGATCTTCCTCTCTTTTATTTGTTTTTTGTATTGGGATTGGAACTAATAGATGTGACAAAACAGTCACATTTTACGTCATTGCTGACAATATTTTAGTGTAGAATTGGCGATATAAAACAGGACCCATAATCTTAATTAGTCTCTTTCTATCTGTATTATTTAGTTTTCTTCATTAAGTAATCATAATTAGTACCCTTGAGTGGTCTTCATTCTACCTTAATTTCTTAATTAATTGGATGGTCTATAGGTTTGACATATAATACAAAGACCAAACATCCACACACAACCTATAACATTTTTTTTTTCTATTTAGAAACTTATAATCTCAAGAAATTATTAAGAATTAAATAAATTTTTAGGTAATGCAGATATGAATTAAATTTTTAAGCAAGATAAAACTTCAACTATATAAATGAATGAAACCCGTACAATATATTTACATCATTTTTGTCCAGTCTTATAACATGTATAATGATTCTAACAAATGAACCTACAATTAAAAATAAAAATAAAAAATAAAAAAAATTTGGACAACCATTCTTGGGATCTAAGAGCATTTTCAATGTAAATATTTATTTTTTAGTTTTTAAATATTGTCACAGCAGTATTTTTATTTATTACGGACTCACTTTTTAAAAAAAAATTTAAAAAAATACATATCCAATTAGTTAAAAGTCAAATATTTATTATTTTATAATCAATCATAATAAAATAATTATATATATTGAAAATGCTTAATAAATTGACATCTAAAAATGACTCTCCATCCATGAATAGTGAATACCATAGCCCAAGAACTTGTCTATTTTACTTGCTATGGATTGTTTAATTAATTATTTATGTAATTAAAAAATTGGACAATCTAATAGATATTTTGGTGTAGTTACTGCTTTTGGAAAGGATCTACCTATATGCCATAAAATGTAAAAATCCGTAAATGAAAAACTCCAATAACGAGAAAGATTGAAATAGATCACAATGATATATTTTTCCGTTATATACTGTACATGATAATCAGAGACAACTTATTATATAGTATTATTTTCTATAGATTCTCTGCTTCCTTTTTCACTGAAATATATAAATATATATATATTTTCATGCATCAAAGTTACAAAATTTTAAAGGCACTGGCAGAGTGGCAGGCACGAGGTAAAAATTCCAAAAGAGCCAAGCCAGCCATGATACAACAATAAGGAGCCGAGCCGAGCCTAGCCATGCCATACAGCACATATTAAAAGTTAATAGAATACGGTTTGGTCTTCTTTTGACGAAAAGAAAAATAATAATAATATTTTGTCCGAATTTGAGGGACAAAATGTGGTATCCATATCGCAACAATTTGATCTATTCATTTAAATTATTTATTTATTTAAATTGTATAATATTTGAGTATCAGATTTTTGACATCAAATTTGATCAATGTAACATTTACGAATCAAGTTTTAGATTTCAAACCAAAGATATATAAAAACTAAAGATTTAAAAATTAAATAAAAAGTAACTATTTTTTTTATACATATATTTAAACTAGATATTTTTTATAACTTCTGATATCAATTTCAGAATCATTTACCTAAATCTTAAATTTGTCCATCTAATAACTAAATTACGCACTTGTATCGCATCTAAACCCCAATATCTAATAACGTATTTTTCTTCTGGCCTAACTACAATATATGTTAATGGAGTGAAATCTAGACATTAGATTTTACAAAACAGAAAAAACGAAATAAAAAAATATGGAGCACATGAGTCTAACAAGCTGAAACAACTCTCCCTCCAAAACACAAGAAAGCAATTTCCGCAATCACACACCGCGATCCTTATAATTTTATAAAAAAACCTTCTACATCTACTTCTCAATCTCTCTCTCTCTCTCTCTTCTCTCTCTCTTGTAATTTTCTTTCAACTGTGAGATGCCACAAGTGGATCTTGAAACCCTAGTCTCAGCCTGTGCAGGCGGTTCTTCAGACCGCAAGATCGCCTGCGAAACCTTGGCCGACGGCGGCGCCAACAACCCTGCCCAAGAACCGGATCCACACGAGATCCCGCCCGATTTCCCGCCAGAATCGTTTTGGCTATCCAAAGACGCCGAGCTCGACTGGTTCGACCGAAACGCCTTCTACGAACGAAAAGATTCACAAAAAGGAAATTCCAATTCCACCAATCTCAACCCGAACCCGAGTTCCACTTCGCAGAGATTTTCCACTGGTTTGAAATCCAAAGCCTCCATTATTGGATTGCCCAAGACACAGAAGACTATAGTTGACACTAAAAAGAAGAGGAACTGTAAACCGGAAAACACTCGCTTGTTCCCGAAACGTTCCGGTTCCACCGGAAAACCCGGTTCAACCGTCACTGAACCATCATCGCCTAAGGTTTCTTGTATGGGAAGAGTGAGATCCAAGAGGGATCGCCGTAAATTGAAGCAACGTCAACAGTCTGGTATTGAACAGGAAATCGTCAATACTAATAGCCGAAAAACCGGGTTTTTTGCTAGTTTTCGGGCGATTTTCCGGTCCGGTTTGAAGAAACGCCCGAGGAGCGAAACCCGGGTGCTTGATAAAGAGTCATCACCGAGAAAGAGCGTGACAGTCAATACACACGACATTAGAGACCGGTTACCGCGCGTTGATATCGACGCGCCGCCACGTACTGAGTCGTCACCGCCGAGGAAGAGCGAGACATGGGAATCACGCAAAAGTGTGGACGGTGAACCGGTCGGTTTGGGTGGGATGAATCGGTTCACGTCCGGTAGGAGATCGGATGCTTGGGCCGATGACTTGGTCTGATCTGATACGTTGAATCGGTAATTGCGTGTGGTCTGGGTATCCGGGTGGGGCCCGTATTAAAATCAAACTATTGTATCGGTCTTGATTAGGTGTCTGCGGGTCGCGACCCGATAAAAAGGTACTTCCATTTGCTTCTATTTTAGTTTTTTTTCTGTTTTGTTGTTTCGAATTTTTTTTTTTTTTTTTTTGAGGTTAAAAGGGTTTGTAAATATTATTATAGAGTGATTTTGGGTGATCAGTTGTAAATTTTCTTGCGATACTTTAATAATAAATTTTTGAAGGATATCTATTTTTGAAAGAATAATTTATTATTGATAATTTGATATAATTAAACTCTATTTGATGGGGGAACTATTAAGAATTTTTGTTTATTGAAATTAAATATTATATTATATTATATATATATATATATGATACTTACAATAAGTTTTTTTTTTCAATTTGATACCAATCAATTCATGATTATGTCCCAAAATCATAGTAATTACTAACCAATTTGGGATTTTGTGATTTAATAATGTATTTGACAAGAGGATCTATTCTAATTTGTAATATATTACAAAATGGTAGTACTCATTCTATCTGATTCAAAATGGTAGTACCCTATATAATTATCTAAAGTCAAATATGTATCTATTTTATGATCAATCATAATAAAATAATTATTTCATTCTCTCTCATCTTTTATTTTATAATTAAATGAGTTTTAATATTATTTGTGGAAAGAGTTAGAAATCCTAATGAATATTTTTAGGAGAGTTTTTAGAATTAGAAACTCAACTTCATATTCTTTAACTTTTTTGTTACAACATCATCTCTATATTGAAGTTAGATAATTATATTGAAGAGAGTTTTTTTAACTTTTTAACTATCTATCTTATATGACACTCAATTTTCTCCAAATATATATTTGTATTGCTCTAATATGTCATGTTTGAGTCGTCATACCCATACATGGCATACCAATTTTTTTTATAAAAAAATAAAAAACAATTAGAAATTAGAAATTAGAAATTTAGAAACAGTAGTTGTTTGGTGTTAGTTGGAGCTAATTTAGGAACCGGGAGATTTCAGGATCACTTAGGTCAAAGATGTGTTAATTGAAAGGGCACAAAAGTCGTTGCCTTGAAATTCCTTGTATTGTATTTTGGTGGGGTTGGGTTGGGTCACAAACTCACTCACAGGTGAGCAGCCTTTATTAACATTTCCATTTGACTAGTAGCCCTTGTGAGTTGTGTCTAATTCAATTTTGTTTTAAATTGACTTTAATTACTCTCTCAGTCATGTAAAATCATCGTTGTCAGCAATTCCCGCTGCAAAACTGTTTCTACGACTTATCACAAAACCTTTGCTTTGGAAAGTTTTCGCATGTAACATGTTTTGGGATTTAGGATTAAAAATCTAGTTGACTTAAACACAATTTATTATTTCTCCCATTTACCGCTTTTGTTAATAAAGGATCCTGAAAGTTAAAAGAACTTAATTTCTAATTAGTAATTTCAATGTGGATTAAAATCATTTACGAATTAAATTATGTTGCTCTCACAAATAAAATTCGGTATGAAACTACTCTTATAAAAAGGAATTTAATTTATTCTTCTATATAAGGAATCAAGTTTTCTTTTTTAATTATTTTTTCTATATAACTTTTTTTTTAAAAATTGATTAAAGATGAGGATTTAAATGGAATTTTGAAAACAGTACTAACCCAAGTTTGACTCACAGAGTCACAGCCGGCTATGATAGAGAACTTGATTGCAATGTCTGGCTCTATACTCTATGGTCTATACTAATTTTTTCCTAGGCAGCACAAGTAACTCCATTAGTGTCGTGGAGAAAAGAAGATTGAAATGGTTGTTGACTGGTTGAGGTAGGGTGTCCAAATCAGCAATTAGTAATCCAACAAATAATAATTAATGATGATAATTGTATAGGTTATGGCATGCACAGACCGCGAGTTGTTGGAATTGGACCCAATCCCAATGGAACTTTCAGGGCCTTTACCTACTCCTTGAAAAATCAATCTCGCCTTTTTACGGTAGTTGCTGTATAAATGAATCCTTTGAGTACCAAATGCCGTTTAGTATACGGGATATGATAGGATTATTTTCATATGATTGAATTGGAAAATTTTCATATGATTGAATTGGAAAATCCATCAAAGTACTAAGGGCTTGTGTGTTCACATACATCCTTCAAGAGGGATGTTTTACGTTTTTCTCTTGAATTTTATGTTTTTGTAAAAAACAATGTATGGATATTTTTTGTAATTTTGGATATAGATATTGAAAATAAAATTTGAAATGGAGTAATTAACGGTTAAGCTTTCGTATGTGGTTAAAATTTTTTTTTGTATATTATACGTGGTTATTTTTTACAATTCCCATTTTTTAAGGATAATTACCCGAAGGCCACCCATTTAATTGAGCACTATCAAAATGATTATTACATGAGAAATTTGTTTCGTAATGGACATTTTATACGAATAGTGTGATACTAATGGTTATTATGTTATACTCCAGTAACTTTTTCTAAAATAACTGTTAAATGAGTGAACATTTTAAAAAATAAAAACACAATATAGCCCTTTTAAATAAAAAAGAACATATCCGGTCCAAACCAATCTTCAATGAGTACGTGCTGCTGTGCTGTTAAATTGAACCAACTCAAAAGTTTATAATGCTTTGGAATTGAAAAAATAGCTTGACCATGAGCTCAGAAACAACGTTTCGGAATCTACAATTTTAACGTCAGATCAAACTCGAAAGTTAAAACACTACCAAGTCTCATATATTCAAATTCAACTGAATTGAACCACCGAGAAGAACTATGACCAAGAACACAAATGAGAATGTTTTTGTTGAAAGGTTTGTTCCATATATCAACTGAAAATAATTAGATTTTATCCATTTTTTTTTTTTGCAATATAATAAGAATTCTATAGAAGATACAAGACCTACGGACACGGCATGGATACGGCTGGGGACACATTTGGGGCAATTGTATAATTATTTTTATAAAAAATAGTGTCAATTTTATAATTTTAAAAAAATTTGGGGTCAAATCCAATTTAAAAAAATATATCTCTGATTACTATTCTAGGGTTTCAATTTCCACAGTTTTCATCTCTTTCTCTCAAAATCACTGCCACTGTCACCTCAAGAAGAAGAAGAGAAAATGAAGAAGAATAAGAGGGTCAGTTTGGTATCACTGTAACTTTTATAATAATCTCTGTTAGTTGTGTTGAAGAAATAATCAGCTGTGAAGTTAATCAGCAAATGTTTAGTTAATTGCATTGTTAAAACTACTACATAGATCAAAATCAGTATACATATGTTTGGTAAATTTATTTCAAAAGTGCTGAAATTAGTTACAGTGACTAAAATATACATAAGTTTAGGAACCTATTTCATTTTTTTATTATTAATTATGTATATTAAATCAATATTTAAGTAGAATATTTAAATTAGAAAAAAAAAATCCATAAGAACATTAAAAATATTTATAAAAGATTTTATAAATCTAATCAATATTTAAAAAGAATATTTTATTTTGAGATGAAATAAGGTATATAAATGATTTTAACTTGATTTCATAAGAATAGTAATGATATTTTAAAAGATTCATTAAATGCTGAAATAGATTATTCCATAATCACTTTCAAAAAGTAACCCCTCACCTATTTCTCAAAATAACTGTCAAAACTTGCTAGATTATCAATTAATCACTTTTGGAAGTTTCACCAAACATCATTTGTCAAAAAGATAAAGTAATCTAATTTAAACTTTTCAAAAGCAGTACTGTCAAAGTTTACAAAATAGAGTAATGAAAAGTAAAATACAAAAAGAACAGAGTAATAAAGACTAAGCTTTTGAGAGCATAAAAGAGTGAAATTTTTCTGTATGATTTTTTCATTGAATGATCCAAGATACAAAGCTCAACTTTTGTATCTATACTGAGAAACTTTTGTAACCGTTTTTAATCATCACCAGCTTATCACACGAAAATGGTTTTTCAACAAACTTGGACTTTCTTGTAACAGAATTGTTGGAATTTATACCATAAAGTTTGTAATTTGTAAATGCTAGAAAAACTTAAATAAAAGAAGTAGTTATTTCTTTTAATAAATAAGACTCATACGTTTATATCATATGTGCGAAACATCAAAGATTGCTAGATGTAATATCAAACTGAGTATATGAGTGTCATATACAGAGGTATTTGGTTTGAGACGTGCAATCTAAAGAGTTTGTAGAGAACAAATAAAATTGAATACTTTATTTGTGGTTATCTACAGCTGCGGTCCATTCCGTAATGTGCGGTGGTCTTATCCTTGACTGTTCATATGGTAATATGAGAATGGAGGCAACTTATATGATGTGATCATATAGGACTGGGTCACGATCTGTATGAATCTCTCAACATGATCGGTCACATGAAGAGATTCATATATATCGACAAATAATGGCTATATATGGGTGATCTTAATCCTGAGTGTCTTACTGACTCCTTCAAGTTAGATCGTGTTTTTTGACATACCATGGGTGAGATTGGAGTAACATTCCCGATCAATAACTTTGTATCTTGGAATCATGGTTTGGCTTGTAGCTAGGAAGGTCTGTACACAATAGAGGAATCAACTCCTTCTTGCGAGAAGTAAAGAAGTTGTTCCCTTAAGGAATTGATTCGGGACTTGAATAATAAGAGCGATATTCTTCTTCCATAAAGGAATGAAGGATATAATTGTTCATTAGAGAATCAATGGTACTTAAAGGAAAAATATATAATTAGAGAGGTATAACGGACTTTATGACATAACTCTAATTATAAACTACTTGTGGAGGATCATACCATATGTAATAGCTATATCGATGGACACTGATATTTTGGTTTATGTAAAACATCTACAGTTACGAGAGTGCAACCTCGGGTTTTTAGTGGAATAATTCTGAGGTTAATAATCATGAAATATTAGTTAAATAGTTTAATTAATTTTTCTAAGTATTATTGGAGCTCAAAACTGTAGGTCCATTAGGTCCCCTTGTTAGCCCTTTACGATTATTAGTAATAAGGTTCACGGTTAATTGGACGGATCCAATTAATTATGTTACGAAAGTGACTTGGATTTATTCAGGGAATTAATTAAATAATAGGATTATTTAATTAATAAATTATTTAATTGATTAATTAAATATAATTAAATAATATGATTATTTTATTGATAAATTAATAATTAAGAATTATTAATTGTTAATTGGAGGTTGTAAGTTCGAACCTTGACAAGAGCAAATTAATAAAATAATAAAGGTTATTTTTATTTCCTTTAAAGAGGTCAAGGGTTCAAGTCTTAGTGACAATATATATTAATATAGGATTTAGAATCCTATCTTAACTGAGTCACTAAAACCCTAGTCTCCTGATAATATATACAGATATAATGTCAGGAAACAAAATAATCTAACCCTAATAGAGAGAGAGAGAGAGAGAGAGAGAGAGAGAGAGAGTGTGTGTGTGTGTGTGTGTGTGTGTGTGTGTGTGTGTCTGCGGCAACCTAAAGAGAAAAAGAAAAAGAAAACTTTCTTTTTGCTTGTGTTGGCCGAACCCTAGAAAGAAAGACAAGGAGTTGTCTTCTCCATCTCTGTAGCCTCTATCCAGTACTCCCAGAACCCGTGACGTGCCCACACACAGTTGCTAGATCATGAGTCATAGCTCAGAAGGCTTTGTGTTGACGGATCGAAAAGAAACGAAGGAAAAAACAAAAAGGTATTCTTGAATCCCTTCTTATAATCGTGTATATGTTAAAAAGGTCTAAGATAAAATTTTATAACCTTATTTTTTTCGTTGCGTCGATTTTATGAAAATCATAACTCTGTATTTTTGATCTTTAGGACCTACTAGAATATGTTGACCTGTAAATACTGAGTCATCATATTCTATTATGTGAAAAGGGCGGGAATCACAATATAAGATTTGAGCTGATGATGGTTGATAACGAACTTGAAGCTTGAGAATGATCAGGATTTACAACTAGCTTTTACACTCCCTCTCAAACTGTGCTAGTGTAAATCAGCTTGTTTGAATTTGTCTATGCTGGTGTAAATCAGCTTGTTTGAATCTGGTTATTGAATATTGATCATCATTAGCAGTGGTACCATTCATCACTCCCTCTCAAGCGAGATTGCTCTCTGTCTGCAACAAGCTTGAAATAAAGAAGCTGAAAACGAGAGATAGGCAGTGCCTTCGTAAAAATATTAGCGATTTAAATCTCTGTTGGAATGTATCGAATGTCAAGCTCATGAGCGATAACTAAATCCCGAAGAAAATGTATATCAATTTCAATATGCTTTGTCCGAGAATGGAAAACGGGATTGTGAGCTAGTTGTCTGGCACTCAAATTATCACACCAGAGAATCGGGATACCAACTAAGTTAACCCCAAGCTCTTTGAACAGAGATGTGATCCATAATATATCAGTAGCAGCTGAAGCCAAAGATCTACACTTTGTTTCTTCAAATACCAGCTAACAAGGTTTCCACCTAAATAAAGGTAACAACCACCATTGGATTTTCTGTCGTCTACATTACTGGCCCAATTTGCAGCATCAAAGCATTCCAAAGTCAGTTCCTTGGCTGGTTTTAAGAGCAGACCATGGCCTATAGTACCTCTAATGTAATGTAGCACTCTCTTAACAACCAACCAATGTATCTGAGAGGGAGAAGCTAAAAATTGGCTCAGTTGATTAACTGCAAATGCAGTTTCTAGTCTTGTTAGTGTGAGATATTGGAGAGCTCCGATTATGCTTCTATAGAAGATGGAATCCGAGAATGGTTCACCATCTTGAGCAGACAACTTAAAACCAACAGCAAGAAGAGTTGAGCAAGGTTTTGAAGCAGTCACATCGTCTTGGTTAAGAGATCTCAAGCATATTTGTTCTGAGAGAGAGTAAGGCCACCAAGATTTCTTTTAGCTTCAATACGAAGGAAGTATTTTAATGAGCCTAGAGATTTCAGAGCAAAACAATGATTCAAATCAGTGATGAACTTGAAGATAAGAGCATTGTCATTCCATGTCAACAGAATATCATCAACATATACCAACATCAATAAGAAGGAAGTGGCAGATCGAAAGAAGAACAATGATGTGTCTGACTGAGAATTTTTAAAACCCCATTTGATTGAAGCTTAACATTGTAAGCCCTAGAGTCGCGCAGAGGAAGGAATTTTTTAAACTTTTAAAAAAATATTCGAGCGACTTAAAAACCTTATACGATATATATAAGAATAAAATATGCAAGATTCATAATCATACCTCAAGGCTAACTCCTTCGTACTTTCACTTCTTGATTTTACTTTCCGATTTGTACTTCCGGATCTTCCTCGCTATCTACCAGGTTCCGGCAACTACTTGTGGGCGTGTCACGGGCTTCAAAAGGTTGAATGGAGGTATAAGTAACACATGCAAAACAACTCTTGTTTTTTATGTGTGGAGTTCGGCCACCATGAATGGAAAAATAAAATAAAAAACTTTTTTTTTCTTTTTTCAACTCTCTTGGCCGCACCCTTTTTCTTAATTTTTTTTCTTTTTCAACTCTCTTCAATTACGTTAATTCAAGAATTTATAAGGATAATAATTACTTGATATCAATACAAGAATGTGGTGTGGCGTCGGCCTAGAATTAATGGTTTACCACTAAAGAAACTTTCGGAGTTGGAAAGAGATTTTTTGGAGGAGGATTTTAGTTTAGATGATGTGTGGTCGGCTGTATCTTCATGTGATGGGAACAATCGGCTAGGGCCTGACGGCTTCAATCTCAATTTCATCAAAGAGAATAAGAACATCATTAAGGTTGACTTCATGAGCTTTATGGTTGAATTCCATCAAAGCGAGTTCATAGTTAAGGAGTTAAATCAGAATTTTATAGCTCTTATCCCCTGGTGTATGAAGGTATTCCTCTGATCAATTTCCCAATTGAAGTAAGGTCTCCTGAGGGGGATTTCCCAATTCCAATTGTCTCCTACCTTGTAACCAAAATCTCTAAGACAGCCTTCCTTGTTAATTACAAGAGTGAAAATTCTAGGGAAAGCCTTCTCATAGATACACCTTCCATTTTTAATCCGACCTAAAGTCTTACCCTGTTTCCACTGCCAACGATCACCTTCAACCCATCCTGGAGAATCTTGGCTGTCCTTGAATCCCTGCATAAATAAATTGCCTACAACTTTTGTGAAGAAAGAACTAGAAGGATCACCGTTCCAATTCTAGCTCGAAGAGTTCGTCGGGACTCCGTATTTAGCACATATCACTCTTTTCCACAACGGAGAATCTTCTCTACCAAACCTCTAGATCCATTTGGCCAATAAACCATTGTTTTTGTTAATAACCGAACCTATACCTAAACCCCCCTTATTTCTAATCTTTGCACATTGTCTCCCATTTAACCGCATATATCTTCCTCTTCGCGCAACCATCCAAAAAAAAAAACACTTCTCTGAAGACCTTCAATCCTTTTGGCTAAGCCGGACCAGAATTTTAAACACAGACATAAAGTAAATTGGAATACTCGACATCACCGCTTTGATAAGAACAAGTCTTCCACCTTTGTTGAGGAAAGATTTTTTCCAAGGGGCAAGTCGGTTTTCTAACCAATGGATTAAGGCGGACCAGAAGATCTTTAAGCAAGGACGACCGCTGAGCGTAAGCCTCAAGTACGTGATCGGTAACGATGCTTTAAAACACCTAAAGCAATCAACCTAATTCTCCTCCCATTTCTCTCTTTGCCTACCTTCACCACACAAGTCTTTTGAAAATTAATACGTAAACCCGAAGCCAACTCATAACACCTCAAAATTCTCCTAACGGTTATAAGGTAATCCAATTTCGGTTGAAGTAATAAAATTGTTTCATCGGCGAATTACAAGTGCGAAACATGAACAGCCTCAACTCCAAAAATAACTCCCTTCATCAAATCCGTAGACTTCACTTTCTTAAATAAAACACTTAAATCTTCCACTGCCACATTAAATAAGAAAGGGGTCACCCTGACGGAGACCCCTTTCCAACTTAAATTGTCTAGTAGGGCTACCATTTATCATGACCGAAAACGAAGGAGAAGTGATACAGCTTCTTATCCACGATCTCCATTTTTCTCCAAACCCCTATCTTACTCAAAATATCATGCAAATAAGCATGATCTAAGCTATCATATACTTTTTCGAAGTCCAATTTCATCAATAAACCCCTCTCTTTACTCTTCTTCTAGTGATGAATGATCTCTTCAGCAATGAAAAACTATCAGGGATCTGTCGGTTCCTCACAAAGGCCATCTGAGATTCTCCCACAACTGAGCCAATGACCCTCCTCATGTGATTGGCTAAGAACTTAGCCATAATTTTATACAAAGATCCTACTTGACTTAGTGTCTGTTTGGAATAGCTTCTCTACTAGTGAAAATAGTTTTTTAATTAAAAAAGCTCTTTTCAAAAAATATTTTATCGTTTGGTTGTCACTTAGTAGAGCTTGTGGATGATTAAAAAAGCTGTTTTACGTCTACTTTGAGAAGCTCAAACTTTAAGCTTTTTCAAGTAAAGCTTTTTTGAGTTTTTTTAAGGGAAAGTATCATTTTCCTCCCTATATTATGACCTATTTGTAAATGTACCCCCTGTATTTTCACTAATGGTCATCCTTCCCCCCCGAAATCAAATATATTCGCCATATTCCCCCATACTGTTAGCTTTTCCTGTAAAATATCTCGTTGACTGTTACCTTCTCGTTGACTTCAAGGGTAATATGGTAACTTTAACGTAAAATCAATAATACACATTTATTTATGATTTTAAAAAAGTGAAAAATAAAAAATAAAATAAATGGTGGAGCCGTGGAGATCATCATCTTCTTCATCAAAATTCAGAAACCATCCCTCAATTTTTTTTCCAGAAATCATTATCAATCACAAAAATCCATCCCCAATTCATTATTATCATTGTCAATTAAACCCACCAGAATCATCAATCCCATCAAATGTCAAACCCACCAAATGTCAAATCCAGAAAAATATTTCAAGGGGGTTGAGATGATTTCCTAATGTCAAACCCAGAAAAATAAAAAAGCAAAATCGAACCATCTATCCCTACCACAACCACCATCAAAATCCAAAATCCTCATAGGTTAGAAACTCAAAACACAAACACCAAAAACCCATAAATCCAGAGCCCTACCACCATCAATTTTTTTTCTCCATCATCCTAATCATAGCTCAAGGCCGTGCGATCGTTCGCTGAAACCCATGGAGCTATTCGTGTCGCCGGCTTTGCCAATAAGAGCTGTTGAGGAGACCGTCGGCGAGAGATTGACACTGTTGAAGAGATCGTCGGCGAGGAGATCAGCATCACTGAAGAGACCGTCGGAGAAGAGATCGGCGCTGCTGAGGTGGATCGTCGACATGGAGAAAAGGGAGAGATACGAGAGATAGATGAGAGATATGAAGGGAGAGAATTGAAGAGTAAATTTTTTTTTTGTTTATATCCATCGAAGATCCACCATTTTTTTCGGTTTTTTTTTTTTTGCTTTTTGTTTATGTTTTTGTTGGACTATTGATGATGTTGTTTTATTTTTTGCCTTTTTGCTTTTTGCTTTTTGTTTTTGTTGGATTATTGATGATGTTGAAACCAGATTAACTTTTAATTTTTTTTTATTAAAAATATAAATTCGGTGTTTTAGGATTTTTTTTTTTAAAATTATTCTGTTAATTTTTAGAAAGTTACCTATTTATCCTTATGTCATTTGATTGTTTTTGAGGGCAAGTATGTCTTTGTATTATATATTTTTTTAAAAAATTATATTATAAATATCTTGATGTTCAAATGGTCATAGTATATTAAAGGGTAAAGGTGTCATTTAATGAGTTTACAGAAGATTAATATTTACGACTCTATTCCGGACACTATCGGATGGATTTTCAGTTCAAATGGGTTGATTTCTGTTAATTCCTTTAGGAAAAGTCTCGATACTGGACTCTTAGAAAACTCTTCTGTTTTTAGTGGTGTTTGGCAAGGTTTCAGCCCTCCAAAGATTGAAATCTTTGTTTGGCACCTTCTACAAGGGAGTGTTATGGTGAAAGAGGTTCTGATGAAGTTTGGGTTACTGCTCGAGCCTAACATGGAATGCCTTCTGTGTAGTGTTTTTGTGGAAACTGTGGATCATCTTTTTCTCCAATGCAATTGGTCTTGGAATCTTTGGATCAATTGCATAAACTTGTGGGATATAAGCTATTGCTCCACTTTATCTCTGATGGATTGGTGGAGAGGTATGGTCCGGCCTTTTCCCTAAGAATAACTCGGAAAGAGCATGGGTCTCTATGTTTTTGCCGTGGTTAGGACGATTTGGGAAGCTAGGAATGAGAAATTTTTTGAGAACGAAGAAGCCTATTCAACGAAAGCTATAGGTATTGTGAAGTTTAGAGTCGCCTGGTGGTTTAAGAATTATGGCAAGGGCTCCATATTATGTTAGACATAGCTGAGTGTTGCACGGAGTCTAGCAAAGTTAAGATCCTGAAGATGGGGGATTGGATCCCACTGCCTTTAGAGATTCTAAAATTTAATGTGGATGGTTCTGCTAGGGGATCCCCAAGTCAAAATTGTAAATGATAAAAAAGGCAAAATTGCACTTAATCAGTTCTGTCACGGTTGACTGTTAGAAATTTAGTCAAATGGACTAAAGTGATGTATTTTGAAAAAAAGAAGAGACTTAAGTTACTATTATGATAAAGATATTTAAAATTTTGACATTTCAAGAAAAAGTAAGACTTTAGTGAAATTTCTCTTTATGTAACCCTTTGATTAAATTGATAAAATTTCAAATAACAAGGATCATTTTGGTATTTTCTCAAAATAAAATTTCCAGGAAGAATACTCATAGTCATAATGATAATGATAATGATAATCATAATCATGTTTATTAATGAATATATATATATATATAATGTAAACATTTACATCATATCATACAAACATTAAACAGAACAATAAAGAATAAAAAAAATCAGATGTTGGTTATTTTCTTCTTGGTTTGTAAGTTATTAACCTAGTGCTCAAATTCATCGTGTAGCTCAATCTGTCGGCCATTCAACGGCTGCTCTGGCCTTACATTGTCTTTGTATCCTGGCTTCAATGGAGCCTTCAATGCTTCTACCTGCTGCTTGCTGATAAATCTCACCTGCACGTTTTTATTTTTCGATAGTTAGTCACTTATAAATCTAGGTGACATCCACTTACACTCACTCGTGATAAAAAAAAAAAAGGGACAAAATACCTTGCCAAGGACGGTCCAAATGACATTCTCAGTGCAGGGAGGCGTGGTAAATGAACCAACATATCTAAAAAATTTGCGGTTGTTTCGCGTCAATTGCTTTGTATTAAACATCCCAACATTAACTTTAGTTACGTGGTCCTCATCGGACTTCTCCTTAGACAGCTTTTGGAATGCATCTCCCAGCTGTAATTATAAATATATATAATGTACGTCTTCGTTAATTTTTGTATACAAATGTACAAACCCACAATTAATTATATAATATGTATATAAATATACCTTTGCAAGGAATGGATCCAACTCTGAAGGATAATTACCGTACTGATAAAGGATTGCGATCACTGCGGCGCTGTGGTCTTCTGCCGTGTGGACTAGATGCAGCTCCGCTGCAAATCTAATTTTTCCAACCATGGATATATATATATATATATATATATATATATATATATATTAAAGGTCAATGACCGAAACAAATCGATTTTTCAAGATGTATGTATATACGTTCGTACGCATGTTTCCAATTCACATCTCATAAGATAATATGAGAATAAATAAATCTTGGCGTCGTATATATTTACCTTTTTCCATCAATGAGATGCTCCGAAGGAGAGTGCCAGTGCATCTGTTGGAAGGTGTATTTCTTACCATTTATCTCCATCCTTCCAACATCTACACCATAGTTCAGCTGCATGCATGCAAATGCAATACGTAAACACACAAAGTTGATCAGTTTATTTATTTATTTAATTAAAACCCTAAAAGGAAAAACTAGTAGCTAGGAACAAGAAGAAGAATTAATCAGACAAGTTTAAAAACTACAGATTACAAACCTCAATAATGTGACCCCAATTTATGAGTGTAGCATTAGCAACAGCATTGTATTCCTGGGAGTGGAGTTGCAAGTTCTGGTTGAGGACTGTGTTTTTCTGTATAATGTTGATAGGAGACTGATTTTTCCCTGATGAGCATGCAGAGTATGCTGGTTTCAACCTGCCCCAGTCACTAGGGCCTTTTTCTCCGCTGTAGCTGAAATCAACTGTGCCTGCCTCAGAACAAAACAAAATTTCATCCATATATACATCAACACGACACAATAACTCATATATGTTAATTAATTAGCATCGTTTAACTAGCTAGGCAGAATTCCGGTGGTCTCAAAAATAAAACGTAACAAAATAAAGATGATACGTACCCTCTTCGACTGTGGCGAAAGCCAAGCCCAGGAACAATGAAATTGCTACGACGGAGAATGAGATTTTAGAGGCCATTGTAATTGCCGGCTGATAAAGTATCAATCAATGTCCTAAACTACATTATTGAGTCTGGCCGGCTTTTTTATCTATAAAAACCAATTCCATATATTTCTGATATATGGTTCGAAATTGGTGGCTAGGGCTGTTTACAAACTAGTGTTGCTATATTTAAACATGTATGTGCTTAATCTTGGGAATCATTGTAAGCCTAATTGATTAATTAGTCTGTATTTTAGTCAAGAGTGGAACTGAATCGGTTGTCAATTTGTCATTATAACATATAAGGTTAACCAGAATATATGGAAACGAGATTTGTGGGGTTTTATTAGGGACAATGACAGTTTTACCCCTATTTAAAATTGAAATTTATATTTTTATACAAAATGACAATTTTACCCATTACTTCCTATTCATCACCAGTATAATTACGTTTTTTTTGGAAGTATTATAAGAACTATTACAATAGGATTGCCGTGACCTGCTGAAATCAAACAATACATGTGCGGCCTGGATATCTACTCCCATAACAGGAGATAACTACTCCCATAATCCGGAAAGATTACTCCCCACACATATTTATAAAATGAGCATGATGAGATTTGAACCCCTCACCACTTACGTGGAAGGGAGATACACTATTAGCTTTGCTAAGAGGTGATATATCACCGGTATAATTACGAGTTTACAACATTGTAAGTATACAACTAATTACACTAAGTAATTAAAAAAATTATAGTTGATAAAAGAATCTGGTCAACTGAATAGCAACCAAATCAAAGGTTTGACTATGCTTATGTGGGCTGGTCAACAATTTAATTTATGATGAATGTGAACGTCGCCCGGTACCCTTGGGTTGAATAACCTTCTGGCCGAGTGAACTTAAAGAGAAATCGTTAGGATCGCCGGCATTTAAACTCCGACGTTAAACTCAGTTGATGATCTCAAAAGGAATAAAGGATTAAGTTGAATCAGAAACAGATTAGACACAGTTTTAGTCTTGATTGGAAAAAACGTTCATAACTTTTTGAGTAAAATGTCCCTAATATTTATATTAGGGGGGTCATCTTTCCCATATTATTTTAACTGTATTACGTTTGATTCAGGGGTATTTTAATTATAATATTTTTTTTTCATAAAAAATTCTATAAAATAATTTTTAATTTATATTTTGCAATGCATGTACGAAACTTGTTTGATATATGTACAAAACTTTAGTGTGTCGTCTGAACAAAAACAAAACACGGTTAAAAACTCATATTTCGAAAAACCATAAGGGTGCGTTTGGTATGGGGATGAGACGGGATGGGACGGGACGGGACGGGACAGGACAGGACTGGACGGGACGGGACGGGACAGGACAGGACTGGACGGGACAGGACAGGACTGGACAGGACAGGACAGTTGTTCCATATTGTGTTTGGAATACCTGGGACATAACTGTTGACTGTACTGTTATGTGTTTGGTATGACTGGAACAGAACGGGACAGGACGAGACAAGAGGTTTAAATGACCATAGTGCCCTTATTGTTATTGAAAAATATTTTAATTAATAATTTTACAAGATTATTTAAGATGGATGGTTGGGATTAACTTAATAAATTTTCAGATATTTTATTATTTTCCAGATTGAATCTCCACCGTCCATCAATCACCATTATGATTGATTAATTATTTCAGATATTAATGATTGATGGACGATGGAGATCCAATCTGGGATTGGTCTCCACCAACATTCAATTAATCTGGAAATTCAGATGTCTTCAAATTGTTCTTAAATCTGGAAATTCCATCAAATCTGGAAATTCTGGAAACATTTTTTCTTGTTCTTAAATCTGGAAACATTTTTTCTTGTTCTTAATTCTGGAAAAAAAATTGAAAAAAAATAAAAAAACCTAACAATCAAAAATCGTATTTCATCAAAAATCTGGAAAAAAAAATTGAAAAAATAAAAATAAAAATAAAAATTACACAACAATCATCGTCAACATCTGATTTTCCAGAAATCATTCATTATCATCAACCCTAATTTGTTTTTTTTCCAGAAATCATTACATCAACCCTACATCAACCCTAAATCATTCCAGAAATCATTCATTGATGAATTCCTAAATTTTAATCTTCAAATCAAACTACACAACCTTTTTCAAAAACAAAAAAATTGACCCTAAAATCATTACATCGACCCTAAAATCCATCCCCAATTCATCAATCCAAAATTAAACCAATTCATTATCAAACCCACAAAACCCACATCCACACACTGTCAACCACCACCACCACCACCAATCTCACCACCACTATCAATCAATCGTGCTGCCAACCACCACCATCAATCAATCTCACCACCACCATCAACCACCTCGAAGCCGAGAAAGAAGAAGAAGAAGAGTTGCGCTTCCGGTCGTCGTCGCGCTTCCGGTCGTCGTCGTCGCTTCTGGTCGTCGCCGGCGACGAGTTGCGGCGGTTTGGAGAGAAGAACACCGATCGGGTTGGGGTTGGAGAGAAGAGAGAAGAGAGGAGAGAGAGGAGAGAGGAGAGAAAAAAAATGAGGGTTTTAATTTATATAGATGTAATTTTTTGAAAGTTTCAAGGGCAAAGAAGTCTTTTCCAGACTTGTCCCATGGCCATGGACAAGTTGGCCGAGGGTGTATGGTGGGACAGTTTTTTGGGATTTTTGTCCCATTCTGTCCAATCCAGTCCCACACTAAAATCCCACCAAACGCGGGACAAGGACAAGTTGTCCCACCTTGTTATGTCCTGTCCCGCGTAACAAACGCACCCTAAAGGATAAAAAAGATAATTTCCCTTTATTTTATTGGCCAAATATAAAAATATGGAAATTAAACTGCTTGTCATAATTAGGGAAAAAAATCATTGACTGCTACTAAAAAGTTATAATTATCAAATGTTAGGGGTCGTTTGTTTTTTTGTCTGAACACTTAACAGTCCTGAATTTTTCTGAAGACTGAATAGAGACTGAAATCTGAATTTAAATGATATGTTTGTTTTTTTTTCTCACATCTGAATATACTGTCAACATGTTTGTTTTCTAAAAATAAAACTGTCTGAAAGATAAGTAATTTTACATTTATACCCATACTAATTAAAAGAGATAATTTAACATGCACCATTCTTTATAACATTTTGTATGTTTTTTTTACAAACAAAGTTCAATTTAACAAAATAAAAAATCAATCAAAGAATATAATTTTGCATATTCTGCAAACAAAGTTTAAGTTAGATTTATTATCAAAAAAAAGTTCAAGTTCAAGTTCAATTTTATATGTTGTCCACGTTTCTGGTAAATATAATTCCTGAAACCATTTTTGTTTTTTTGGTTTCTTGGATCATATGCACCGGAAACCAAATAAAAGAAGGTTCTTGAATTTTTATATATAATAATTCTATAACTTTTTCGAGCCACGAAATCTACTTAATATAATAGATAAATTTATTGAGTATTATACGAATAGTTAGATAAAAATAAATAAATAAATAGTTCTTACCGGGATTTGGCAGGAGATAAATTCAATTGTTCAATCCTTGAAAAATTTCATTATGAGAAGTAATTAAGGTTTTTTTTTTCTAAAACATGTTTAAAATAAGAAATATGTTAAAAAGAAATTTTTTTACACCATATTAAATTAAGATAAATTTGGAAATATATCTTTTTTTGAGGATAGACTTGGAAGAGAATATTTTAATTGTAATACAATGATTTGGAATTAAGTTAAAAGTCAAGATTTCTTACTTTTTATTTTAAGTTGTTTTTTTTATATTTTTAAGTTGTTTGACCACTTAAAAAAACAAACAAAACAACTTAATGAGTTCAATTCAGACCTATTAAGTTTTAAATGAAAAAAATAAACGACCCATTAGTAATTTTCCTATCAGTGCGCACTGATGGAATTATATAAGGTATTGAATGTGAACCACTCATTTATAAAGAGTTTTGACAAGTGAATACATACCAAGTCAAAGTATGTAAAACGAGTGGCTCACATTCAATGTCTTTATATAATTCCATCAGTGCGCACTTATGTGAAAATTTTCGATCAAATATAACCTTATAATTTTGTGAAAATTTACTTTTAATAGCATGTAAATTTTTTTTTTGAAGTATTAGTATTTTTTTTAATTGAACCATATGCAATAGTTTGTTTGATTGTTACTAAATAATATTGAAAATTTTCTTTGCACCACATAGTCAAAAATTACAAAATCACTTTAGCATCTTCTATCTTCACCTTGTCTTTCTTCTCACTTTTCAAATATTATATTTCTCACTCTTTCTCAGCAGACCTGGGTGAAATACAAACGTAATTAGATTTAGGCACAAAATAGTAGTTTGGCATTGCTCAGTGGTAGGGATTTCAAAAAATGAACAAATCTCATCATTTTTGTTCAATGTGGTTAAAACTTTTACTTTAATTGCTTCATTGTCTTTGTAAATTATGAGATGAGGTTGGTCCGATTTATAAAACCCCTCACATCTACACTACAAGGTTGCGGATTCGAATCCTCCCCTTCCCTAAAATACCCCCGAATTTATGTAATGCAATACTTCAAAAAAAAAACATCATTCATTTAATGGGTTTTGGTTTTGGTTGTATGTTGCAATAATTAAAGATTCAGTGAACACAAAATAAATTTTTTTTGAATTGCTTGACAATATGATGCCGTAGCAAAATAACGTGTTTCAAGTTGCAAAGCAACGCTATCTCCAAACCACGATTCTTCTTCTACTTCGGCAATGTCACTCTCTAAGCTAGCCAACGTCTGCTCACTCTTTTTCGGAGTCTTCTCTCTCTGTCTTGTTATAAAGTGATGGAAAAGAAAATAAAATGGGGCATTTTGGCACTTTCAACCTTCAAATGGTTAGTAACAATTTAAAGTTTTAAACATTGCCGATGGATAAAATCAATTTTTAACAATATTTTTGAAGGATTGGTTTACTTACATTATTTGTTTGTTAATTGATTGATACTTTGATTAATAAAAACAAAGAGAGATTGTTAAAATAGGATAAACGGCTTCATTTTTTGACATTTTGACTAAACAACTTGACAACCCATCACACTCCCATACTTAAAACCTAAATATTAGTTTAGATGTGCGATTACATTAGACTATACTTGCAACCACAAATAAGCAATAAGGCTGTAATGATGTTGTATTATTGAATACTTATAATTTAAGCAATTTTGATCATATCATACTAAAAAACAAAATGTGTTCTTCTATTTTATTAGTAATCCAGTACTCTAATTAAGTTCATTGTATAGATCAATCTGTCGGGCATTCAGCGGCTGCACAGGCCTTGCATTGTCTTTATATTCTGGTGTCAATGGAGCCTTCAATGCTGCTACCTGCTCCTGGCTGATAATTTTCACCTGCACGTTTTTATTTTTGGATAGTTAGTCACCTATAAACCCTCGTACACTTGCAATCACATTCTGATAAAAAAAATAAAAAACCTCGCTGAGGATTGTCCAAATTACGTCCTCCTTGCAGGCTGGAGTGGTAAAAGAACCAATGTATCGGTAAAATTTGCGGTAGTTTTGCGTCAATGGCTCTGTATCAAGCATCCCAGCGGCAACTTGAGTTACTTGGTTGTTTTCGGACAGCTTTTTGAGTGCATCTCCGAACTGTTATTATATAAATATAATTTCTTCATTAATTCTTGTATTCAAATATACAAATCAACAATTAATTATATAATATTTATAACATATACGTGCATGTATATAAAATATACCTTGGCTAGGAATGGATCCACCTCCGAAGGAGAATTACCATTCTGATAGAGGATTCCGTTCACTGCAGTGCTGCCGTCATCTGCCTTGTGGACTAGATGTAGCTCCGCTGAAAATCTGATATTTCCAACCATGGAATATTAATGTTCACTGACAGAAACAAATCAATTTTTCGAGATATGCGTGTATCTCCAATTCACATCGTAGAGGACGAGGGAGGGAGTTTCAAAAATGTTATAAAACAAGTTTATGAAATCGTGAAAGTAGCTTTATATTTTAAAAGTTTTTCATTTTAACCCCTGGTTTTTTTTTTTTTGTATTTCTGACTCTGTCACTAAGCGTGACAATCAAATATACTGATGCAGACCCTAAGAATTGAGTCCTCAAATATAATGTTAGAGAGAGTGAGAGAAAACATATATACCTTTGTCCATCAATGAGATGCTCTGAAGGAGAGTGCCAGTGCATCTCTTTGAAGGTGTATTTCTTACCATTTATCACCATCCCTCCAATATCTCCATCATATGTCAGCTACAAATGCAATACGCACACACAAAGTTGATCAGCTTTATTTTTTTAATTAAAACCCTTAAAGGAAAATCAAGGAAGAAGAAGAAGAATCAAACAAGTTTAAAAACAAACAAACAAACCCCAATATGGTAAACCAAATTATCGAGTGTAGCATTAGCAACAGCATTGTATTGCTTGGACTGGAGTGTCAATTTCTGGTTGAGTACTGCGTTATTCTGTATAATGTTGACAGGAGACTGATTTTTCCCTGATGAACATAAAGCGTATTCTGGTTTCAACGTCCCCCAGTTGTCAGGGCCAGTTGCTCCACTGTAGCTGAAATCAACTGCGTCTAACCCTGAACAAATAGAATTTTATTCATATATGATATATACATCAACAAACACAATACATAACTCATGTTAACATCGTTTAAGCAGAATTCTGGTGGTCTCGATCGAAAATAAGCAAAAAGTAAGAAAATAAAATGATACGTACCATCATCATCGCTGACGGCCAAAGCCAAACCGAGGAACAATGAAATGGCAATGACGGAGAGCGGCATTTTAGAGATCATTTTTGGCTCTCAATTTCCTCAACTACAACATGGAGTCTGCCTTTTTATATAAAGTCAAATTAGACAGAGTAAGGGCCAGTGTAGTTTTATGATTATTTTTCGAAAGTGATTATGGAATAATTTAATTCAGTATTTAATGAGTCTTTTAAAATATTATTATTACGTTTATTAAAGAGAAGACTTTTGCTTAACCCCCTTCAAGGGGAGTGAGCATTACACCCCTTCCCAATAAATGACATGTGTCCAAAGAGGGGTATTTTTGTCCAAAAACTCTTATGTGTTTGGACAAAACTACCCTCTCCCTAGACACGTGGCATGTATTGGGGAGGGGGTAATGCTCACCCCCACTTCAAAATGGACTCTTTATTAAATCAAGTTAAAATCTTTTATAAACCTTATATCATTTCAAAATTAAATATTCTACTTAAATATCATTTAATGAATTTTTTAAAATATTATTATTACGTTTATGAAATCAAGTTAAAAGTATTTATATATCTTATTTCATTTTAAAATTAAATATTCTACTTAAATATTATTTAATGAGTCTTTAAATATTATTATTACGCTTATGAAATCAAGTTAAAATAATTTATATATCTTATTTCATTTCAAAATTAAATATTCTACTTAAATATCATTTAATAAATCTTTTAAAATATTATTTGTATCCTTATGAAATCATTTATATACCTTATTTCATTTCAAAATTAAATATTCTACTTAAATATCATTTAGTGAATTTTTTAAAATATTATTATTACCCTTATGAAATCACGTTAAAATCATTTATATACCTTATTTCATTTCAAAGTTAAATATTCTACTTAAATATCGATTTGATTTATAAAATATTTATAAAATATTTTTTATTGTTCTTATGGAATTATTTTTCTAATATAAATATTCTATTTAAATATTGATTTAATATATATAATTAATTGAAAAAATGAAGTAGAGTTCTAAAATCATATATATTTTAATCATTGTAACTGATTTTAGTACTTTTGCAATAAGAGCATCTCCAATACTATTATGCATTTGGAGAAAATGGAGTGCCATATAAGATAGATATTAAAGAAGTTAGAAAAACTCTCTCCAATGCAATTATCTAAGTTGAATATGGAGATGATGTGGCAAAAAAAAAGTTAGAGAATATGGAGTTGAGTTTCTAATTCTAGAAACTCTCCTAGAAATGCTGACTAGGATTTCTAACTATTTCCACAAATAATATTAAAGCTCATTTAATTGTAAAATAAAAGAGGAGAGAGAATGTTATAATTGTTTTATTATGATTGGTCAAAAAATAGATACATATTTGATTTTAGATAATTGCATTGGAGATTTGAATATGCATTTCTCTACAAAATTTTCAAAAGTGGGCCCATTTTGAATAGAAATGCTGATGTGTCACTATTTAGAAACTCAAAAATGCATAATAGCATTGGAGCTGCTCTAAAATTACCAAACATATGTATACTGCTTTTGAGTTATTCAGTAGTTTTAAAAATACAATTAACCAAACATCTCCTTATTAACTTCACAGTTGATTGTTCTTTCAGCACAGCTAACAATGATTACTATAAAAGCTAGGGTAATACCAAATTGGCCTAAATGTCAGTATGTACAAAAAATTTGCCCAAATTATATGTCATGTGGGTTGTCAATATCTTGTAAATATCATTTAATTATGTGGTGGGGGATATGATATTGACAACTCACATGCTATAATAATACTATACAACTTAAAAAATTAACTCAAAATTCAATCCAAATGATGTAGTAAATGAGTTGTCATCACCACACAAATCATGGAGTGAAGTGGTGAATGATATGTCAAGGACAAATTACTTGCCACATTATTTTGATTGGTTTTTGGACTAAATTTTTTGGTTGACTAGCATGAATGTTTTATATATATGGTTCGAAATTGGTGGTTATGGCTGTTTTTATGGTGAATCCTTGTAAACCTAATTAAGTTGTCACCTTAATTAGTTAATTTCTGATTTATGATTATAGATTTATAGTGCTTACTTGTAAATGTAAAGAATCAAGTCATATTTGCCGTTAAAAAAAAAATCAAGTCATATGTACCTTAATTCCCCTTTCCATTTAAGGAATTAAAATTTTTTTTTTCTCTAATTTTCTTTCCAATAAAATCATTTTCTTTTCATTTTCATTCCAAATTAGTTAATTTTTTTGTTTTAAATCATAATTCTCTTTTCAATTAAACTTGATCCCCGCTTCATTTTCTTTCCGAATTATTTAAGTTTTTTTTCCTACTTCTCTTTCCAATAAACCCAATTCCCTTGCATTTTCATTCCGAACCAATGAACGTGTCATTAATTAACCCTCTAATTGTGACATTTTAATCATCTATCCTTAGTGCATAATCTCAAAAATTGTTGATAAATGAATATCATGGCACATGCCCAAAAGAAAAAAAATCATAGTACGTGGTGCTACAATATTTCTTTGCATTTTTTTTAAAATAAAGCAACATGCAACATGCAACATGCACATTGTATTAATGTTTTTTCACGTAGCCAAAGAATATTACATTATTATTATTATTTTATAATTTCTCCGAACTAGTGACCTTGTGAACATGCAAGAATCTCATATATTCTGGTATTTATGAGGATAGTAATCAGGAAGAATTGGATATTAACGAGGCAGTTTCTCCAGAATGTGCTATAAGATCAGAGGCAGACATCCAACTGGATGTTGCATATAAAGATTTAGACTCTGCATGCCTCATGCAAATTGGTCGTCATGGATATCAAGGAAGAACATGCTTGCTTTAATGACACTTCTGTATCTTTTCAAGAAGACCTTAATTCCAAGCCAACCTTCACCATCTGAGTTGTTGTGATCTCGGTCTCCACAAAACACAAAGATCAAACACCAGTTCTAATTACCTGCAAGATATACTTCCAAGAAATACCAAATAATACAGTACCAACAATTCTGATCTACCAAAAGAAATCAGAAAACTGTAAACAAGATAATATCAAAAAATAAAAGAAAGAAAGAAACACAAATAGAAAACGAAACAGAGAAACATAAAAGTAGAAACAACACCAAGATTATGGTGGTTCGACTCAAAACGAGTCTATATCCACGTTGAGCGCCTCAAGGAAGCTCTCTCCACTATACAAACGTATTACAGGCCAAGAATCAATTTTAAACAACCCAAAATAAGCCCATATTATACAAAGAACCCTAGATATGTCACCACTAAAGCAACCAGACCTATCCCAAAAACCAATTGAAGATTTTACAAGGATAATCACCAAGCTCTCTCTTCACAAGACTAGACAAATCACACAACAGTCTCTTTTATCTCACACAAAGATCTCACACACAATTACAAGAGATTCACAGTGAAGAATCAAGAACATAATCTGTTACAAAATGCCCTTTGAGAGAAAAATAAGAGCCCTAATCTGAAATGAATCAACTGAACCCTTTCTCTCTCTCTTGATTCTTTATATAGTCTCATTTGCTGAGTCACACGCACAATTTGGCTTGCCCAGTCACTGCTTGCCAACTTGGATTTCCTCACATGCCTTATCACCTTATCATCAGACTTCATCTGATAACTTGAAATGACACTAAATTGGTTTAATTGTAGACAAGTGTGTATGAAGCTGTAGATAAATGGGCCTCTTGCTTCTGGGCTTCAATTTGGGTACTGGCTTGGGCGTCCAAACACTTTATGTTAGGCTAATAATATCACAAATTCCACCTTAGCCAAACATCATCCATATATCAGAGAGAACTTCTTTGAGGTACTTGCTCAAGACTCAACAAACAGATCATCCATAATCACCTATTTTTAGCAAGTTCGAGCAATGTTTGAGCTTGCTATGGGGAACCCCTTTAGTTCTCATATCAGCTGGATTTTTTTTAGTGGAAATCTTTTCCACCTCAACAATACATTCAGAGATTTTATCTCTAATGAAATGGTATTTTACCTCTATGTGCTTAGTCCTCTCATTGAAAACTAAGTTTTACACAAGTGCAAAGCACTTTGACTATCAGTAAAAATCACAGCTTTCCCCATAAACACACATATTTCATTTAGAAGACCTTGAAGCCAAATGACTTCCTTGACTAGTATATATTCTACCTCAGTTGTTGAAAGTGCAACAACTGATTGTAGTTGGCTTTTCCAACTAATACCACAGCCAGCAATAGTGAAAAAATAAAAGGATGTAGACCTTATTTTATCTCTATCACCTGCATAATCAGAATCCACATATCCAATCACATCTAACTCACATCTAACACATTACTTGAGCAGTCATAATTCAAGCCTACAGATGTGGTAGAACTGATATACCTAAGAAGCCATTTCATGGCATTCCAATGGACTTTCCAGGGATTGGCCATATACTTAGACAACACACTAATGGCATGTGCTAAATCAGGCCTAGTGCTTATCATAGAATACATCACAGATCCTACAGCACTAGAGTATGGTACATTTTCCATATATCTACTCTCTTCTAATGACCTAGGTGATATGGCTGCTGACAACATAAAATTAGCACAAAAAGGGATATTAGAAGGCTTGCAATTTCTCATTGCAAACCTATCAACCACCTTATTCAAATAACTGGACTGCTTTAAACACAACCTGTTTTACCCCCCTAAATCTAACAATTTCCATGCCCAAAATCAGTTTTGCATTACCTAAGTCCTTCATATCAAATTCAGACTTCAACTTCTCCTTTAACACTATAATCCTAGACATTTCCTTAATAGCAATTAACATATCATCAACATACAAAAGCAAGTAGACAACTTTATTGATATTTTCACTACTGAAATAAAACATGCATCAAATTTGCTTTTAATGAAACCTATACTAATAATAAAGTTATCACAAATTTTATTCTATTGTCTAGAGGCTTGCTTAAACCCATATAGAGACTTTTTAAGAAGACACACATTGAAGGGTTTAGAATTAGATTCAAAACCCTCTGGTTTAGACATATAGATAGTCTCATCCAAGTCCCCACGCAAAAAAAAAAAAAAAAAAAAAAACTGTTTTGACATCTAATTGTTCTAACTTAAAGTCAAAATAGTTAACCAATGTTAAAACTATCCTAATGGCTTTATATTTTACAACAGGGGAGAATATTTCATTATAATCAATTCTCTCTCTTTGTGTAAAACCCTTGGCTACTAGCCTAGCCATATACCTAGGAGGTACATTTTTTTTCTATACTTTCCTTAATCTTATAAATCCATTTACAAGACACAATTTTCTGTTTTTCAGGTTTTACTACTGATGCAGTAAATACTGTTCAATAAAATATAAGTTTGTTCGCTAGGATCGGGAGTTTATCGGCTGAATCTAAGCTAATTACAGCAATCTAATCTAGTGCGCGAAAAGTAAATTGCATAATGCGTTTGTTGGTAACAAATGAGTTCTAAAAAATGTTAACTTGCAAACTTGTAAATAAAACTAAGCTAAACTAAGTTAAACACGGTACAAAGGATGGAATGTATGGATAGATAGGTACTAGGGGATCGACATAACCGTTCTCGGAACACTCAATGCTAAACCAGTCTCAATAAGCATTTCAATCCAAGTTTAGGGCTAGTTTTAAGGTATTTAAATTAAGACCAAGGTTCTTCCCATTACTCGCACAAGGTCATGTGTGAAGTAATGGTCCTCACCTCATATTTTCTCAAAACACAAAGCCAAAACAACATAGCAAGGTCATGCAAACATTGTCTTTTTCAATTACCAAGCTTATAAGTGACATTAAGGTGGAAAATGTAACCCACTTTCATGAATAATCTACACTACACACATATATCACTTGAGGTCACAGCATAGCATACATGGTAAAGCAAACACACACTAATCAAGTAAAATAGACTAAATTCGGATTGAACAAACGAATGGACTAGTTCATTACAAAGAATTATTCAATATAGTTACATAAATCCCCTAGATGAGGTTTAGTTTCTTATCAATGAAAAATACACAAAGGAGAGAAAAGAGTAGAGATAACCCATGAAGATCACATGAGCTTCCCTTGTTCCTTGAAGTTCCTTCTTCTCCTTGCTTGTTGAGCTTCCAAAATGATTGATGAAGTAAAGATGGAGGTGTGTGTGGAGAGAATGGTAGACAATGGTGGAAAAATGGAGAGGATTTTCGTTTGGAGACGAGCCCCTTGTGTGGGCTTGTTTAAGAAGACAAGAAAAAGGAATATTTATAGGAGAGAAGAAAATGGGCTACACATGGGAAAGAAAAGACAATCATACCCCACTGACTTCTGTGAGGCGACCAGTGAGGCAAGGAGATTGGTCGCCCTAAATGGTCACCTGGTGTATTGGAAATTTGGCAATGGAGTTGAAGTGAGCGGTGAGGCGAGGTAATTAGTCACCCAGAAGATCGCCTGGTGTATTGGAAATTTGAGGCGAGCTAGTAGGTGAAGAAACCGGTCGCCTGAAGCTCACAAGCTTGGTTTCCATGGCGGACTTCGAAGGATTTGGAGGCAAGTGAAATGACTGTATGAAAGGCTGCAAACTGAGGCATTGCAATCGGAGAAAGGTGCTCCGTCGATCTAGATGGAGAAACGCCGAAAATATGGCCGAAAAACGTGTTGGACGAGGTCGTGTCAAAGTTTGGTTGAAACGGTTCCGGGTCTGGTCACACAAGACCATCGGGTCTGCTGGCTGAGGAAGACGACACTGACGTTAGGATGAAGTGTTGGGGCTCACTCAGTAGAAGGAAGGGGTGTGCACAGTGTGGCCCAAGCTGACCTCTTAGTAGGTGCAAATAGATCTGGGCTGGCGTGCACTCAGCAGCCCAAAGAGCCCACATATGAAACACACCATTTCATTAATGACGTGGTGCCCTGGCTGGTGAATTACATTATGAGACCTTCTCACTTCCGTAATCACAGAATCTTCAATACTTGTCTCCATATTTCACTTTATCCCCTGATTCTCCAAAATAACACAAATGACCCTAAATTAGCTCTTTTCTCAACTATGGTCTAAAATGCCTCTGATGAATTGAAATACCTGAAAAACACTTGCTTCCAACATTAAATACCTAGAATGCTAGGAAAACGGTTACAAAAGTTAAGTAAAAGGAGCGTAAAATGTGAACATTTAAAGCACGATCAACTATAATAGACCATGTTCAATTTTTCACAAGAGAATCCTTCTCCTCTCTCATGGCATCAAGCCATTTCAGCTAGTCGATTGAATTGACAGCTTCCTCATAAGTTATAGGTTCAGCATTTTCAATCTCTTAGTCAATGCACAATGCAAAAGAAATCATATCTGCATAGACATACTTACTGTTAAGTTTTATAATTCTTCTAGTCATATCCCTAACCAGCTCGTAATAAGCTAGATAATCAATAACCTCTAGCTGATTCTGACTCTCTCCTACCTGATCATCAGAATCAGAATGGGCAGCCCCATCATCCTCATTAGGATTCGGCTGAACCGAGATGTGACCAAGTGGTGGGCTACCAAATTCCACCTGAACCCTATCTCCATCATCCTTTAAAGGATCTGGATCATATTCAGAAGAATGGTCATTGTCTTTACAAGACATTTTATTCTTATCAAACACTACATCTCTGCTAATTATTACTTTAAAAACTTTTTGGTCCCTAAGCCAAACTCTATATCCTTTAACGCTTTGAGGATAACCTAAGAAAAACACATCTTAGAGACCTAGGTTCTAATTTCCCTTCAGATTGGTAAGCATAGGTAACACACACAAACACCCTTAAATGTTTCAAACTAGGAGGCCTACTAGTCCATTTTTCTTCGAGTGTTTTTGAATCTATATCAATAGAAGGGGATCTATTTATTAGATAAGAGGCTGTAGCAACAACCTCACCCTAAAATTTCTTACTCAAACCAGAACTGATTAGAAGACATTTAACCTTATCTAGGATATTCTTATTCATCATTTCAGCTATTCCCTTCTATTGTGGAGTGTACCTAACTGTTCTATGTCTTTCAATGTCATGTTCACTACAGAATTTATTAAATTCCTCTTTGCAAAGCTCTAGGTCATTGACAGTTCTTAGTACCTTGACTTTCTTAGAAGTCTGGTTCTCAACCAACAATTTCCAAGCCTTAAAGCTTTCAAAAGCTTGATCTTTAGACTTCAATAGGTACACCCAAACTTTTCTGGTGAAATCATCTATCAAGGATAGAAAATACTGATTTCTACCATGAGTTGGGACCTTTAAAGGTCTGAGTGTACATATTGAAGGATCTCTTTAGTGTTGTGTTGAGCTGTACAAAAACTTAGCCTATGTTGTTTTCCTAAAACAAAGTTTTCACAAAACTCTAGCTTATTAATCTTATCCCCACTAAGTAAATTTTGTTTACTTAATTTAATTAGGCCTTTTTCACTCATTTGACCAAGTCTCATATTCCATAAGACCTCTTTGTTACTATTTTTAGTTGCCATATTAGCAGCAATATCAGTGGCTATCTCACCTTTTTAAACATAGAGGCCATTTCTCTTGTCACCTTCTAGAGAACCTTTAAAAACTTTTAGGACACCCCTATCAGCTTTATAATAGTAACTTTCCTCATCTAGGACACCAAGAGAAATGAGATTTCTCTTCAAGTTAGGCACATACCTAACATCTTTAAAGACTCTCACTAACCCATCATACATCCTAACAGCAACTGACCCTATCCCTTCAACAAAACACTGCTGATTGCTAATTATTACCCATCAGCACACTGCCTCCACTGAGTTCTTGGAACTTTGTGGACCACTCTTTCCTAGGACACATGTGAAAGGAACAGCCTGAATCTAAGATCCACTCAGATTTTATATCTTCAGTGCTAACAGCTAGGACCTCACTAGATTCAAATGATTTAGATGCCACAGCTGCATCACCATTATTTTAAGTCTTTTCCTGATTTTTTCTTTTAATTTCATAACAGTATTTTTTAATATGTCCATCTTTACCATAGAAATAACACTTTCTAGTGTCATTTATGTTCCTAGATTAGGACCTATTATGGTTTGGGGTTTTATACTACCTTTGCCTTTACTAGAGTTTGTGTTATTATGATTCTCATTCCTTACTGACTGTCTGCCCCTAACAAACAGATTTTCACCACTATCTTTTTTTTTTCTATCTTAAGCTCTAGATCCTTGGACTTAAGAGCAGAAATGCACTCTTCAAGTGTTAAAGAAGATCTATCATATTTAATGGCGGCTTTGACATCCTTGAAGGAGTCAGTGAGTGAATTTAGGAGAATAATTGCCTCATTCTCGTCACTCAGTTTTTCATTGTCACTAGCATTGGCCAATTCAATAGTCATTTTCTTAAACTCATCTAATTTTTGACCTAGGCCTTTACTAGCATCCATCTTAAAGCAAAACAATATTTCTTTAAGATAAATTTTATTAGTTAGGGATTTAGTGAGATACAAGCTTTCAAGCTTCTTCCAGACATTACAGGCAGTAGTTTCATCATTAACTTCTCTAAATACATTATTAGACAAATTTAAAATTATTGTACCTAAAGCCATTTCTAGCATATCCTCTTTATGTTCCTTAGTTAGTGAATTAGGCAATTTCTCAGGTCGTTCAATGGCTTTGAGGATTTTTTGTTGAGAAAGAATGACTTTCACCTTTCTTCTCTAGATACCAAAATCCCCAGAGCCATCGAATTTCATGTCTATAAAAGAATTGTTAAAATTGCCAAAGTCAAAATTTGTTACCTCTACTCCACTGGTAGCAGATTCACTGCCTGTCTCTTCTTCTCTAGCTGAGTCTTTAGAGTTTGAAGGCTCTGCAACTGGAGGGGTTTGATCCTCGTTGTCCGCCGTTGGCACTGATTAACAAGCTCTGATACAACTGTTACGATCTCGGTCTCCATAAGACACAAAGATCAAACACATGTTCTAATTACCTGCAAGATATACTTACAACAAGAACAGATCTAAGAAATACCAAATAATACAGTACCAACAATTCTGATCCGCTAAAAGAAATCAGAGAACTGTAAACAACAGAATATCAGAAAATAAAAGAAAGAAAGAAAGAAACACAAATAGAAAACAAAACAGAGAAATGATGACTCATTTTTTGTGTCGTTTCCAAATTACGAATATCAAAAGATATCTATACTAAAGTTCCTACACAATGTGCTCTAAACTATCAAAAGACTAGTAAAGCGGTAAGTGAGGGTATCGTTCTGCAGGGAGGTGTTATCCGTTAACCGGATCGTGTTCTAGTGTTTGTTGAAAGCGATGTAAATAGAATGTAGAAATGGTGAGAATGGTGTGTATGAAGTGTAAGCATAATACGGTGTGGTGAGTGCAAGAAAATGTAAAGAAAGTATGCAAATAAAAATAAAGGAATATGTAGGGGTGAGAATGGTCATTAAATGAGAAGTAATAAAATTGTGGATAGGAGAGATGCAAGATTATGGTCACACAAGGGGTCTAAGTTCACCAACATAAGTGCATATAAGTAATTGTTAGACATTAAGAACATTCAAATCAAGTTGGGGGCTTGTTCTCTCTTTTCAGAGACTCGAGACACAAATCACTCTCCAAAGGTCATGGTAAGAGCAATTGCGCCTCTTGTCTCATCTAAGGGATTCAGAAACACTTCTCACTTCCCAGAGGTCATGGCAAGAGCAAGTGTGCTTCCAATCCCTACCATTATGGACATGGACATAAGCCGAAACCTATTCTAGCATGGTCATGCATAAAACAAGTTCCATCCATTCTTCGGAGCTAAGTGATTCCGGTCATACCCGGATTGTTCATCCTTCGAGGTACAACTGAAACCCACAAACACTCAAATCGATCCTAACATGGTATTTAGACATTCCAAAGACATATACACACAAATGAGATATTTAATTATAACTACTCCTACACTTAAGTTAAACTACTCTTAATCCCATCCATAAGCACATATCAATTTCCACGCATCCATACACATGTCATTCATAACAAGAGACTATCAATGAATATTAAGAACAAATCAAAACCCAATTAAATATAACAACAACACTCATATATAAGCACAAATATAGGTTCACAATATTTCCTAAGTGGGGATTACACATAAAAGAAAACATGAAATACAAAGAGATGAGATAAAAGGAAACAAAACCCTTGAAGAATCCTCCAAGAGCTCCATCCATAGCTTGGCTCGAATTTGGTCAAAGACCCACTCCTATCTCCTTGCAATCAACTCTCAAATGTGGTGGGTGATGGGTAGAAATGGTGTGGGAAGCTTTCCATGGAGGAAAACCTCCATAAAAGCTTGAAAAGCTTCTCTCTCTTAGGATTGATGAAGAAGATGAAGTTGGGAGAGAATGGGAAGAGATTATATATCAAAGAATGACGAGAAAGTGGTGTTTATAAAGTTAGGGTAGATGTGTGCTGTAAAAATGGGCAAGAAAAGACCATTTTGCCCCCCTTTTTCGGCTAGGCTACTGAATGGGACGAGCTGGCAGGTCGCCTCAGTTTCTGGACATTTTTTTCAAATCGGGCAGCAGGTGAGGCGAGGCTTGGAGGCGACTGATTTGGTCGCTCAGAAGATCGCCTGGTAGTCTGGATGTGTGAAGCGAGCAGGTAGGCGAGGGCACTGGTCGCCTGGAAGGTCGCCTGGCTTGAACTCGAGCTTGGTTTCCATGGCAGACCTTGAAGGATTTGGAGGCAAGTAAAACGACGGCGTAGAAGGCTGGAAATGGTGGTATCGTGAGCGGAGGAAGGCTCGCCGTCGATCTGGGCGGAGAGCCACTGGAAACACGGCCGGAAAACGCGTTAGACGAAGTCGGGTTAGGGTCAGGTCACGACGATTCCAGGTCGGGATACACAGACCCGACGGGTCTGCTGGCTGGAGGAGACGAAGCTGACGTGAGCATGAGGTGTGGGATGCACTTAGCAAAAGCTTAAGGTGTGGTCAGCATAACCCAAACTAATCTCTTAGCGGGTGCAATTTGATCTAGGCTGGGGTGTGTTTAGAGGCCCAAACAGCCCACATGTGAAACACACCGTTTCATTAATGACGTGGCGCGCTGTTTAGTGAATTACAATATGATGCCCTCCTTACTTTCTTAATCACAGAATATCCAAGACAGGTCTCCATATTTCACTTTAGCCCCTGATTCTCCAAAATGACACAATGCCCTGGAATTTAGCTCTTTTCTTCACTATGGTCTTAAATACCCCTTATTAGCTGAAATACCTGAAAAGCACTTACTTCCAAAATTAAATACCTAGAATGCTCGAAAAACGGTTACAAAAGTTAAGTAAAGGGAACACAAAATGTGAACATTTAAAGCGCGATCAAGAAACATAAAAGTAGAAACACCAAGATTATCGTGGTTCGACTTAAAACGAGTCTACATCCACGTTGAGCGCCTTAAGGAAGCTCTCTCCACTATATAAACGTATTACAAGCCAAGAATCAATTTTAAACAACCCAAACTAAGCCCAGATTATACAAAGAACTCTAGATCTATCACCACTAAAGCAACCAGACCTATCCCAAAAACCAATCAAAGATTTTACAAGGAAAATCACCAAACTCTCTCTTCACAAGACTATACAAATCACACAACACTCTCTTTTATCTCACACAAAGATCTCATACACAATTACAAGAGATTCACAGTGAAGAATCAAGAACATAATCTGTTACAAAATGCCCTTTGAGAGAAAAATAAGAGCCCTAATCTGAATTTGAATCAACTGAACCCTTTCTCTCTCCTGATTCTTTATATAGTCTCATTTGTTGAGTCACACGCACAATTTGTCTTTCCCATTCACTGCTTGCCAACTTGGATTTCCTCAAGTGCCTTATCACCTTATCATCAAACTTCATCTAATAACTTGAAATGACACTAAATTTGTTTAATTGTAGACAAGTTTGATGAAGATGTAGATAAATGAGCCTTTTGCTTATGGGCTTCAATTTGGGTACTGGATTGGGCCTCCAAACACTTTATGTTGGGCTAATAATATCACATGAGTACGTACCACAATCAATTAACTATACCGAACAAGCTATACATATCCAGTAAGTTCTGCCCTTCAATTCCTAGTTTTGGCCTACATAATGGGGCAACTCAAGTTAATTCAGAGGATATGCCACCATTAATGTCACCTCTACCTCCAATGCAGTATGCGGAGGTTAGGGAAGTTTCAACATACGTAGTCAGGACTCAGGAGTCATTTCCATCGATACTGACATTTAGAGATATTAATGAGAAAGTTCAAATTAGATGATGATTGGATAACTTACGTACGTACATTATTTGTTTGTTACTTGTTTGATACTTAGATTAACAAAAACAAAGAGAGATGAAGTTCACTTTTGCTCAGCCCTTTAAGTGTTCAAAAGTTAACCAAGGTTAATAAAATAAACTATTATATATTTAACTCTAAAATAGGAAATGGGGAGGGGTGAGTAGGGATGGCAATGGGGCGGGTTCGGGGCGGGGTGACCTTCCCCACACCCCACCCCATTTATTTTTTGAAAATCCATCCCCTCATAAAACCCCACCATAGATAAAGCGGGTTGGGGCGAGGCGGGGTACAACGAGGAGTGCTTTCCCCATCCTCACCCATTAACCCCATTTATAATTTTTTTTATAATTAAAATAACAAATATATAACCATTGAATATGATAAAAAATAAAAAGTAATAAATAATTCCAAGAAACTATTAAAAAACATCTCTTAAAATTCAATCATTTTCAAACATAAACATAAAGTATGAGGTCAAAATGTTAGAAATTCATAACGCTAATCATCTAATAATTGCATTTATTTCTCTAGTTCTCTCTTTGTACGATCAAATACATTTAGGGATGGCGATTCGAGTTGTTTGAGGATTAGAGACTTAGAGTTACAGTTAGCGGCTAGAGTTTTTTTAATAGTATTTTGTTTTGTCACTTTATGTTAAATAACGGTGAAGAGATGTAAAGTTAGGGTTTATGTATTTACATATTTTCTTCTTTAGATATATTTATTTTTTTTTGAAACTACGTAGTTTAACTAGGTATTATTTTAAACGGGGCGGGGCGGGACGGAGAGTATAAAACACATCCCCGCCCCATACCCATTGCGGGTTAGACTATACATCCCCATCTCCGCCGCATCCCCACCAAATTGAGACCCATCCCCATCCCAAAAGTACAAGTCCCCGCAGGGAATTTTGCCATCCCTAGGGGTGAGTGAAAAATGAACTCTAAAATAGGAAAATGATTTCATTTTCTGACATTTTGACTAAAAAAACTAAACAAACCATCACGCTTATACTTAAAACCTTAATATTGGTTTAAAAGTGTGATTACGTTAGACTGTACTTGTGACCACAAATAAGCGTTCAAATACCCATAATGATGTTGTATTTATTGAATACTTATAATTTAAGAAATTTATTTAGAGTTTATCATACAAATAAATCAAAATGGGTTCTTTTATTTTAGTTAGCGCGCTGGTAATCCAGTACTCTATTTAAGTTCATGGTATAGCTCAATCTTTCGGCCATTCAGCGGCTGCTCGGGCCTTGCATTGTCTTTATATTCTGGTGTCAATGGCGCCTTCAATGCTGCTACCTGCTTCTTGCTGATAATTTTCACCTGCACGTTTTTATTTTGGATAGTTAGTCACTTATAAATCTATGTGACCTCCACGTACACTTACGATCATATTCTGATAGAAAAAAAATACATTGCCGAGGATGGTCCAAATGACTCCTTCCTTGCAGGCAGGAGTGGTAAAAGAACCAACGTATCTGTAATATTTGCGGTAATTTTGCGTCAGTGGCTCTGTATTAAGCATCCCAACATCAACTTTAGTTTCGTTGGTTTCAGACAGCTTTTCGAGTGCATCTTCCAACTGTAATTATATAAATATAATGTCTTCATTAATTCTTGTATAAAAATATACACACCCACAATTAATTATATAATATTTATAACATATATATATATATATATTAATATATAAATATACCTTGGCAAGGAATGGATCCACCTCCCAAGGAGAATGACCAAACCGATAGAGGATTGCGTTCACTGCAGCGCTGCCATCTTCTGCATAGTGGACTAGATGCAGCTCCGCTGCAAATCTGACATTTCCAACCATAGAATATTAATGTTTATTGACCGAACAAATCAATTTTTCAAGATGTACGTGTGTCTCCGATTCATATCGTGTAAGGTGATATGAGAATAAAAAGAGATCAAGGGCGGAGGGAGGTTGGTGTCAGGATGCCCTAAAACATGTAATTTCTGTAACTAATCTTTGGAATATCAATAAATTCATGTGTTTATATTTAAATCATGTCGCATTTATAATGAAAAATTATTTATATCAAATGCAAATATTCTAAAGCTCCATGACTAAATACGGATAAAGAATTATTCACATAATAAATAATTCTTTATCTACTCTAAAGATAGTTCACAAAAGATAGAGGCTGAGCACTCTATCTTAATAAAGTTGTAGGTTCCTTTTGTTTCAAATAAGAGTGACGAGTCTAGATTCATCAAAGTAGAGACTTTGAACAAAAGAATCTTGTACATGAGATGTATTGAATTGGATCTTATGAATAGTATAATTCTATTTACCATAACTAGAATTATATATTCACAATTATAGCAATCAGGATGTATATCTTAATTCTGAAATGAATAATGACTATTTCGAAAAAGTTTATTTCTTGACTATTTGGTATTATTAATTATTTATCATAAAGAATATAGATTTATAGATCTGGATATCGTGGCTTTTATTATAAATAAGAGTAAACACCACATTATGGGTCTTACAGGATCTTGGATAATAAACATCAACGTTGAGTATTCAATAAGTTACTGAATCATGGTTTCTTGATAAATCAAATCATCCATTAGACGTGAAGACAGTCCTAAGGAACAAAATAATTGGAAGGGCAAAATGGTCATTTAATGGTACTTCCGATTATTGGTGTTTTTCATGAGGATACACGTTCAATAAAATTGCTAAGGGTTTAAATATATTAAATATTAGATTATGTATTTCTTTTATATTCAAGAGTGCAATTTTAATTTTTTAGTGGAATAAACTAAAATTAATAAATATATTCAATTGATTAATAGTTAATTGGAATTGGGTCAAGTCTATTGAAGCTTGAATTAAAATAGTCCGCTCAATCCTCAATCTTTAAGAAATTGTTTGGATTACCTAACTTGGATCAAAAGGCCCAAAAGTTGTGCTCAAGGAAACAAACAAAAATCTAATTAGACTCTTGCTTTGAGTAAGGTGAGCCGAATCTACCTTGATGGATAAGGTGGATGGTCACTACACTTAGGTTAAGTGCCATTAAAGTCTACTTATTTATGATGATTTCTTATTTAGGAAAGATAGTTTCCTAAAATATATTAAGAAAAGCTATCATCTAAAAGGTTTAGTTTCATTGGAGAAAAAGATTCCTATTTAATAGGAAATAGAAATAGAAAAGAATACAAATATGGGATATTTGATTATGATAGTCATAATTAAATAAAGATTTATTTAAATACAATTTTAATAAGATTAAAATTGTGAGTCATAGTAGGACTATGATTGTGTATCCAGTATGGACTCAAGCTTCTTCTCTTGAATGTTATAAATAGATGACATTGTTTGAAGAAAGAAGTTGAAGAATAATAAACTAATTATTTTTATTAGCGTGACACATACACAAGAATAAATCAATTATTCTTTGAGTGGTGCTATTGGCACACCCTCTACTGATCTATTCATGCCCCACTTTTTAAAATTTTGATTTAATTAAATAAAATTAAATTTTTTTATTAAATTTTTTTGTTTATTTCCAAAACTATCAATTTTACTTATTTTTCTAACTTAATACATATCATATATGATCTCTCTATCTCTTATCTCTGTATCTGTATACATCTATCTCACCTCCATTGATTGATTTATTTATTTTTCTTCTTATTTCTTTATTTTTAGTTTTTTTTTCTTCTTATTTCGAAAACGAAAAAAATAAAATATAACAGGGTACTTTAACACAACGACAACTTGATATCATTCTAAAGAAAAAATAAACTTCAAACTTATTTCCAAAGAATGAATTGTTTCCAAATGCTTACTATCATTGTCAGACAATTCTTACTTTATGTCATTCTCAGATAATTCTTCAAGATGTTTGATATTGTTCTTAGATAATTCTTCAATTTTCTTGATATCGTTCTCAAACTCTTTCATAATATTTTAGATGTATGTAAGAAGCAGATTTTAGGGTTTAAGAGTTAAATTTTTTTTTTAAGAAACAGATTACTGATTTTTTTTTTTTGGAAAAGAAATATGAGATTTTAATAGATTTACTTTGTAGAAGATTTCTTTTCTAAATTGTATGTCTCTTTAAGTAATTTTGATAAAGGAAAAAAAAGAATATTATATAATTAAAAAATTGGGTATGAATAGATCAATAAGGGGTGTGCCAATAACACCACTCTTATTCTTTTCTTGAGATATAATCATTTTCACAAGAGCTTGGATGAGTATTGATTCAAGGAATAAAGATTGGAAGATAAAATAGTTGATACACATTAAAGTTACCGGTCTATTTAGTTTTGATTTAATGTTTGTTTAATGAATTCAATCCTTGCTTGAAAATTTTGAAACCGTTTTTGTTTTACTTTCCGCCAAGTAAATTGGTTTTTGAAAAGATTTTTTTCTATAGTGGGGTCATAGTCGCCATGGCCGATGGCCCCCTTCCCTAAAAAAAATTTAAAAAATTTTATAAAACAAGGTTATGAAATTAGCTTTATATTTTAAAAGTTTTTCATTTCGGTCCTTCCAAAAATTTTTGTTATTGTATTTATTTGCGTGACATCAAATATACTGATGCACGCCCCAAGAATTGAGTCCTCAAAAATAATATTGGAGATCGAGACTCGAGAGTGAGAGAAAACATATATACCTTTGTCCATCAATGAGATGCTCTGAAGGAGAGTGCCAGTGCATCTCTTTAAATGTGTATTTCTTACCATTTATCACCATCCCTCCAATATCTCCATCATATGTCAGCTACAAATGCAACACGCACACACAAAGTTGATCAGCATTATTTTATTAATTAAAACCCTAAAAGGAAAAACAAGGAAGAAGAAAAAGAACCAAACAAGTTTAAAAACAAACAAACATCAATATGGATAACGGAATTCATGAGTGTAGCATTAGCAACAGCAACGTATTGCTTGGAGAGTGTCAATTTCTGGTTGAGGACTGTGTATTTCTGTATAATATTGACAGGAGACTGTTTTAACCCTGATGAACATAAAGCGTATTCTGGTTTCAACGTCCCCCAGTTGCTAGGGCCAGTTGCTCCACTGTAGCTGAAATCAACTGTCCCAACAAACATAATTTTATTCATATATATATACACACACATCAACAAACACAATTAATGACTCACAGTTTTGGCAGAATTCTGGTGGTCTCGATCGAAAATAAGCAAAAAGTAAGAAAGTAAAATGATACGTACCATAGTCGACCGCCAAAGCCAAGCCGAGGAACAATGAAATGGCAATGACAAAGAATGGGATTTTAGAGATCATTTTTGGCTCTTAATTTCCTCAACTACAATAAGGAGTGGCATTATATATATATATATATATATATATATATATATATAGCCAAATTATATTTACACTAATGATAGACAACCAAAAAAATTAATCCAAAAACCAACCCAAAACCCAAATATGTGGCAAGTGATTGGTACGGTTTTTACCATATCATTCATCACATCACCTCATAATTTGTATATTAATGTTAGACAATCCAAAAAATTAGCCCAAAACCCAACACAAATGATGTAGCAAGTGATTTGTTCATTAAAATATCATCCTATGATGTGTGATAATGTGTGGGGTAATGATAACTCACTTGCTACATCATTTGAGTTGAATTTTGGGTTACTTATTTGAGTTATATAATATTACTCTAATTTGTGTATGTGGTGATGAAAATTCATTTGATGCATTAGTTGGGTTAATTTTTCGGGTTGTATAGTAATACTCTTATTCATTCATTTAAATTGTATTAGACTTGCATGATTTAAATCAGTTGATTGGATTATAATGATGACACATCATTTAGACATCAAATTTGGGCAAAGTAGCATTACTCCTTAAAAAAAAAATTATTCTACTGCGATAAAATTGATTTTTAATTACCAACCAAACATATATATATATTTTTTTCAAAAGCTCCATTTCTAATGGATCTACTACAAACGGACCTTATACAAATTGAGGTTTTTCAAAAGTACAACCAAACAAGCTCTAATGTTGTTTTTAAAAATGATAACATAATTAAGTGGTGAGCTTAATTAGTTGATTTTTGATATGTAATTACAATGTTCACTTATAAATTTTAAGAATCAAGACCTTAATTCCCCTAATTTCCACCTAAGAAATTAAGGGTTTTTTTTCCTAATTTTTTTTTTCTTACAAAACCTGATTTCCTTTTCATTTTTATTCTGAACTAGTTAAGTGTTTTTTTTTCCTAATTCTCTTTCCAATTAAACTTGGTTCCCTCTTCATTTTCAGTCCGAATTAGCTAAGTATTTTTTTTCCTAATTCTCTTTCCAATAAATCTTATTTCCTTTCATGTTCATTCCGAACTAATGAATGTGCCATTGACCCTCTAATTGTGGTATTTTAATCTTATTTCCTATCATCCGTGCATAATCTTAGAAGTAGTTGATCAATGGAAATCCACATCAAATAAGGCACAGAACCAAAAAGAAAAATAAATCATAGTGATGCTACAATTTCTTTGCATTTTTTTTAAAATAAAGCAACATGCACATTGATATTGTGGTGAATAGAGCCGGCCCTAAGATTTTCAAGGTTTAAGACGAACTATAGAAAATGAGGCTCTCGATACTCTATGTATGTTTACTTGATTATTTTTTTTTCTCTAGTAAATACTTGTAAAAATCAATATAATAATTCAAACTCAAGACTATAACACACAACAAAATAGCAAATAAAAAGTTACCAAAATAAAATTTTTATAATTGTATCAAGGGTGCGGATATGGACACTCATAAATATGATAAGCATACCCATATTTATAAATATACCCATGTCTAAAATTTAAAATTAAAACATTACTAAAAACACCCATCTTAATGTTAATAGTACCCTTATTTAAATGAATGTTTTCATTTTAATTCAATTTATTTATAAACCTTCATAAGTTATTAACACACACAAATTCATAAATGATAAATTCTTAAGTTTCCCAAGCTCAAAAATACAGTCTATAGAATTCTTAAATTCTTAAATTTCGAAAAGTGCTATTTCAAGGTTTAGTTTATACGGTTATGTTCTTAAATTCTTAAATTCTTAAATTCTTAAATTCTTTTTTTTATACCCACCTACGGTTACATTCTGAAATAATCCAGAGCCGATTACAATCTAGATTTTTCAACTTACATTAAAAGGAATGTTGGAAAATTCTATCAATTACATAACAATTAATCAAATCTGTCTTACAATCACTGTAATCAAAAAATGTAAAAAATAATAAAAAAGTTTAGTATTGAATTGAGTTTGAAGGATGGATGGGTGGCTGTTTCCGTTTTGGAGACCTTCGAGTCTTCGACTTGTTCTTCTCTCGCACAGTGTTTTCAAAAGGGACAAGCTGCAGATTCTCCGATCCCCACCACACCGCCCCTTCAAACAAGGTGATTAAAAAAAATAATTTAATTTAATTATTGATTTTAACTATCGTCACTAGACACTAAAAGACAACAACAATTCTACCTCTTTTAATAAAAATTATTAATATTATTATAATATACTATTGCACACCACCCATGTTGAGACCAATATATTTTGACAGCCAATTCCCTCATTTTCTTTATACCCATAAATATGATACTTGAAAAGAATTAGGGTTTAATTATGATTTAGTTTTTTTAATATATATATATATAAAGTGATATAGTTAAAGATATGGGTGTAATTAATGGGTGTACATAGTATTTGGTTTATTTTTAATTAAACTAATTTATCTTTATTGGTAAATTTCTATTAGGATATTTTTGTAAGTAAATTTTTTATAAAATATGGGTGTACTTATCATATTTATGGGTGTCAATATCCCCACTCTTGCATCAAATAATATATCATATAAACCTTACTCATCTCACATTTTTAGCAACAAAAGTACTCATTAAACTTACACAAAAAAAGGATTTTCGAAAAGGAAAAAAAAAGCGTATTGATTTAATTACATTCGAAACAACGACATCTTAATTTTCATATCAAGAGAATTTTGAGTTTTTTTAATATTTATTTTGAGAGATATAAATGAGGATTATTTGTGACAAACACAAGTGTTGCTATTTTAATTTCTCCAAACTAGCTCCAAAGAAAACAGAAAAATATGTGATTAAACAGAAAAACTTTTAGAGTTCAATACAATAATAAAATTATATAAATAGGTATTGGCTTTGGCTAAATAACCTTAAATTTGTAACTTAATTTTTTTATTTCAATATCTCAAACATTCATGTACTATTTTATATTTATTTTGCTAACATTTAAATTAAATGTTATTTTGCCCTCAGTGGCTTAGCTCGTCTAGTAGATTGACGAATATAGGGCTTGGGTAAATGATTCACAAGTTAGTAGCTCGAATCCTACCAATGACAAAAAGCATCAAAAAAATATATGACCTAGATAGATACGGTCAAATAAAAATTAAATGTTATTTCCTTTAAAAAAAATGTTAGTTGACAAACATTTGAATTAAATAAATCTTTAATATTACACGATAAAACATTTCAATTTACATACATTTCTTTTAAAATAACAAATCATATTGTATTAGTCATTACATACATTCACAAAAACTAACATTATGCTTTACAAAATATATATATATATATATATATATATATACACACACTTAATTTTTTTTTAATAAAACTGTTTTTGAATCTAAGCGTCGTCTTAGCAACAACATTAACTAAACAATTTTCTGATTAACTTTACAGTAGATTATTTCTTCAGTATAACTAATGGCAACTAATGTGATTCTCTTTCTCTTTAGAAAAATAAAATTAGACCAATTTATAGATATGGTATAGACTAAGGGAAGGTTGTGGCTCTATATCTCTTTAACTAAAAAATAGTAATTAATAAGAATCTTATTGCAATTAACGTGAATCTCTATCTGTCTAGAAAAAAAAATTAGGCCGAATTATAGATATGGTTTAGCCTAATGGAAGGTTGTGGCTCTCTATATCTTTAGCCAAAAAATTAGTAAGTAATAAGAATATTAATGCAGTTAATGCGATTTTCTATCTCTTTAGGAAAAAAATAGACCAATTTGTAGATATGATATAGAGCAACGGAAGTTTGACCTCGACGCTTTAATGCTTAATTTCGATGATAAAAAAACATTGATGAATTCTAACAAAGTTTGATTTCAAGGTGTTATACTAAAGTTTGAAGTATATTGAAATTGGATTTGGATCCCTTCCTCATCTCACTTTGTCATCGCCCTATCGATCTCACTTTGTCATCACCCTATCGTTGCCAAAATCAATGGTCTTGATTAATTCTATCTTTTGGTAGAGTAAAGACATAACAATTGATAGAAATAATCCAGATCATTAATTTGTTATATTATACACGTGACAATAGATTATGGATGTGAGGACAATTTGAGGAGATGATCCAGTTCCGTTGAAATTATAGCAAAATGAAACATGAAAGGCTCTTATAATTTAAAGAATTCATTTCATATGCATGGAGAAGCAAAGATAAAACATTTTGACATCAAACATATATTTTATTGAAGCTTGAAACAAACGAAACTAATCTTAGAATTAATTGTTCTTTATTTTGTTGTGTTGATTGAATGACTTGGCTCAAATGATTTAGTTTGGACCTTAAGATCCTTTAATCATGTTTACCATATCATCCTAAGTGTTTTTAGACCCCATCTAAAATTGGTTGAGTTATATTTGTCATTTAGGCCAGAAAAACCAACCGAGAATGCACAATAGTCAATCAAGGGTGTAATTGAAAGTTTTTAAGACTATATAGGCCAAAATATAATTTATGGGGACCCAACTAAAATGTTTCAAAACTATATGGGTCAAATGGTAATTGACCATAAGTCCCAGCGATCCTCTTTTAAAATTTGGCCAACTTATAGATATGGTATAGACTGAGGGGAGGTTATGGCTATATATCTCTTTAACAAAAAACACAAGTAATTAATAAGAATCTTATTGCAATTAACACGATTCTCTATCTGTCTAGAAAAAAAAAAAATTAGGCCGATTTATAGATATGGTATAGCCTAATGGAAGGTTGCGGTTCTCTATATCTTTAGCCAAAAAAAATTAGTAAGTAATAAGAATAATAATGCAATTAATGCGATTTTCTATCTCTTTAGAAAAAAAATTAGGCCAATTTATAGATATGATATAGAGTAATGGAAGTTTAGCCTCAAGGCTTTAATGCTTGATTTTGATGATAACAAACATTGATGAATTCTAACAAAGTTTGATTTCAAGGTGTTATAGTAAAGTTTGAAGTACATTGAAATTAAATTTAGATCCTCTCCTCATCTTACTTTGTCCTCACATTGTTCTCGCCTAAATTAGTGGTCTTGATTAATTCTATCTTTTGGTAGAGTAAAGACATTAAAATTGATAGAAATAATCCAGATAATTGATTTGTTATATTAGACACGTAGAAATAGATTATGGAGGTGAGGACAAGGAGAGAAGATAATCCAGATCCATTAATATTATAGCAAAATGCAACATGCAAGGCTCTTAAAATTTAAAGAATTCATTTTACATGCGTGGAGAAGCAAAGATAATGCTTTTTGGCTTCAAACATATATTTTATTGAAGCTTGAAGCCAACAAAACTAATTTTAGAATCAATTGGTCTTTATTTTGTTAACTAGTTTATGTTTGCATATGGATTGAATGACTTGGCTCAAATGATCTAGTTTGGACCTTAAGATCCTTTAATCATGTTTACCATATCATCCTAGGTGTTTTTGGACCCCATCTAAAATTGGTTGAGTTATATTTGTCATTTAGGCATGAAAAACCAACCTAGAATGCATAATAGTCAATCAAGGGTGTAACTGAAAGTTTCTAAGACTATAGGGGCCAAAATATAATTTATAGGTACCCAACTGAATTATTTCAAAACTATATGGACCAAACGGTAATTGACTATAAGTCCTAACGGCCCTCTTTTTCAAATCAGGCCAATTTATAGATATGGTATAGACTAAGGGAAGGTTGTGGCTATATATCTCTTTAATAAAAAAAAATTAGCAAGTAATAAGAATCTTACAGCAATTAACGCGACACTCTATCTGTCTAGAAAAACAATTAGGCCGATTTATAGATATAGTATACCCTAATGGAAGGTTGCAGCTCTTTATATCTTTAGCCAAAAAAAATAGTAAGTAATAAGAATATTAATGCAATTAATGCGTTTTTCTATCTCTTTAGAAGAAAAAAAAATTAGGCCAATTTATAGATATGATATAGAGTAATGGAAGTTTAGCCTCAAGGCTTTAATGCTTGATTTTGATGATAACAAACATTGATGAATTCTAACAAAGTTTGATTTCAAGGTGTTATAGTAAAGTTTGGAGTACACTGAAATTGGATTTGGATCCTCTCCTCATTACGTTGTCCTCACATTGTCCACGCCTAAATCAATAGTCTTGATTAATTCTATCTTTTGGTAGAGTAAAGACATAAAAATTGATAGAAATAATTTAGATTATTGATTTGTTATATTAGATATATGGAAATAGATTATGGAGGTGAGGACAATGTGAGGAGATGATCCAGATCCATTAATATTATAGCAAAATGCAACATGCAAGGCTCTTATAATTTAAAGAATTCATTTTACATGCATGGAGAAGCAAAGATAAAAGCTTTTTGACATCAAACATATATTTTATTGAAGCTTGAAGCAAACAAAACTAATTTTAGAATCAATTGTTCTTTATTTTGTTAATTAGTTTATGTTTGCATATGGATTCAATGACTTGGCTCATATGATCTAGTTTGGACCTTAAGATCCTTTAATCATGTTTACCATATCATCCTAAGTGTTTTTAGATCCCATCTAAAATTGGTTGAGTTATATTTGTCATTTAGGCATGAAAAAACAACCTAGAAAGCATAATAGTCAATCAAGGGTGTAATTGAAAGTTTCTAAACCTATATGGGCCAAAATATAATTTATAGGGACCTAGCTGAACTGTTTCACAACTATATGGGCCAAACAGTAATTGACTATAAGTCCCAACGGTCCTCTTTTCAGATTGACTATTGAGGGACAAAACAGTAATTTTACTGACTAGAGAAACCAAACTGTAATTTCCTACTCCAACGACCAAAAAACGGCTACTTATGAAAAATTTCTATAAATTCATCACTCAAGCCATTATTTGAGTTTTCAAAGAGCAACCAATAAAAATAACAATGAAACTTAAAAGTTAGATGAAAAATATAAATGTTAAAAAAAAAATATATCAAAATCATTACATGTAAAAACGGTTAGTCGTGACTAGGGATGTTAATGGGGGCGGGTTCAGGGTGGGGAAAACAAATCCCGACCCCGACCCAAACAAAATTATTTACCCCCAAATTAACCCGCTATTGAAGATCGGGGTCGAGGCAGGGGAATTTCCGAGGCGAGGGAGGTGGCCCCGCCCCTCCCCAAGTTGGTATAATAACTAGGTTTTTTCTTGGTTTTAACTTGAATAAAAATCGGTTTAAATTAGATAACAAAATTCATAATAATATTTATTTATATCTTAATATTAATAATTAAAATGATATATCTTAATTTTTTATTAAAATTAATATTATTAATAAATAAATATTAAGCGGGTTCGGGCGGGGACAACAAATCCCTACCCTACCTCGTTTTAGAAACGGGGAGTAGGAATCGATCTCAAACCCGTCCCGACCCCATTTATTTTGGTAAAATATCCTTCATATGGGACAAGGTGGGGCGGGTCCTTACGGGGGTTCGAGTTTTTTTGACATCCCTAGGTGTGACTAATTATAAAAAATATCAAAAAAAAATTTAGATAAAATAAAAGTTAGTAAATTATTATCTAAAATAATTAAGAGAAAACATTTTTATTAAAGAAAGTTTGAAATATTATTTATAAAGTAAAATAATAATATTTTATTATTTGAAGATTGTAAAATGGAGAATGGTTGGAGTTGTAAATTTATGGAGATGAAATATGAAATATTTCATATTCAGTTTCAAAAATGGAAAACAATTTAGAGAACAAATGGAGATGGCCTTACACTTTCATATTTACTCTTAAATTCTCACCGTCTCATTTTTATGTTGCTTTAGTGTCTATTTCTTGGAGTTTGGGGGAGAAATAATGGATAATCCTCCCCACCTTTTTTGTATGCATAAAATTAATCAATAAATGTTTTTGTCTAGGTTCATTTTTGTTTTGTTTTCTGTTTCTTGGAAAGTAAAAATTCGTTTAGTCTACTGTTGACGGTGGTTTTTGGAAAGTCAACGGTTAACGATTTAATGTGATGATTTGTAAATAAAGCAGTACTGACAGGTGAAAAATCAAGAGAATAGTTTTATGTGGTAAAAATCCGGTAACGGAGAAATGTCCACGGTTTGCCGCTGGGCGACAGAAAAAGGTGTTTCACTATGAAAATATTATTACACACTATGATTTTTCATTCTTTTCCCGGGGAATCTAAGTGATCATGTATTCCTTAAATCGTCTGAGCAACATCTTTGCTGCATCCAGGTAGGCAATCATACACTCGTCCTTTGATTAGTACTCGTCCAGGACTTGATTGACTACGACCTGTGAGTGGCTAAAAATCTTCACTTCATATGCTCCTAGGGTGATGCATACTCCAGACCGGCTAGCAGGGCCTCATACTCGGCGTAGTTGCTAGTTGTTTTGAAGTCGAACCTCATGGCACATTCAAGAGCGTCTCCTTCCGGGGTAGATACCACTATACCCGCCCTGCTGCCATGAGTGTTTGACGAACCATTTACATGTGGCTTCCATTGATAATTTTTCTCCTGTCTGGCTTCCATCGTTTTTTTTACTTCCATGTACAGTTCAGTAAACTCGGTTACGAAGTCCGCTACTGCATGTCCTTTGAGTGATATGATGTAGTAAATACTGTTCAATAAAATATAAGTTCGTTCACTGGGATCGTGAGTTTATCAGTCGAATCTAAGTTAATTACTAATCTAATATAGTGCGCGAAAAGTAAATTGCATAATGCTTTTATTGGTTGCAAATGAGTTCTGAAAAATGGTGTAATTGCAAACTTGTAAATAAAATTAATCTAAACTAAGCTAAACACAACACAAGGGGGGAAATGATACGGAGAGGTACTAGGGAATCGACATAACCGTTCTCGGAACGCTCGATGTACTAAACTAGTCGCAATAAGCCTTTCAATCCAATTTAGGGCTTGTTTTAAGATATTAAAATTAAGATCAAGGTTCTTCCCATTGCTCCTACAAAGATCATGTGTGGAGCAATGGTCTTCACCTAATATTTTCTTAAGACTCAAAGCCAAGACAACATGACATGGTCATGCACATGTTATCCTTCTCAATTACTAAGCTTATAAGTGATATTAAGGTTGAAAAGGTCAATCACACCAAAACCCACTTCCATGAATAATCTACACTACACACATATATCACTTGTGATCACAAAATAACATACATGGTAGAGCAAACACATATTAATCAAGTAAAAGAGACTAAATTCGGATTGAACAAAAGAATAGACTAGTTCATTACAAAGATTTATCCAATAAAGTTACATTAATTCCCTAGATGAGGATTAGTTACACATCAATGGAAAATAGACAAAGAGGAGAAAAGTGTAGAGAAAACCCATACATGCCATGTGAGCTTGCTCTTGCTCTTTGAGTTTCTTCTTCTTCTTCCTTGACTAAGTTTCCAAAAATGGTTTGATGAAGTAAAGATGGAGAATGGTGAAGAAAATGGTGAAGAATGGTGGAGAAATGAAGAGGATTTTCGTTTGGATTTTGAGGATTCTTGTATGTGTATTTTTGTTGAAAATCAGAGGAAAAGAATTTATAGGAGAGGGGAAATGTGTGTTGCAAAAATAGGCACAAAAGACCGTTTTGCCCCCCTTCTTCAGCGAGGCTACTGATTGGGGCGAGCAGGCAGGTCCCCTGGCTTGGTCACCTCGCCTTTTGGATCATTTCTTCAATTCAAGCAGCATGTGAGGCGAGGTTTGGAGGCGACTAATTTGGTTGCCTGGTGATCTGGGCAATTCCTCAAAAGCTGGCAGTACGTGAGGTGAGGGATGAGGCGACTAACTTGGTCGCTTGGATATATCAACTGGAGCTTCACGAGCTTGGTTTCTATGGAGACTTCGAAGGATTTGGAAGCAAGCAAAATGACTGCATGGAAGGCTGAAAATGGCGAAATTGTGAACGGAGGAAGGTATGTTGTCCATCTGGGCAGAGATACACCTAAAAAATGGTCAGAAAATGAGCTAGAACATGTCGGGTCAGAAGCTTGTTGAAAATGGATCTGGGTCAGGTCACGCAGGTCTAACGGGTTGACTGGCTGGGGAAGACGACCTGACGACAGCATGAGGTATCGAGGTTCATTCCGCAGAAGCCAGAGGTGTGCGCAACGTGGCCCAAACTGACCTCAAGTGCGTGCGAATAGATCTGGGCTGGGATGTACTTAGTAGCCCAAAAGCCTACATATGAAACGCACCGTTTCATATGTAGGCGCGCTGGCTGGTTAATTACATTATGGGGCCCTCCTTACTTCCGTAATCACAACATCTTCAATACTTTTCTCTATATTTCATTTTTGCCCCTGATTCTCCAAAATGACACAAATACCCCTGAATTTAGCTCTTTTCTCCACTATGGTCTAAAATACTCCTGATGAATTGAAATACCTGAAAAGCACTTGCTTCCAACATTAAATACCTAGAATGCTCAAAAAACGGTTACAAAAGTTAAGTAAAGGGAGCGTAAAATGTGAACATTTAAAGCGCGATCATGATGTTTTCGGTATGTATCTGATGTCAAATTCACTCAGCTGTATTGCCCATTTGGTCAGCTTCCCTGATAGTTCTGGTTTTCTGCAGGATCTGTTTGAGCGGGTAATCGGTATAGACATCTACTCTGTGTTTGGAAATATGGCATCAGCTTCCTTACTGCTACAACCAGTGCGAGGGCCATTTTCTCGACATGTGAGTACCTTGTCTCGGTGGGTAACAAAGCTTTACTGGTATAGTATATTGGTCTCTAGATTCATCCTTCTAACCTGACTAATACAGAGCTAGTCGCCACTTCCGTGAGTTACAAGTACAAGTACAATGTTTCCCCGAACACTGGCTTGAAGAGTATCAGTGCTCGGCCTAAGTATTCTTTTAATTTCTGGAAGGTTTCTTCACATTATTTATTACACTCGAGTCATCTTCCTTTCTTGATTGCCTTAAAAAATGGTGCACTTGTCTATTAATTTGGATATGAACCTGCTGAGTGAAGCGAGGCATCCTGTCAATCTTTGCACCTCTTTCAAGGTTTTTAGTGAGGTCATGTCAGCCAGAGCATATATCTTCTTCGGATTCACCTCGATTCCTCGTTGGTGGACCTGGAATCAGAGGAATCTTCTTGAGGGTACTCCAAATAAGCATTTGTTCGGATTGAGCTTCATCATGTATTTCCTTAATACATCACAGGTTTCTTTCAAGTCTGAGATATGTCTTTCCGCTGTCACGTTTTTGGTTAACATGTCATCCACATAGGCCTCCATGTTTCTTCCAATTTTCTGAGTAAAAATCATGTTTACTAACCTCTAATATGTGGCTCGAACATTCTTCAATTCGAACGTCATTACTGTATAGCAGTACAACCTCTGATCCGTTGTAAATGCCGTTTTTTCTTCATCCTGCCTGTGCATCCGGATCTGATTGTATCCCAAGTAGGCATCCATAAAACTGAGCAACCCATGCCCTGCCGTGGCATCTACTAGCTGATCAATCATTGGGAGTGAAAAACTATCTTTTGGACAAACTTTATTCATGTCTGTGAAGTCCACGCACATCCTCCACTGGTTGTTCTTTTTCTTTACCAGTACCACGTTGACTACTCATTGTGGGTACCTTACCTCCCTGATTGGTCCTGTGGTGAGTAGCTTCTTTACCTCATTCTTGATTGCGGCACTTCTTTTTGGATTAAACAGTCGTCTTTTTTAGACTACTGGCTTGGATTCTTGATCCACGTCCAGATAATGCGATATCACCTTCGTGTCAATCTCTGGCATGTCTTCGTGGCTCTAGGCAAATATGTCTTTATACTCTCTCACCAGACTGGTCATGCCGTTCTTGACACTTTTGTTCAGGCTTGTACCGATCTTGAATACCTTGGTCGGCTCCTTATAGTCGAGGATCACTGTCTCTGTCAGCTCATCTTTTTGTGCCTCAGGCTCTTCCTTGGATCAAGTTCAAACTTGTCCAGCACTTCTGGTCGGGCCTCCGCTTTATCAACATTCCGGCCCGCCATCTAAACCATACATACTTGGTGGTCATCCTTTTCTGTTCTATCTTTGTGGACTGAACGATTCGCCCTGTGAGTAGGGATGGCAATGGGTCAGGTTCGGGCCGGGTCCTATTGGACCCAGACCTAGACCCGTCAAAAATAATTGGACCCAGACCTGAACCCAAACCCAAACCCGTGAAAATTTTCAGGTTCGGGTTCCGGTTTAGGACCCGCGGGTCTTGGATAGACCCAGACCCGGACCCGTGGACCCGATATTTTTAGTGCAATTTTATTTTTTAATGGTTTCCAACCAATATTTATCTATTTTTACAACTAATGCAGTTGGCAAAAGAATAAAATATAAAGATAATGGAAACAAAATATATAAATGGAAAGGATAAGGATGAGTTCATTGAAAAGCAAATTGTTGCCAGTCCCGTAACAATGGTCCTTCTCCTTCTTGTACAAACCAACAACAGTTTAGCAAAGCACTTTTATATATACAACAGTTTAGCAAAGCAATTTATATATATATATATATATATATATATATATATATAACGACAACGTTATCTTCCTAAAAGCCAAAAAGGCAACACTTGGAAAACTCAAGAAACAATAAGTCCAGAGCAAGGACCAAAAACAACAATGAAAAAAATTAAAACAGAGCCCACAAACGACCCTGCTACAGAACCAAAATGAAAATCAGAAACAGAGCACTAACAAATCCTCTGAGAGAAACAACCTGCAACTAAGGCCAACAACAGGAAAAACAGGGTACCTAAGGTGGCCAACAAAGAGCAGAGAATCAGACCAGGCTCAGAATACCTCACTACAGAAGCAATTATATATATAAATTCATTACTCAGTCTCATTCTCAGATCAAAACCATATATCTTGTTCACAAATCATAACAAAACAATATAGTTTCGCCATCAAATTCACGAGACAAAATAATAATAATAATAATAATAAAATAATATTAATAGACAAAACCACTAAATTTCATTTCTCGTATCTTAGATATTATAAACAATTTTCAAATCTGCCATCACCAAAATAAAGAACAAGTGAGAGAGAGAGAGTAACCTGGATTCAGAAGCGATGAGTCATTGAGCGGTGCGTAGAGCTATGAACTGTGGATGTGGTCTGTGGAAACTGGAAAGGTTTGAGAATTGACACTTTGAAAATATGAGAAGTGAGAATTGGTCTTATGGTCTGTGGCAGCAAGAAGAAAAGAAGAAGAAATTAAGTATTTAGGTTAGGGAGGTTTTTACATAACCGGTAAAAACAGTCGGGTCCACGGGTTCAGGTCCATGTTTTTGACCAGACCTAAACCCGACCCTGACCTGATACGGGTCTATAAACTTAGACCCAGACCCGACCCGTGATCTAAATATGGAGACCCAGACCCGACCCATTAGGGTCGGGTTCGAGTCAGTACTCGCAGGTCCGGGTCCAATTGCCATCTCTACATGCGAGTCATCTCTTGTGAACCCTTGATCACACATACGCCTGATTCAGTTGGGAATTTCATCATGAAAGTGTAGGTCGCCGTTACTGATTTGGTTTTGTTTAATATTAGTCGGCCTAACAAGGCGTTATAAGGCCATTTATCTGCCTCCACTACTACAAAGTCGAATAGCACAATTTTCTGGTATAGGGCTTTTCCAATTTTTACAGGCAGCTTTACTGTCCCGAGGGATCTTACCTTAACTCCCCTAAATCCCCTGGAGTGGGGTATGGAAGAGTTGTAGGTCTCTTCGGTCTAACCTTAGCGAGTCATACACCCTTGCACTTGAATGTCCGTTGAACTTCCATTGTCAATCAGTATACAGTGTATGTCTCTATGCCTAATTCGAGCACGTATTACCAGCGCATCGTTCGGTTTGACATCCACTCCATGCCAATCTGCTTCCGTAAATACTATGGGGTCCCATCATTCCTTGATCATTTTTTGGTCAGGCTCAACTGAGTTGACATCTAGGTCTTTCCTTGCTTCCATGCGCCTTTTCCCTATTATTTTTCCAGGTTAAGGGTCCACTAAAGATGGTTTGTATTGCCTCCTCATCCTCAGATTTCTTTGGACTTGGCTTTCTCTCCCGATGGTTGTCTCAGCGAGATTAATCATCCCCCCTTTTGAGAACAATATCTTTCAAGTGGCCTTCTTGGATGAGAGTTTCGATATGGTCTTCAATTTAAAACACGTCGAGGTTTCGTGCCCATTTTCCTTGTGGAAACGGTAACATTTTGTGGTGTCCCTCCGAGCATATTTCGACTGTATGGGAGGTTCTTTCGACAAGTTCTTCTCTTCCAAAATTGTGAGTACCTCATCTTGCTTTTCTTCAGAGGAGTATAGTTTGTGTACTTCCCTTGGAACTGGTTCGGTCACCCGTCTGATCATTGTCTCGGTGCCCGCTTTGAGATTTGCTTTTCTGTTGATCTCCTTTTTGGGTTTCTCCTTTCTGAGTTTTTCTCCTATTATCCTTTGACTTTGCCTCTTGAGGACGACCCTCATGCATAAAAATTCCTCATGTTGCAATTTCTTCTTCTTCCGCTAGCATGTACCGCCTGTCCATATCCATCTTGTCAGCATAATTGGTTAGACGTGCTCTTCTGAGGTCGAAAGACAAACGGCCATTCTATAGGTTGTTGATGAATGCCGCTATGATGGTTTCATCATTCGCACTTCCAATTTCCGATACCTCTTGGCCTAATCGACTTAGGTACTTCTCCAGTGACTCATCATTTTCTTACTTGAGTTGAGAAAGGTGGGCCACTGATTTCTTCATGTGTATATTCTCAAGGAATTGTGGTGAAAATGCCTTGCTCAGCTCCCCGAAACTGCCTATGTTGCTGGCTGGGAGCTTCCCGAACCATCTGGGGGAAATTCAAACATAACAGTGCATCATTCATGGCAAATTAGGCCATTCCACTTTTATATCTCCTTACATGCTCTTTTGGATCAGTGTCTTTCTTGAACTGCTCGACGTGGGGCTTCCTGAATCTCTCTAGGAATGGTGTCCAGAGGATGTCATTGGTGAAGGGGCTATCTGACTCGTCATCCGATAGTTCGTTTCGCTTGTATCACCTAACCATGGCGTCCATCTGCCGCATGTTGCTCTGAACTTCTTGGGTTAGCTTCTATATGAGCACGTCCTGCTCACCGACTGGTTCCCTTCAGGACTAAACCTTTGTCCAATTGTTAATCCTTAGCAGCTTGGGCCTGTATCTTGCTGGTGAGTCCCCTGTGGGGGACCTTTCCTCTATAGTTGGTGGAAATCGTTAAACGCCAGGAACGGTAGTTGATTGGTTCCTGGCTGTTACGGTTGTGTCTGACGGTCACGTAACATCAATAGTGGTATTAGCTCTCGTATCTCCTCGTAAATTTGGGTTATTCCTGGAACCACTCACATCTCCATCGTCAGCCATTGTTTCACAAGGGTTTTGGAAAAGTGAAGTCTATTCTACCCCCTCCTTCTAGAGCCAATTGTTGACGATGGTTTTTGGAAAGTCAGCTAGTCAACGATTTAATATGATGATATGTAAGTAAAGCAGTACTGACAGGCAAACAATCAAGAGAATAGTTTTACGTGGTAAAACTCCGGTAACGGAGAAACGTCCATGGTTTGTTGCTGGGCGACAGAAAAAGGTGTTTCACTATGAAATATTATTACACACTATGTTCTCTCACTGTGTCTCTCTATTATTCTCTGTATATCTTTACAACGATATTACAGTAGTATTTATATGATGCCTGCTAGGGTTCTTGACGTGTGGATGGAAGATTGTCGAATTTGCCTTGGACTCTTCCTTTCTAGATTGCTTCAACATCTTTCCTGTTTGGAACCACGATACATTTAAAGTAATTGATTCCATGTGCAATTAGTATTCCTAATATCTCTAGAATGCTAGATCGTTTCCTCTCTAGTTGTCTTATTTGAGTTTAACTGTTAACTGCCTTGACTTATTTAACCAAGTAAATCTTCCTTATTAAAGGCGAGCCAGTTATGGATTTGTTTCCTCTTTGGCCGAGTAGATTCTGCAGGAAGAGTCCGTACTCATTAAGATTTCTTATATGTAATCCGTTGATGACACGTCCATGCCTAGTGACATGCCCTGGATCAATATCATTGGTTGACTTTTGTCGACATGGAAAGGATAATGTCCCATCTTTTCCAACTTATTCGGGTGACACGTCATTCAGGTAAATTTTACACACAACATCTACCAAAATGCATATTTTTGTTGCAAAGTCGTTTTCATCTTTCATATTAAAATATTAAAACCTCAAACAGAGTGATGGTTGAAATTTAATTAGACAGAAGATGAAACTATTATATTTGATGATGACTGATGTAAGTTAGGGGAGCTGACAATCATTTCCAAAGGGGTCGTATGCTTTCTACTGCCTTACACGATATAATTGCTCAATTAGGATTTGGATTTTTTTTTCTTTTTCTTTTTGGTCTTTCTTGTATAAATAATTAAGCTCTGGTGTATGTCTTTTGACAGGTTGTACTTCATATGTTAATGTCACTTACTCACTGGAAATAAGAGTTAATATATTTTATATAATACTTCATATTTACTGTTTTTAATTAGTTATATAATATGAAGAGTCCTATTAAATTATTAATTGTAATATATAATATGATAATATGAAGGATTTCTATTAATTATAATATATGATAATATGAAGTGTCATTATTTATATTATATGTCATTATTAATTAATAAATATTGGTTTGAAGGTTCGATTACATTAGACTATAATTGCGAACACATATAAGCCATCAAATACCCATAATCATGTTGTAATATATTATTGAATACTTATAATTTGAGCAATTTAGATCATATCATACAAATAAATCAAATGTGTTCTTTTCTTTTGATTAGTAATCTCCAGCACTCTATTTAAGTTCATCGTATAGCTCAATCTGTCGACTATTCAACTGCTGCTCGGGCCTTGCGTTTTCTTTGTATTCTGCTTCCAATGGAGCCTTCAATGCCGCTACCTGCTCCTTGCTGATAACTCTCACCTGCACGTTTTAATTTTCGATCGTTAAACGTCTATCCATGCATCTGTTTTTTTGTGCACATATTGTGCTGCTGTCCATATCTTTTTATTTTTATTTTTTTTATGAGTGGTCGTGATTAGTCACTTGTAAATCTTTATAAATCTCCATGATCTTGACAGAAACTCAAGATCATACGTCCCGATAAATAAAGGAAGAATTATGATACCTTCTTGAAGATTGTCCAGACGACATTCTCGGTGCAGGGAGGAGTGGTGAAAGAACCTATGTATCTGTAAAATTTGCGAGTGTTTCGCGTTAGTGGCTTTGTATACAACTTCCCAACAGAAACTTGAGATACTTCATTCTTTGCCGACTTCTCTTTAGACAGCTTTTCCAATCCATCTCCCAACTGCAATTATATATATATAATGTCTTCATTATTGATTCACAATTAATTCTACATATATCGAAAAAAAAAAATTATATATATATAATATAATGATTAGACTAAATAAATTTAAAATTTTGATCAAGGGCAAATGAATATATAGATATTAACATCACGTCAAATTTTTTAATTTATTTAATTTGATCCCATAATATAATATAAATACCTTGGAAAGAAATGGATCAACGTTCTTAGGAGATTTACCATACCGATAGAGAATTGCGATCACCGCGGCACTGCGGTCTTCTGCCTGATGGACTAGATGCAGCTCCGCTGCATATCTGATATTTCAACCACGGAATATTAACGTTGATTGACAGAAACAAATCAATTTTTGGATGCACACGGCATATTCAATGCAACGTGTATCTCTAATATCATATCATGTTATATGGTATGAGAATAAACGTGACATCAAATAGAATTGGGAGAGAGAAAATATACCTTTGTCCATCTAAGAGATGCTCTGAAGGAGTGTGCCAGTGCATCTGTTTGAAGGCAAATTTCTTACCATTTATCTTCATCCCTCCAACGTCTACACCGTACTGCAGCTGCAAATGCAATATATATACACAGAGTTGAGCTTCATTTTTCAAAACCCAAAAGGAAAATAACTAAATAAGAGAGAAGTTTATAAAAAAAAAAAAAAAAAAGTACCTCAATAACGTGACCCCGATTAATGAGGGTAGCATTAGCAGCAGCAGTGTATCGCTTGTACAAGGGCTTCAAGTTGTTGTTGAAGACTATCTCATTCTTTTTAATGTTGACAGGAGATTGATTTTTCCCTGATGAGCATGTTGAGAATGCTGGTTCCATTTGTCCCCAGTTGCTAGGGCCATGTGATCCACTGTAGCTGAATTCAACTGAACCTATCTCTGAACAAAATTTTATTCACACACACAATCATTCATATGTTAGCAGAATTCTTGTGGTCTCAAAAATAATTGAAAAAGAAAAAAAGAAAGATGATACTTACCCTCATCGAGAGTGGCCAAAGCCAAGCCGAGGAACAATGAAATGACAATGAAGGAGAATGAGATTTTAGATATCATTTTTGGCCTTTTCAATTTCCTAAATAACAATATAATTTTTTGATATAAAACCAAATTATAAGTATGTTTGATTTATGTATTATATATGTGTTTGACATATATATATGGTGGTGGCTACGGCTGTTTTGGAAGTGTTGTTATATTTAAACGTGCAAGTCCTAAATCTGAGGAATCCTTAGTGTAAACCTAATTAACTGAGAGTGGAACTGGATTACTGGAACCGTTGTCATTTTAAGGTTAACCGGATTGTATGGAAACAGGATTGTAAATCTAGTTTTTTTTTAATAAAAAAGTATCGACTTACGTAATTGATTGAATTATAATCCGTTAAGAGAAATATTATTTGTGATTATATTGATTACTAATAATGGCTAGAAATCAAGTTATACGGACCTTATCATGAATTAATTTCTGCTGTTATAATGGAACTTAATTCCCTTCCCCACCTAGGGAATTAAAGAATTTTTGTTTTCCTAATTCTCCCCAATCTAGGGAATTAAAGAATTTTATTTTCCTAATTCTCTCTCCAATAAAATATGATTATCATTCTTTTTCATTTCGGAATTCGGATCAGTAAACACACCATCAAACCTCTAATTGTGACATTTTAATCGTCAATCATTCGTGCATGATATTAGAAGTTTTGATAAACGAATATCCACGTCAAATAAGGCACAGATCCAAAAAGAAAAAAGATCATAGTGGTGTGCTATAGGATTTTTCTATGCATTTATTTTTTGGTAGATAAGTCCACATGAATATTGTTATGGTAAGTAGAAAAAAAAGGTTATTGCCTATGAATGAATACCTCTAGAAATTTATTTTATTGGCCATATATAAAAATACAATAATATTACTTTGTTCAAATTTAATTTCCAAATCTGGTATCCAAATAATGTGACATCATTATAATCCATAAATTTAAATTATATTATATTTGCATGATTCAAATGAAGGAATTACATTGATGACACATCATTTGGGGACCATATTTGAGCAAAGTATCATTACTCTTCATATATATATATATATATATATATATATATATCAGTGTTGTAGAAAATGTTAGGCGCTAGTCGCGCGGCAACCCCTCGTCCAGGGACGTCTCAAGACATTTTAGGGCCCGAGCTATTTAATGGTATTAACAAAAATCGGGGCCCCATATAAAAATTAGAACAATGCTTGGGTACTGACTGATCAGTACCCAAAATACTGACCCCACCAATGGGAGTATAGTGACCCCACCAATGGGAGTATAGCACGTGGCCTTTTTTCCTTTACTTTTTATATGTATCTCACAAATTGGGCTACGGACTACATTCGCATTGATAGGATCAGTATTTTGGGTGCTGACTGGTTAGTGCCCGAGTATTGTTCTAAAAATTATTATTATTAAAGAAATGTTAGCAAATAAAGGTTAGCAATTCAATTGGACTAGGTTAGCAAATAAATGTTAGCAAATAAAGTGGACTCCAACGGAGTCACGGAGAGAGTGAGTGGCGATTTTGACTAGGTTAGCAAAAAAATGTTAACAATTCAATTGGACTCTCTTTAAAAAAAAAAAGAATTCAATTGGACTCTCAAATGATGTAAAACTAAGTGTGATTTGGTATAATCAATTAGGCTTTGATATTTATTTCGATTAAATTGAACTAGATACAGATAACTGGGCCTTATTAAAAAAAACAAAGTCATATAATGTTTGAAATTGGGCCCTTCTTATATTAAAATAAATTGGACATGAGATTGTTGGGGTTTTTGCCCTAAAGCTTGTAATATATAAATGTAATTTGAACATAAATAAAAGAAGTAGTATATTCATTCATTTTGTGTCATTCTTTATATAACATGTGCACTTAACATCCAAAATTGCCGGATGTAATTTCGAACTGAGTATATGAGTGTCATATATAGATGGATTCAGTTTGAAACGAGCAATCTAAAGAGTCCGTAGATAGCAAATAAAGCTGGGTACTTTATTTATGGTTAATCTACAGCTGCGGTCCATTTCGTAGTATACGGTGATCCTATCCTGGATCATTCATATGTAGATATGAGAATTGAGGCACCTTGTATGATGTGATCATATAGGACTGGGCCATGATCTATATGAATCTCTCACTAAGATCTGTTTAACGATGAGATTCATATATATCAACTAATGATGGCTATATGTGGGTGATCTTAATCCTGAGTGTCTTATCGACTCCTTCAGGTTAGATCGTGGTCTTTGATATACCATGGGTGAGGTCGGAGTTGCATTCCCGATCAATATACTCCGTATGTTGGGATCGCGGTTTGGCTTGTGGCTGGGAAGGTTTGTACACAATAGTGGAATCCACTCCTTCTTGTGAGAAATAGATGGTAGTTTCCTTAAGGGTTGATTCGGGGCTTGAACAATATGAGCGCTTTCCTAATTCCGTAAGGAATGTAGGATTTATTGTTCATTAGAGAATCAATGGTACTTAATGGAAAGATATGATTAGAGGGGTATAACGGACATTATGACCCATCTCTAATTATGAACTACTTGTGGAGGATTATACCATATGTAATAGCTATATCGATGGACACCGAGAGTTATTGGTTTGTGTAAAAACGTCTGCAGTTGAGAGAGTGCAGCTTCGGGTTTTTAGTGGAATAACACCGAAGTTAATAATCATGAAATATTAATTAAAGAGTTTAATTAATAATTTCTAAGGATTATTGGAGCTCAAAATACTGTGGGTCCATTAGGTCCCCTTGCTAGCCCGATCGATTTAGGTAACAAGGGTCACGGTTAATTAATTGGATTGTCCAATTAATTGTGTTACGAAAGTGACACGTATTAATTCGGGAATTAATTAAATAATGGGATTATTTAATTAATGAATAATGGTGATTAAATAAATTAAATAATAAGATTATTTAATTATGTTGTTAATCACTAAATGGAGGGTGTTAGTTGATATTTGATTTTGAATAAAATAAGATAATATGATTATTTTATTTTATTAAATTAAATATTTGAAATTGAATTTGAAATGTTTGAATTCAAAAATAAATATTTAATTAATTTTAAAAAAGATATGAGATATCTTTATAAAAATTTTAAAAATCAAATATAAGATTTTTGGTTTGTTTTTAATATATATGAGATATATATTTTTTTAAATTTAAAACCGAATGTCGTTTTTGTTTTTAAAAGATATCAGATATATATTTTAATTAAAAAGCAATGAAACCAAATGAGAGAAAAATTGACACATTAAAAGAAAAGAAAGAGAAAGTGGTCGTGCACAGAAAAAAGAGAAAAGCAAACTAAGAAAAATAATTGGGTGTGGCGAGCACAAAGTGCTGCACTCCTAGAGTTTGTTTTTTCTGTGTGTATTCTTCTCTTCTTCCTCCATACAGGTCCTGAATATCGTGACGCGCCCACACGCTGTTACCAGTTCCGGGAGATAGCGAGGAAGATCACGTGGTTCAAATCAGGAGCAGTTCGTATTAAAGTGAAGGAGCCTCCTACGTAGGTATGAAAATGTTTCATCACTTTATTATTTCATTTGATTATTACTGTACATATGGGTTAGTTTAATGATTGCATAAAAAATTTAAACCCTTCTGCTGTGCAATCTGTAACCCTTGGGTCCAACAGAGGCCCCAAAAGAAGAAGAAGCAGATTGGATCATTTGGGGGGCCGAGTAAAATGCTGGGTTTGCTGCCCCCATTGGCCGGCCCTGCCCTCGCCTAGCGCCTAGCCCGCCTAGTCGGGGAATAGGCTGATGCCCGGAAGTCGATCGGCAGTAGGCCGATGGTAGGTCGGAATTTTTTTAATATATTTTTTGTTGTGATTGAGTAAATATTCATAACTATTTTATATATTAAACCTCAAATTGAAAATCAAATTCCCAAAAACTCAATATTGAGAATCAAAATTCATAAACAACTAAACAAAATCTAACAAACTCAATCAAATTTCTAAAAGTCAACCTAATCGGTCAACTTGACTAGTCATTGACTTTGACTGACTAGGCCAACTAGACAAAAAACCACCTAGTCGGGCGGCAGATCACCGACTAGGGACTAGGCGGCGCCTAATCGGCTCTAGCCGGGGACTTTTACAGCACTTATAGATATATATATATATATATATATATATATATATATTACTGAAAAGTTGTCATTATCAAATATAATCACTTTTACTAATTAGGAATCCTGATAAGGGAAAGAGAATTTAATTCATGATCTGTGATTACAGGGTTTACTAAAATAGTTAAGAATCAGATTATGAGGGTCTGACACACAAATAAAAATTAGGGGTGTGTGGCGGATCGGATCCATTGGATTTGTCATGATCCAAGATCCGATCTGATCTGATTGAATCGACGAAATTACAATCTGATCTGATCCAATTTAAGAGCGAAATTCGGTCTGATCTGATCCAATCCAATTGTAAAATACTTAAATCTAATCTGATGGATTGAATTCATAGGAAACAACTCTTAATATATAAAAACTAAAATATTCATAAAATTAACAAATTCAATTTATTAATTCATACAGTACTTCCAAAAACATTAACAAACTAATAATTAACATAAAAGTAATACATAATTGTACACTTTAAAGTTCAAAAAGTCTAACAAATTATAAATATTAAACATAAGTTACAAATACAAACATAATAAAGTCATCCAAAAATTTTAAATAAAAATATAATCACTTGTCAATTGTCATAACAAAATACAGTAACTCTGGAAATTTGCTCAATGTGCATATGTTTAAGACAAATAAATTGACCTAATATAAATTATAACTTATAATTTGGAGGATCTGGCGGATTTCTATATGAAAATCCAAGATCTGTGATAAGAATAGAATTTGAGGAAGAAATAGAGTAGAAGAAGAACAGAGGTTTGGGAGATATTTGTTTAATAATCTGATAATTTATTCCCTCGCAACCGTGAACCTAAATAGGTCCCAGGTATAACTGGTAACAAGAATTCAGGAATTGCAACAAGTGGGACTATAATTGAGGAGAGCATTCAGCCACTACCTCACATAACAGAACACATACATAACAGAACACATGGACTGATTGACTTATTCTAAAACAACTACAGACTTATTCAAATGTTTATTCAAATGTAGACTTCCAGACTTGGATACTTCCACGTGCACAACTCCACCCAAGACAATGCTAACGGCCCTTATATACTTGATTCATATCAGTCCTGCCCCCTTAGAAGGTACTTGTCCTCAAGACCGAATTGTGGATATGTCTTGGAGAACCGTCATAAATTCTCCCACGTAACATCTTCACGAGCAGCCCCTTTCCACTGAACCAAAATTTCTGTTTTCGGACGGTATTTCCCCTTCTGAGTAACCCTGATGTCCAAGACAAACTGTGGTTCGGGAAGCAACGTGGCATCATCTGAATTAGGAGGAAGGGTGACCAGAATTGGCTCCATAGGTCCCAACTTCTTTTTGAGTAAACTCACGTGGAATACGTCATGAATTTGTGCACCCTCTGGCAGCTCTAATTTGTAAGCCACTGGTCCGACGCGAGCAAGCACCTTGAATGGTATGAAGAACCTTGGAGATAGTTTTAAAGAGCTCCTAAAAGCGACTGACTTTTGACGGTATGGTTGTAAGCGTAAATACACATAATCGTCTACCTCAAATGTGACCTCCCTATGGTGTTTGTCCGCCTGAACCTTCATACGCCCTTGAGCAGCCAACAAATTCTGCCGTAACTCAAGACGGATTTCCTCTCTTGTGCGAAGTAGCTCATCCAGAGCTTGCACTTTTGTCGTGCCTGGTATATAAGACAACATGGAGGGAGGCGGAATCCCATAGACAGCCTCAAAGGGAGACATTTTGGTTGCGGAATGGATGGCTGTGTTGTAACCGTACTCTGCCCACGATAACCAATCCATCCATTTCCGTGGCTGATCACAAGTGAAACAACGCAAATATTGCTCGAGAGTTCGATTGACAACTTCGGTTTGACCGTCAGATTGCGGGTGATAACTTGAGCTGAAATTGAGAGATGTCCCATGCAATTGGAAGAGAGACCTCCAAAAACCACTAATAAAAATCTGATCCCGATCACATACTATTGACTGTGGCACACCATGCAAACGAACGATATTATTCAAGAAAGCCTTAGCTACTGTTACTGCAGTGAAGGGGTGTTTAAGTGGCACAAAATGAGCATATTTTGAAAGGCGATCTACCACCACCATAATAACATCGTAACCTTGCGAAGCCGGCAATCCTTCAACAAAATCCATCAAAATATCGGTCCAAATTTGTTACGGAATTGGAAAGGTTGTAGCAACCCGGCTGGCCGTAAAGTGTCATGTTTGCATAGTTGACATACCTCACAATTTTTAATATACTCTTTGACTGTAGTTCGGATCCCAGGCCATGTGAAGCTAGCAGATATTCGTCCTAGTGTTTTAAGGTACCCGAAATGCCCTGCTGCAGGAGAAGAATAGCTCTCGGCTAACACAGTTGGCAATAAGAATGAAGTAGGGCTCAAGAGAATTTTACCATTGCGCATCCATACACCATCACGCTGGACACAACCTGAAGAGCAATACTCCATCAAGTTCGCATAAAAGGGCTGCTGCAGTACTTATTGTTGCAAGGTTGGCCACCAATTGGTCACAGGTAATGAAATGGCTTGGAATTGACAGGAGGCAATACGTGAGAGAGCATCCGCACCTTGGTTCTCAGTACCCTTCCGGTATTCGATCGTATAATCAAACCCCATAAGTTTGGGCAGCCAACGAGATTGAGTCGGTGTAGTAATGCGCTGTTCCATGAGATACTTGAGACTCCGGTGGTCGGTTTTTATGATGAAAGGCTTGCCCAAGAGGTACGGACGCCACTTGCGAACCGCCTTGACGACAGCCAATATTTCCTTGTCGTATATGGATAGGGACTTCGTTTTTCCTTTCAGAGCTTCACTAAAATAAGCTATCGGTTGTCTCTGCTGATATAAGATTGCACCCAACCCGTCGCCACATGCATCACACTCCACAACGAATTGTTGCAAAAAATCTGGTAGGCGCAGTACTGGTGGTGATACAAGTGCTGTCTTAAGTTTCTCAAAAGCCACTAGAGCCTCATTTGACCACTGAAACCCCTCCTTGGACAGCAACCTCGTCAATGGTGATGCCATTACGCCGAAACCACGAACAAATTTTCGGTAATACCCCGCTAGTCTCAAGAACCCACGCACTCCTTTGGCTGTTGTTGATACTGGCCACGCTTGCATTGCTTGTATCTTGGCTGGATCAACAGCCACCCCATTCACCGAAATTAAATGCCCCAAATAATCCACCTTCAGCAGGCCAAACTGACACTTAGACCTTTTCACATATAACTGGTGTTCTGAGAGAATGCTGAGCACTTGTCGTAGGTGACGAAGGTGCTCCAACCAGGACCTACTGTACACCAAAATATCATCAAAAAAAACCAAAATAAACCTACGTAAGTAGGGTCTGAAAATATCATTCATGAGACTTTGAAAAGATACCGGCGCGTTTGTCAACCCGAATGGCATCACAAGGAATTCGTAATGCCCGTCATGAGTGCGAAATGATGTCTTCGGAATGTCCTCACGCTGAACCCGAATTTGGTGATAACCTGAACGCAAATCCAACTTCAAAAAATATTTGGCGCCATGTAACTCATTAAGCAGCTCGTCAATGACTGGAATAGGAAATTTGTCTTTGACGGTGATGTCGTTGAGTGCCCGATAATCGACGCAAAAGCGCCACGATCCATCTGACTTCTTTATTAGCAACACTGGTGACGAAAAAGGACTCCTACTTGGCCGAATAATTCCGGATTGAAGGAATTCTTTCACAAGCTTTTCGATTTCATTTTTTTGGTAATGTGGGTACCTATATGGTCTAGTGTTAACTGGTGGATGGTTCAGGAGTAAGGGAATTCGATGGTCATGAATGCGCGCAGGAGGCAATTTGGTTGGTTCCTCGAATATATGTGCAAAATCTGCTAGTAGTGAGCTGAGATCAACTGGTACTTTGGCTGCTTGTTTGGGCACATCATCTGTAATCATATGAACAAAGAAACCCATACCTGATAAGTGCATGAGTTCCTTGTCACTCATGGAAGTGGTAACAGCACTAGTCAGTCCTTGCAACACATGTTTTTGGCCACCCCACATGAAAGACATTCTAAGCTGTTTGTAGTTTGTCTCAATCGGACCCAATGTCTCCAACCATTGTACCCCCAAAACGGCTTGACAGGCTGCCACGGGAAGTACATAAAAATCCGCATGGACTGTGAACCCTTGAATTGAGAGGGAGAGACCCAAACAACGACTCGTGCATTCGATTACTTCTTTATTTCCCACCGTTACTTGGAATGTCTTACCACGGACTACCTGCAATCCTAATTTGGTGACCACAGACTGATCAATAAAATTGTGGGTGCTACCCCCAGCAATGAGAACTGTCACCTCTCGGTTTCCTATCCTCCCAATCACGCGAAAGGTCTGTGGATGTGTTGTTCCAGCCAAGGCGTGGAATGATATTTCAGGCATTGTCTCTTCTGGCGGCTCCAAGTCCATGTCCACTTCATTGTCACCTTGTCCGGTTGCACATCAACCATCATAAACAACTGAGGTTTGGAACAACGGTGTCCCGGTACGTACCTTTCATCACAATAAAAACACAATCCTTTTTCACGTCTTTCCCTAGCTTCAGGTCCCATGAGACGCCGAACAGGTCCACTGAAATTACCGGCTGTCTGTGGTGGTCGTTGAGAAGGTGAAGGACCAAGAAGTCCCACGGTAGAACTCTGCAGAGGTCGTGGATGATATGAAGGTGCTGCTGGTCGGAATGGATTGCTTGGTTTTCGTTGGTACTGGTTTCTTTCTTCAATGAGGTGAGCTACGCTAATCGCATCGGACAGTGTCTTTGGTTGCTTGATGAGAACGTCCAAACGAATTTCGTCCTTCAACCCTGCGATAAAACAACCCACCAAGAATTTTTCCGGAAGATCATCGACCTTATGGGACAATTTCTCGAATGCTTCTTGGTATGCGTTAATTGTTATTGTCTGTTTGAGCCGTGACAATGCTTCGGATAGGTCGTCATAATCCGTAGGACCAAAACGGTGGAGGAGAGCCTTGACGAACTCAACCCAATGCAACGGACCCTTGTGCTTGGTATACCAACGATACCATTGGAGCGCTATACTTGACAGATGAAACGATGCCAATTGTACCTGCTGCGTAGAGTCGATATTTTTGAATTCGAAGTATTGCTCTGCCTTGAAAATCCAACCTGTGGGATCCTCGCCTTCGCCTGCAAAGGCCGGGAAATTCAACTTGAGGTTGGTGTGATTCCGGTCTGTCAAGGGTGTTGTTGATGCAGAAGGCCGGTCTGGAAAGTTGTCAGCAGTTGCAAACGGATTTACTTCCCTGTCAGGTGTACGATGGGATGGGGCAGATGTATGGTGGGACTGATTAGGTGCGCGATTTGCTTGTGTGATTCTCATAGCCTGTAACTCTGCCATAACTCCTTGTAGAGCGTCACTGACTCGGCTAAAATTCTGATTCAACTCATCGAAGTTGGAATCGTGTCGGGCAAGGGCTTCATTGACCTCGATACGATGCTCCGCGTTGGTTTTACTGCGTGTATCCATGAACCGAAAAGGCTCTGATACCACTGATAAGAATAGAATTTGAGGAAGAAATAGAGTAGAAGAAGAACAGAGGTTTGGGAAATATTTGTTTAATAATCTGATAATTTATTCCCTCGCAACCGTGAACCTAAATAGGTCCCAGGTATAACTGGTAACAAGAATTCAGGAATTGCAACAAGTGGGACTATAATTGAGGAGAGCATTCAGCCACTACCTCACATAACAGAACACATACATAACAGAACACATGGACTGATTGACTTATTCTAAAACAACTACAGACTTATTCTAAAACAACTACAGACTTATTCAAATGTTTATTCAAATGTAGACTTCCGGACTTGGATACTTCCACGTGCACAACTCCACCCAAGACAATGCTAACGGCCCTTATATACTTGATTCATATCAATCTGATCCGATCCAATGGATTTTAAAATTTAAGGTCAAATCCAATCCAATAATGTCTTCAGATCTGATCCGATCCAATCCAATGGATTTGATCGAGTTCGATGGATCCTATTGGATTGGATTGGATTGGATCCTACACAACCCTAATAAAAATTAAGTTATTGCTAAAAGGGAAGTTAATTCCCCCTCCATCTAAGGAATCAAATTCTCTTTCTTGATTCCATTTTCAAAGGACCTTGGTTCGCTCTTATTTTATTATCTATTAGTAAATTAAGCGCATTTACACTATGTTTGGATTGATAGAATATGAGAGAAAGAAAAGGAAAGGAGAAGAAAGTGTTTTTAATGATTATTGTTTGGATGGTTATAAATAAAAAAGAATGAAAGGAAATCAATATTATTTTGATGGAAGAAATAAATGAATTTTATTCTATTTTCGAAAATAACATTCTTTCAACAATATGAATACCCAATATTAATAGGGTTAGTTTTGGAATATTGAAAAAATCATTAATTCTTGGTTCTTTTATCTCATTTTCTCTCTAATTTGGGTGGAAATCAAATTGGGTGAAACAAGAAGAAGTTATTCCCTCATTTTCTTTCCATTTCTTTCCTTTTCCTTTCATTTCCCTCTCATTTAATAATTCAAACAAGATATTAGAAATTCATCCAAATCCTTTCTTTTCCTTTCTCTCATATTTCATCAAACCAAACATAGTGTTAGATCGAGTTACTACACCGCCCAATATGACTTGGTGATAAAGGGCACTCATTCAACCAGAATAGGTTTAAGTTGTCGCTGCCACCCTCTTTGCTATAACAAATTTTTTTTTTTAGAAGTATCACATATGGTGGCGGCAATTCAAACTTATGAGGCATTGCCGAACATTCTTTAATTAACATCAAACTACATTAGGCTTTGGTTTTGGTATAACATTTTTAGATCCACATATATCTGCCGCAAAGTAAAATATGAAAAAATGTGAACCACTTCATTGTTTCCTAAGGCTCGCGCCTGAAAAGCTTGATAAGGGATATAAGAAAAATTGTGGGCCAAAATAAAAGAGACATACCACCCTCTCACCTTGAGCTTTATTCTTCTCATTTTTACAAAATTGCACCTTCCCTGGCTACATGTGGCTCAGTTGCCATCTAAAGAGACCAACCGGTGGTCACCACATAGCTTTAGCCAGTCGATTTTGTTTTGGTTTCATGTCATTGGCATTAGCGAGTATTTAGTAATAAGAATTTTTTTCCTTCAAGATCTCACCAAATGAAGACTAGGAAAGGCTCATGATTTCGATTTCAGTGTTGTAGATGAAGTGTTGGTGGACCGAATTGCTAGAGGGAAAAAGTTGTCAAAGGCTAGTTCCAAGTTTGCTTTGACCGTTGTGGTTTAGGGCCTAGGGTCAAAGGTGGTTTTGGTTTTCGTTTTTGCATTGGTTGCCAGTTGGATTGTTCTTTCAGCTTGTTTGCGGTCTTGGGGTGGGTTTTCTTTGTGTTGCATTTTTGGCTATGCGTTTGCCCCTTGGGCTTCTTGTATCATCGATGTGGTTTTTTCCGCTTGCTTTATATATCTTGCCCAAAATAAATGAATAAAGGCAAATGCTACCTAGTGCTTCATGCCCGATTCTTTCTATGTCTCTTGTCCAAACATAGATGATAACCTGGCCCAGGTCAATCATATTTGGCTATTATCATTAGATTATCTGATCTGCTTTCATTATACCTCCGACATAATTTGATCACTGTCATATTATTGTAGGTTTGATATTCTTAAATATATATATATATATATATATATATATATTGTGTTAGAGCATCTCTGATGCAATACTAAATTATTGTGCCAATATACTTCGTGCCAAATTTGATATAGCATATGTCAAATTTAGCAAGATAATAAATATAGCTGTATTTGTTGACTTTTTTAATTTTAAATAATAAAAATTTAACAAATTTGATAGGAAAAATCGAGATTGAAACAATTCTAAAAAAATTCAATGCATTCATTGAATGCATTGGTTGTATTTGTTGACTTTTATAATTTTAAATAATAATAAAAAAAAAGTGGTGTTATTGGCAGACCCATACCGGTCTATTTATGCCTCACTTTTTAATTATGTAATATTTTTTTGAGAGCTTCTCCTTACAATCCACAAATTATCTATTATACTCCAATTTAATTTTTTTTATTAATGGCAATTTTAACCTGAATTAAAATTACTAAACAAGACAACAAAATTTTAAAGACACTCCAAACTAATAAATTATTAAAAAAAGAAATTCTCTCTCCTAAATCATTAGATTAAATATTACGTAATAAACTCTCTCCTAAATCTGTTATGAACAATGATTGGTACCATATTAAACAATCTCCCCTAATTACTCTCTCCATTTTTCAAAATGATTCAAATCGCTCGTCAAAAAATGGTATCTCAATTTGTGTCTAACCAACCAAATTAGGTAATGTATACACAATCATTTATGGTTAATTTTTTTTTTTAAACATATACATATGACCAAATTTGGTTGGTTAGACATAAATTGAGACACCATTTTTTAACAGGTGATTTGAATCCTTTAAAAAAAATCTTATCTTCATACTTTCTCGTTCAATCTCTGATTAATAGTTAAAGAAAAAAAAAATTATACATATTTTTTATTTTTTACTAATAGTAATAAATATAAATATATAAATATATATATATATATTAAAAATTCAACACAAATACCTTGTTTTTCAACACAAATAGTTGATTTGTTGCAACTAAATTCAATTAGACTCAAAATTTTTAAGACTAATGAAAAAATTAAAGTTCTCTACGCAATCAGATACCTACAAAAGTAACAAAAAGCATTTTCATATTTCGATTTTTTTTAAAAGGGTATTTGTTTTTTGATTTTTTTAATTAGAGATATGTATTTGAAGATGGAGAGTTTAATATGGTAATTAAAATTTTACGATAGAGTGTTTAATATGTAATATTTAATCTAATGATTTAGGAGAGATAATTTTTTTTTTTTAATAATTTTATTCAAAAAAGATTACTCCTCCTAAGAATCCAAAGGCTACGATGGTTCGTCCTATTTTATTAAAATAAAATTGAGTGTCTTCAGAAATTATTTTTAAAATGGAGTACTGTCTTTAGAATATGAGTGCCAAAAAATAAAAAGGATAATCTTGGATCAAAATGAAGTGTTTTTAGAATTTTTTTAAAATTTTAAATTTTGAGAATGGGGTGTGTTTAGAAAAGTAGCGTAAAAAAAATTGGATTGTCAAAAAAAATTCTCTATTTTTTTTCCTTTATCAAAATTATTTAAAGGAACATACAATTTAAGAAAATAAAATATTTTACAAAATAAATCTAGTAAAACCCCACATTCCTAGCTTTAAAAAAAACCCCCAAATTCCTTTTCAAAAAAAAAACCATGTTTAATGTCTGAGAACGATATCAAGTATATGAGAGAATCTGAGAACGATATCAAACATCTGCAAGAATTGTCTGACAATGATATCAAATATCTTCAAAAATTGTCTGACAATGATATCAATCATCTGGAAACAATTTCTTCTAGAAGTAAGTTTGAAGCTTTCTTTTTCTTTATAATGATATCAAGTTATCGTTGTGTTGAAACAACTCTATTTTTTTTTTCTTTTCCACCATGAAATAAGAGGAAAAAAAACTCAAAAAAAAAGAAAAAAAATAAATCGTTTAATAGAGGTGAGAGAGAGACGTATACAGAGATAAGAGGTGGGGTGTATTAAATTTGAAAAAAAAAGTAAAAATGGTAGTTTTGGAAATAAATCAAACAAATTAATAAAAACATTTAAGTTTATTTAATTAAATAAAAATTTTAAAAATTGGGGCATAAATAGACTTAGGGGTGTGTCAATAGCACCACTCATAAAAAAAATAAAAAATAGCATATCAAATAGAATTTTATATTGAAATACAATACTAAAATGATATGTCAAATATGACATTTTACTATTTTTGTTCCAAATTTGATATTAGCATTGGCATATGCATTGGAAATGGTCTTAAAGAGCTTAATATCATTGTTTGCATTCGCAATTATCTACAAATTTAAGGTTTTGGGTATAGTTGTTACTTAATAGTATCTATATTTATTCTCAGGATTAGTACATATTCTATATTTATTATGCATTTAGTATTCGAATCACTATTATATGTGTTTGGGGTCCTAATTAAGGGTTGTTAGATATATGAGAAATGTTTTAGTGTATTTGGTATATACATTCAAACTCACTCAAATCATGTCACATGATATAAATAACAAATCATATAAAAGATGTATGTTATATAATATAATATAAATGGATTTGAACGTATATTTTATAAGTATTAAAGCTTTTATCTATTTTTTTTTTTTAAAGAGAAGTTACAAAAATATAAGTCTGTTTGGTTATGACATCAATTACTATATACAGTATACCCTTCTCTAAATTTTTGTTTTTTTCAGTGTGGATTCATCTCATCTTGTAGTAAGGGTTTTTGTTGTCTTGAATTGTACTGGGGGAATCAAATACCTTATCACCCACCAATATACTATCCACACAAAATGGCCAGATAGTAGAAGATACCTACTGACTACCCTTTCCTTCTGAACTTCAAATCAGAGTAAAAAAATTCTATAGAATATGCGATGAGGTCATCTCTCACTTTTTCAAATCCCCATTTTTTAAGCGAGGATTAGAGATGCACATTTTACCCCGGTTCCTTAAATTTCTACGTCTCCATCCCTATTTTGAGAAAAATGGGGAATTGGATAGGGATGGGGATGAAAGTCATCCCCAAATTGAAATGGGGATGGGGGGAGATCCCCTCATCCCCATTTCTTTATTTTTTTCTATAAATATATTAAAATGGGGCCCCCATCTCTATTTCCCCACGTCCCCCAAAACATATATAAATATATATATATATATATATAATTTTTTTTATTCTTCAAAAGCCCTATCTATATAAACTCATTTACTCTTTTATTTTGTATTTGTAATGCACTAACGGATTTTAGTTTGTATTTGTAATGAAATTTTTTTTTTTGGTTTAATTTGTAATTTTTAGTCAAACGTGGGAATGGAAAAATGGGGGAAAATGGAAAAAATGAGGAACAGGGGTTGGGGATGGTTATACCTCCCCCCAAAAATCCTCATCCCCATTTCCCCAAATAGGAAAATAGGGGGATGGGGTAAGGGTCTGAGAAGTGGGGATGGGGATGGGGGGACCTATATCCATCCCTATTTCCCCAATGTGCATCTCTAGTGAGGATCAAAGACCATAATTGGAGCAACTTCTTTTACAATACTTATACGGAGAAAATTTCATTTTTATCTTAACAATAAATTTAAATGAGAAAATATTACAACATGTTTTACTTTTCAAATTTCAAAGCTACGTTTATATTTAACCATTATCCAATGTAGCTAAGTGGTAAGAACGTTAGTGGTAAGAACATTCATTCAGTCTGACAAGGAGTCCAAAAATTAAATAACACTTTCTGGAAGTGGCTTTTCAACACTGTCATAGTTTTAATAACTTATGTTTAAAAGACAAATATTATGGTGAACGGATAAAAGTACCTCCAACAGTTGTTCCACATCAGATTTCTTTCATTCAGTTTACAGTGACAGAGAAAGAAAGTCTCATTGAAATCTAGACAATCGCTCGAACGATGACGGAAAGGCGCTACGCTGACGCACTCGAGGGTCGAGCTCCCCACTGAGCTCATGGTGGTCGAGCTATTCGGTCAGCTCGGGGGTCATGGGGCAACGCCCCCAGAGCTTTTTGTTCAATTTAAAACCCAAATTGGGTTTCGGTTTTGAATCTTCCATTGTTAAAGTTGCTGAGGGTTAGGATTTTTGAATGGGGAAGATGATGAACAGTAACTTAGTTTTCGAGACTTTGTGTTATACAAAGTCTCAGAAAACTTATACGAAGTCTTGGAACAAAGTCTCGGAACCCCATTCAAAAGTCTCGGAAAGTTTATACAAAGTCTCGAAAAGCTTATACAAAATCTCGGAATAAAGTCTCGGAACAAAGTCTCAGGACCCTATTCAAAAGTCTTAGAACAAAGTGTCAGAAAGCTTATACAAAGTCTCAGAACAAAGTCTCAGGACCCTATTCAAAAGTCTCGAAAAACTTATACCAAGTCTCAGGACATGTTATAAAAGACTCGGGGACCCTGTTCAAAAGTCTCAAAACAAAATAAAATCATTTAATTGCAAATCCACTTGAGAGGCGAGAGCCATCATTATATTTGGTATAGAGTTTCGTTGATTCTGCTTTTAAATTGCAATTGCTCAGTATTTGCATTTTTCGAAGTTGCATTAACAGTCTTCATTGATTTCCTATCTCTGTTTCCATTTTACCTCTCATTGTGTGAATTTTGATATTCAAATAATGAGAGGCAAAGTAGAAACTGAGATAGGAAACTAATAAGACGGGTGATCCTATGTAACTATATGAACGTTGAACTCGTTGAAGAAGAAGATGAACTTGGATTTCAGTTTATAGAGCTTTTCACTTTAAGATAGTTAGAGAGAGAAGTAGATCTCAGACAATTTCAAAGTGTCTTCCAAAAGTTAAAGTCAACTAAATAATTTAAAAATGTGTACAGTAAAGGCACTTTTAGAAGTCACTCACTTTGGTGCCTTTTAAACTTAAGTTATTCAAGTGGTGCCTCACGTGCAACACCAACTCAAAAAAGTGCTAAAACCCCTTATTTTCTCATATGACAAGTGGTATGTAAAAAAAACATGTACATTCAATTTTAACAAAGTGGTTGTGCACTCTCCATTTCACATCTGTGAAAAAGATTCAAGTCTAACTTGTACTCATAAGTCCCTCTTTGGTAAAAGTGAGAGTTGAATATCTATCACTAAAATGAAGATGAAGATCGAAATCACTTTACCAAGAATGGATATAATTAATTTCAAGTTAAATTATTGAATTTTCAAATTTTATTGATGAATATGTGATATTGAAAGTTTGTGTGGATAAAATAAGAAACAGATACATTTAGGATATATATATATATATATATATATATATATATATAGTCTTTCTACTGTCGGTTCGTCCTGATATAAAATATATCAGGACGAAGAATGTGGACCATAGATTATGGAGAAGTTTTGATAAGTGCATACACTTTGAGTCAAAGTATGTAAATCTGATGGTCAACATTCTTCGTCCTGATATAAAATATATTATGACGAACTGACAATAGAAAAATTGTATGTATATATATATATATATATATATATATATATATATATATTAATGAGTCTCTCATGAGAGATCCCTTATTTCGATTTCAGTAAGGACCATGATGAAAACACATCGATTTTAATGAATTTTGATCTGAATTTTTTTTGTGGATGATGAGTTCAATGAAATCTACATATGAACAAAATTTGAGAATTTTCCAAGCACTATAACTATTTATCCAAATTTTGTTCAATATGAAGGCATCTGAAAATAGGTAAAATATAGTAAAATTCAAGAAAAATAGTTCTAGTATTCAAAAAATTATCAAATTTTGTTCATATATAGATTTCAATGAACTCATCATCCACAAAAAAATTCAAATCAAAATTCATTATAATCGATGTGTTTTCATCATGGTCGTTACCGAAATTAAAATAAGGAATCTCTCACGAGAGACTCACTCATATATATTGAGTCTCTCATAAGAAATCCTTTATTTTAATTTCGGTTAGGACCGCCATAAAATCACATTGATTTGAATGAATTTTGATATGAACTTTTTTGATGGATGATAAGTTCATTGAAACCTACCTATGAATAAAATTTAAAATTTTTTCAAACACTGAAACTATTTATCCCGATTTTTTTTTAAATATGAAGGCATCAGAAAAATAAACGAAATATAGGAAATTTCAAGAAGAATAGTTCTAGTACTTGAAAAATTCTCAAATTTTATACATAAGTAGATTTCGATGAACTTATCATCCACCAAATTCAGATCAAAATTCATTCAAATCGATTTAATTTTATAGTGGTCCTTATCGAAATTAAAATAAGGAATCACTTATGAAAAACTCACAATTTATATATATATATATATTTATACAGTCATTTTCTCCTCAGTGCGAACTGATATAAAATATATCAGTTCATTATATGTAGGTCATAGATTATAAATAAGCACTGACAAGTTCATACATACTGGATCAAAACAATTGAATCTAATGGTTCACATACAATGGACTGATAAATATTTATCAGCAGACTGCGACGAAAATTTTCATATATATATATATATAGGAATTAACATCTTTAAATAACAACGGTCCCAAAAAGAAAATTCCATATATAAAACATAAAATTTTAGGATATTATTATTTTCCACCCTCACTTATGAGGTATTAACATTTTACACCCTCTTGTTTTGGTATTAGCCATTTTCCACCCTCTGTCAATGTCTGTTAACATTTTCGGTCAAAGTACTGTTTTACCCTTTTATTAAATATTAAAAATAAAAAAACTTTTAAAAGTAAATACAAATAAAAACAGAATTTAATTATTCATATGGTGAGATCTAGTCTCCAGATTGGATCTGGACCGTCTATTTCATGAGATGCACGGTCGAAATCCAATCTGGATCTCCACCAGACCAGATCCATCATGAATCCGTAACCTTTCCATCTCTGTTGCCACAAACCACCATCACCGCCTATTGCGCCTTCCCAAAACCCAAACACCATTCCAAACCAATTATTTCAACTTCTTCGCCTTTAAAAAAATTGAAAAAAGTAAATAAAAATCCAGATCCCGGCCAAATCTGACTTAAAAAATTGAAAAAAATAAACAAAAATCCGACTAAAAACTTGAAAAAAAAACAAACAAAAATCCAACTGAAAAAATCACCACCTGATCTCAGCCAAAAATCCGATCACATCCAAAAATCCAGCCACAACCTCCAAACAAAACACCCCAACAACCCACAAAAATCACCCTAACACAGACTCCACCTCCAAAATCCAGTCACAACCCTAAATCGAAATCAACTCACCTCCCCAACACCCAACGCCCAAACCCATAAAACAAACGTACAAACTCATCAATCAGGCCACCCCACCTCAAAACAAACCACCAGTAATTTGAGAAAGGGAAGGAGAGGCGGCGGGGAGAAAAAGAGAAGGGAATCAAGGTGAGGGTAAGAGAAGAGGAGGAAGATAGACGGAGAGAAAGAAGAAAACCAGGGAGAGAGAGATCGGCGGAGGAGAAAGAAGAGAGGAAGATGAAGCGAAAGAAAATTAATCAGAGCATCTCCCACCTATCTCTATCTCTATCTCTATCTCTGTCTCTAAAATAGAGTCTAAAATAGAGTTTGAATATGGAATATTCCTTCCGGATTTCATCTCTAAAAAAATTTCACTCCCACCACACTCTCTATTCTTATCTCTATTTCTATCTCTATTTCTATTTATATCCTCAAATAACTTATATTTTCATTATTATTTTTTAGTTTCTTTACAAAATTATTATTCAACTAAATTTTAACAAATATTATTTATAATAACATTTGTATTTTTTTTTTACTTTTTTTAAATATAATGTTTTATTAGTGTATGAATTTATAAATATCTTACTAATAAATAAATACACCACCAATCAATTTATTTGGAGCATTTGTTACTAATTTATTGTTGTATCAAACTTTCTCAACCAATTAAATACACCACCCACCAATTTTTTTTTTTTTATAAATAGCTACTCTAGTTACTTCACCATCCACTTCACCGTCTACTTCACCTTTTATAAAAATTTAGTGGATATGAAAAAAACACTAATAGTTCGAGTGGATATGAAAGTCATTTGGATGGCTTTCCAAAATATTAATGTATTTGGACATTATCATATGTTATGTTGTTATTATTTAAGTTTTTTTATTTTTTTATCTTTATTTTAATATTTTTATGTTATTGTAATTTTTAATATTAATATTTATTATTTCAATACTATGTATCGGTTTTTATTGTATTACTGACTTATAATTATCAATATGTAATAATAGATTTATTTTTATAACATAAAATAATTTTTTTAAAGAATATTATAACAAAATAATAATACGAAGAACAAATGATAAAGTATGGTAAATAAAAAATTATTCATTAATATTCAATATTGGACTCATTTTAAAGATCTAGATGAGACATTTCTAATGGTATAATTTTTATGTTAATAAAATGTATAAATTAAAATTTATTATACATTAATTGAATTTAATGGAAAATACAAAAGGATATAAATGGAATTAAAAATGTTAAAAAGTGAATTTAGAGATGGAATAGTGCTTCTCTAAATTTAGAGTATGAACATTAGAAACTCTAAAAAAATCATGTTAGAGACAACAATTTAGAGATTAGTGGAAGTAACTCATACTCTAAATGGTCTTGGAGACATGAATATAGAGATGGGTGGGAGTCTGGTAGATGCTCTCAGGGAGGGAGAGAGAGATCGGTGAAGGAGGTAGAAGAGAGGAAGAGAGAGAAAACATAATTAAAAAGTTTGAAAGTGATGTTTTTAATTTTTTAATATTATTTTTTAATATCTTTTAATAATTATTTAATATACCTTGTTGAGTTACGATTATACCCTTACTTACTTAACGGAATATTCCGTTTTATTAACAGAATGGTAACGGCAGGGTGTTGACTGGCAATTAATTTTAATTACAGAGTGTAAAATGGCCAATACCGAAATAAGAGGGTGCAAACGTCTAATACCTCATAAGTGAGGGTGAAAAATAATAATATCTCTAAAATTTAAAACTAATACTATTCTATCAACAAAAATAAACATAAAATACTATAATAAGTTAATAACTTTCCTGTTTTCGTTACTTTTTTTTTCTTTAGAAACTGTGTTTTTTTTTTCTTTTAAAAGCTATGTTCAAGTGTTTATATAAACGATTAAACTCTAATATTTACGGATACAATCAGTATAAAAAGTCAAATAATATTTAAAAATTGAAATTGTTAATTTATATGGCCATTTCCAATGTGTAACCGGAGAATTTACTTTCATCTAATATTCTACACATACGATACAAAGTCCAAGACTTTACCTTCTCAAGATGCAATTATTTATTAATTCCTAATTTCCTATCTTATTTGACTTTGAATTCTCAAATAAATCAATAATTGAATTATCACTGTCTGCATGGTGGTTTTGCAGATAGCCTGACAGCAATTTCAAAAAAAAAAAAAATTCCTATCGAATATGTATAGGATCGTATCCGAGGAAATACAAAAATTTTAAAAAAAATCGGAATACTTCAAAAAGCTTATCCAACAGGTATCGGGGCGTATCCGACACGCTCTAATACGCGATTCGCTAGCCTCCTTGAAGTATCCGTGCTTCATAGATCATGAGAATATTGTAACATGAAGATAAATACATTTCTATTGGTAAAATACAATGGCATATCTATCTACATTTAAATGAGAACAAGGTCAAAACCTAATGGCCCTTGAAAATATTTGCTTTATCATTGGACATAGGTTGCTTTTAAATATTCAGCAATTTCTGCACTTTCAAACATTTGAACCCCTGTATTTGGGTCTTCTAAGTAAGGCACCTGCCAACAGTTGTAAGATTTAATAATGTGCTTTGAATGTAAAGCATGTATCAAAATTTAATTATATGAACATGAAAAACTCATCTTAAGCAAACGAAAGAACTAAAATACCTGAAAGTGATTGGCTTTCTGATATAGAATTTGTCGTTTAGGACTGCCCCGAGCACAACTGATAAAACGATAAAAGAACATCACCGGAGGAATTTCTCAGCCATGAATATACATAAAAAAACAGACATATGATAAAATTCAAGCAAAACAGATAGAAATGCTGCCTATCAGAAACAAGGCAGTGGGCTCTCAAATATTTATGATAGCCACATGATCTATAAACAACACGAAATAAACAGCTTTAAAGAGTGTGGATGTGTTGATACACATTGATAGTAGCTCTCAGAAATTTGGAAAAACTATGGACATCAATAGAAATCTTCGTCATTTGTAGAGAATTGGATAACACAATAAACCCACATGAGAACTGGCAAGCATTTAAAATACAATAGGTCATCATTTGCATATTAATTCTAACATCACCATTTATTAGATTTCGAAAAAGGTTAGAGGCACTAGATAAATCACAATTTTTTTTTTCAGCTAACTTAAAAGCTTATTTACATTATCAACAACTATCTTTCTTTCTTTTTTAGTAAGGAGTAAAATACAAAATAAATCGTCCATTTCTTCTTTCTTTTGCAGATGTGGTCCCTTTATATAAATCTAGAATGACTACAAGTTCAATATGCATTAGAAATTGCACAACTATAGATTTTCGGCAAACATATCAAACATATATATGGTATGGTGTATTGTTGAACTTCATTGCACCAAATTTATCCCAGATTATAGCGAAAAGTAAAGACAGGTCAAAGTATGCAGTTAAAAATAAGTGCATTCAAACCAGTAACTTGCAAAGATGTTTGGGTAGAAAAGATGGTGGTGTCCAGGAGAGGTAAAAAAGCAGTGGTTCTAAAGAACCACAACCATTATCTGCTGGCAGTCTTTTGGTGGTTGGAGAGGAACGTAAGAGTTTTTTATGATTTTGAAGGAAAAAACATCCAAACTATTTGGCACAGAGTTCTTTCTGCCAGTCTTATTCCGGGAGGCTGCTCTAGCTTAGGACGTTATTGTAAATCTTTTGTATTTTATTTTTGTTTCTTTTCCTCTGGGGTCTGCTTTTTTATTTTCAATTTTTCTCAATTGCTTGTACATGCTCTTACATAATACTACAAGTTTCTAACACCAAATCCTTTTTACTACTAAAAGTAGAAATATTCACTATAAGAAACATAGCTAATCAAATTGCCACATGAAGACCTTACCTGCGAATTATGTGCGGTAACTCAAACTCTACAAGTACTTCGCGTACGACTTTGCAGAATGGGGAACCCTAATAAGGAAAATAAAACATATCAAACCACTATTCCGAATTAAAATTGATAGGTTTATTATCTCGTGAGATTCGGGCAAAAAGACAGATGATGGTTGTCTCAAACTTCAGATTGGAAATGTTAACAATTGTTATATCTCACTTTCAACATCAGAGAATATTTGATAATCCCCTAACCTCGTATGCCCATACTTCAAGTGGCTTGGGTGGCAATTTTGATGGAGTGTAAGAACTCCCCTGCATAAAACAAAGGAGATGGTTAAGGGTAGCTGTCTACCTACTTCTTGTTAACTTTATAGTAACATCTTGATGTTCTAACTTTAAGCTGAATAGAATAGTGAATTCAATATCATAGAAACAAATAAATATGTGGATTATTAATTTATTATGATGAAAAAATCAATGGAAAGCCCAAGAAATTAGGTGCTAAGGCTCAAACCGGTATATGAAATGATACGAAACAAGATCTAATTGATGTGGGATTCCCTAATACCTCTCAAATGCAGTCCAATTTATGAGCAAACATAATATGTGGAGTATATAAATACAGTGAGGAATCCAAAAATGGGCCAAACAAAGACAGAAATTAATACCATGATAATTAAACCAGCTCAAAAGCTTAAACTATTTGGTGGAAGAGCCCAAAAGGTATGTGAAACCATATCAATTCCACAATTTGGTTGACGTGAGTTTCATTTAAAAGTATAGACAAACCATTCTATAGCAAAAGGATTCCGAAACATCATAGAACACTTTATAAACACGAATAAATTTGTCTGAGTTCTTACCTTTCCCATGCGACCAATCATTGCAAAACCTTCAGTTAAAGTCTGCAATAAATTCACAAACAGTAAACCATATACCTCTTCATTTTATTTTCTACAAACTACATTAACAGAAAAACAAAAGCTACTTGCTAACCGTTAGTAGTCCGAGTGACAGCATAAAAGGAACACTTCCATCACCTAAACAAAAGAATCAAACAGGGTAAACACACAATAAGCATGAAAAATTAAATAAAACACTATAATCTCTCATACCGGTTGAATTAACAAAAGGCTATACTACGTCGTGAAAATACCAAAGAATTCATAAAGGAAACAAACTTATTTTAACTAGAAAAGAGCAAGCAAAACTTCTTCAACTTCACAAAGAGAATAGTCTACTATTCATTCTTTCTAGCAGATGAGAGAAAAAATAATGGTTATATAATTGGCAATTTTTTAATGCTATAACTAATCATTTTAATATTCCCCCCTCTCAAAATTGATTGATGATACATGAAGTAAAATAATGAGCAAAGATTAAACAACAGATGGAAGGAAGGTAAATGTAACCACACACACCATATTTCCCAACTAAATACTTTATTATTTCATCTGATTCATACATTGAAACTCCTGTGTTTGGATCAACCTGCAACCAGAGAAAAAGAAAAAACGAATTAAGCTCAGTTAACTTTGAAAGATGAAGTTACTTGCCATGCATATCTTAACTTGAAAATTTTGGAAATACAAATCTAAAGAATAAAATTCAGAAGATGAAAAATAAAGAACACTGGTTGGTTAAGCAATTTACATATGTGCAGACAAAATATATAACAAAACAAGTCAGTAGATTCCAATGTTCCATAATCTAGCAAGTAACTCTACCGGCTCTGAATTAAGGACTAAGGAGATGGTAAGGAATTTCACTTTAGTGTAACTCTTTCCACATTAACACTCTTTGTCATAAAATAAATATTAAATCAATCATCAAAAACCTCAGACAAGCTTAATTTCCTTTGTATTTTCAGCTTCCTTCTTGATAATTAAAACAGCCTTCAGTTACCCAGTCACAATTAAATTTGTGGCTCCCTAAGAAATTACATCATCATGGCTGAAGATTACCGTTGTTGAAGGAGATAGTTAGAAACAAGAGAGCACTTACGTAAAATCAAGCCATTGAATAATATGAAAGATGGTAGGAGTTAATGTAGCATTCTTTGGCATTTTCAGCAATTTCCACCAACGAAATACACTCCATGTCAAGATATTTGAAAATTTTATTTTATTTTTTTCATAAAGATATATCATCTCCTCATCTATAAGGACAAACCTGGAAAGAAAAAAGTAAAGGAACAAAATCTAACCATGTATGGGAACTGCTGTTTGCCACCCATCTGAGAAACCTTGGGACGAAAGTTTGGACCATTTCTTGGACAAGGATAATATAGAACATCAAGATCCAATACTGAAACAATTTCCCTAACCTGTTCATGCTTCAAAGGTCAGTAAACATTATAATGAAGTCAAGAAGTAATTTCAATATATATAATATTAGAGAACAAATGAACAAAAAACATATATGACGGACCTGAACTCCATCTTTATGGACTATAGATTGCAAATTGAACATGTCTACCTAACTCATTATGATCTCTAGTATGAAGTATACCATCATCTGATGATATTATATCCATAATATTCAGTGTCAAGGGCAATATGGACGTCTGTATCTATCCTGTCACTCTATCAGTCTACTGCAAGAGTTACACTGAGTTGGAACCATCCAGATCAACGAGGCAGTTATGTGCATTGTGTGTAACTAGTCCAATTGTTTGTAGTAAGAATGCAAGTTTAACATGCTATATAAAACATGTAAAATGAATGGTCTATTACAGCGATGTGTTACCTTTCGACAAAATGGGCAGCTGAAGTTTGCATGGGATCCACGATCATCAATATGTAAAGAGAAGAAAACATGCATTTAATCTCATTTTGCAACAAATGGCATATGGAAATTCATAGAATGAATAAAGAAAAGAATAGAAAAGGTCAAAACATCACAATTCTAACAGTCGGGCATTGGCAGCATGCTCAAGGAAACAATAACAAATTAACAATACAGTACCTTTCAAATTCATATATCTCGATAGGCTTCTCTGGACGAGGGCCTAATTTTGAGGTCTCTTTCACCTTAAAACCTGTTAAAATACAGATGTTATACTAACAGTTATCTGATGCCCATTAGATATGCATGCCATCCACAGGAATCAAATAAAACATCATCTGTCAACTATTTGTTTTCCCACAATTTTTCCTTGGACCTACAGTTCCACAATCCTTTTTACCACAATTTTAGAATAAATCCTTTAAAAAAAATGATGTTGCAATATATGTAGAAAGGGATTCAGCAATTACCAGCAATCTCTAGAGCATACTGGTCAGGCGGAATCTCATCCTTGCCAACAAAGGATGCACTATACCTGCAACAGTACAAGACAAATGAGATAGAACTGAGAAGCAGCAAGTGTCCAGGACTATAACAGATTGCAAGAGCTCCAACTAAAGGAGAGAGCAATATCTCTCCAACTCCAATGTGATATCAAATAAGCAGTATGATGGTCAATAAAAAGCACTACTCAGACTCAGTATAGTTTTAACTGCTACTATTCATCATGGCACTCTTATTCACATTGCTTAGAATTCTCAACTAACGTCGCCTGCAATAATAATTCAACATAAAGGCAAGCCTTGAATTCCCCCCAACAAAAGAAAAAAAAAAATAAACCCCACAAGTGACCCCAAATTCTGACTTGTCCATAGCTATTTGCATAGCTTACAACAATAACATATTTAAACTCAAATCTACCCACAAATCGGGGAATACGGTAGTTGCTTCCAAAGTTTACCACACCAGGCAATACAATAGAACCAGCAGCAGCAAAAAACTTGTTTTTCTCTTGAGTTTAGCTAGGCTAGTAGGTTAGCAATCTCAGCACTGAGTGCATCATTGAAATTGAAATGTCACATGATACCATCCATTCAAAACATATATTAAGTTAATATATCAATTAATGTTTGAATCCTCTTACACCTCTACTTCAAATTTTACAAAAATTTATCTTGAACCAAAAATTGTCTACATACACAACAACCCAGCAAAGAAATCACTCCATTATCAAAAGAACAGCTAGTGAAATCAGAAATTAGTACAACAAACTACTATAAAAACAAAAATTAAATCATACCCGGAAACAAAAACACCAGTCCCCAAGCGAAAAACCAAGGAAAGAGAAGCACCCAAGATGTCGAAAATCTTGTCTGGTCTAACAGAGAAGCGCTTGGGCTCAGGTGGCTTGAAATTTGGTGGGGCAGCAAAAGGTACTTGTTTTGTGGTGGTTGTTGAAGAAGAGGGATTGAGTGGAGTTTCTGAGGTGGCTTTAACGGAGAATGAGGTGTGGGGTGTCTTACGTCTACCGGGAAGTGACCGGAAAAGTGGAGGCTGTGAGATATTTACGAGCCCGGCCATCGACTTTCCAGTTGAGAGTAGAGTACGCAAAGTGAGATTTTTTTTTTATTTTTGAAAGAAACAGAATAGCAACAAGAAGACAACAAGTTAAGTGTGATTTAGGTGGACAGGAATCGGACAGGTAAATTAAATCAGTTTTTTGTACAATCAATTAAGGCCTTATTTATTATTATTTTTATTTTTATTTTTTTTTCATCTTTTAGGAATGCACTTTGGACTTATGTTAAGTGTGTCATTGATATGGTTTTTGTAAGAATCAAAAACGTTTTTTTAAGTTAAAAGCTATTTTAAGGTTTTTTTTTAGTTGTTTGGCAAAATTGAAAACAGTTTTTTTTAATGTATGAATTATCTCAATTACTCTTTATAAAAGTCATTTTATGTCTATTTGGAGAAGCTCAAAATTTGGACTTTTCCAAAAAGCTTGTTTTTTGAGCTTTTTTTTTGAGCTTTTTTAAAACATATGAATTGACTCAACTACCCTTTATAAATTTTAAATATTCCACTATACAATTCTTTCATTAAATACATTGTCATCACCCTTTTGTAATTTACACAACTAAAAGCTATTTTTAAAAATACATTGTCAACATACCTTTTTTGTAATTTACACAACCAAAAGCCTTTTTGTTAGAAGCTCTACTCATTAGAAGCTCTACTACAAAAATATCTAGTCTAAAAACTCTGCTTGAAAAGTCATACCAAACACACTCATTTGCATTAGGGCTTTTAGTCCTTGTTTTTTTTTTAAGAATATAAATCAAAAAGGTTCTTAATTAGTCCAACGTTACTTAAAGTTAACCGGTCAGGGTAAAAGGTACATTTCATCTAAAGATTTGATTTATTTTTATAAAGATAAGGATCAATGATATTAATACACATAAATTGAGTAAAACAGTGACGTTTCGTTAAAATATAGGGATCAAACTGTAATTCAATTTTTTTTCAAAAAAATAGGTTATATCATTCACCGGCGGATCCACATGAAGACCAAGTGGGGCCCGTGCCCTACCTCAATTTCTTTTTTTTAAAAAAAAATTGATTTTGTATAAACTTTATATGTACATATTCATTAAGAATAGTTACATTATTCTCCTTTAGCACAGCTAGTAGCGGTTCGTCTCTCTATTCTTTTAGTACTAGGTTCAAGTCTCATTGCAAGCAAATGTTTTTTTTAATTCAATTTTATCTTATAATTTTTTACATCTTATTTAGTTCACATCTTTCCAATTCCTTTTTCAAATTTTCATTTCTTTTAAAATAAAAAAATTCATTTTCTTATTTTATATTAAATTAATTATTATTGTTTTATATTTTTATTATTTCTAGAAATTTTAGTTTGACATACCTAACATATCCAATCGATAAACCATCAAATCTCAAATTTTACTTTATTTGATTAAAATAGTTAATCTATTATTATGATTCTTTTATTTTTATCCTTCCTATTTTTTTATAGTTTTCATTTATTTAGAATCAATAAATCAATAATTTACCAATGATTTGAAGAAAAAAATTAAAAACATGTATAGTAATATTTATTAATAAATAATTTTTGTATAAATTTAAATTGAATTCATTATAAATGCAAAAAAAAAACTTATATAAGATTATATTGTAATTTATTCTTTTAATTTTTTTTCATTATTTATGTTGTTTTTCTTGTTATTATTTATTTTTTAACATTTATTTTTTTAATTTTTATTTCTTTTTTAATGTAATATTATTTAATTCATTTGAAAAAAAAAACTCATTTTTGTTTAGAAAACACTCATTTTATTACGATTTTAATTTTTCAATATTTTTTTTTATCTATAGTCAAGTGTCCTACTTGGTTACAATTTCTGGATCCACCACTGATATCATTGAATATCCAATTAACATTAGAGATAAAAATCACTAATTGAAAATAGAGAGAAACATATTGAAACCTATTGTGGAATAACTCTAGAATGTTGTGGAAAACTTTGGAATATAGTGGATTCATCACCACACCTATAATTTTGACTAGTGTTATAATACGTGAAGACAAAAACAAAGATCAACTTTACTCTAGTGACCGGTGGCTATTTGGTATCATTCTGTGATCAATTACAAAGCCTTATAAATAGGCTTATTTGGTTGTTTTGTGATTGATTCTTTTGATATATATAGAATCAAAGAGAAACAAAATTAATCAGTAAAAATGCTGGAATAATAGAGAGGTGATTTGTTCTCTCATATGCCCGTCCCACTATTCTCTCTTATCTCTCTCACTCACTCACTTTATTTCAATAATAATTCATATGTTCTTAATTTAATTATAACAAGTTATCAGCACAATGCTGTTATTTCCAGAACCTGAAGTTTTGAGTTTATTATCACTAGAACCTGAAGTTCTTAAATTTATTACCAGAACCTGAAGTTTCTGAATTTATTAATACTAGAACCTGAAGCTTCCAGACTTTTATTTATTAAATACCAGGATCTGCAGTTCTGAATTTACTTTCTCGCATTTTAGATTTACACAATTTACTTTCTCGCACTTTATATACTTAACGCAATTTTTAATTTGGTCACACATCCAGAACATGGAGTTCATGGATTTATTTATCATTACTGGAACCTGAAATGTCTGGATTTATTCCTTTATATATCTAAATATTTAAGTTCCTCGGATTTTTAACAGACCAGAAGTTCTGACTCTGATTGTGATTTTCAGATAACTAGAAGCTGTAATAATGGCAAAGCTTGCAAGTTTAAAATTTACTGCACCAGAAGTGTCCGGGAAGAATTAAATGTCCTGGGTTATTGATGCTAGGCTACTCCTAAAATCAGAGGGCTTATACTATACTATTGAAGATGAGGCTGATGCAAGTGAGCAAGATAAATCTACTACTATGGTGATTATCCGTCGCCATTTGCATGAAGATCTAAAAGCCCAATACCTAACTGTCACAGAACCAGAAGTTCTATGGCAAGAGTTGAAAGACAGATTTGATAACCAACCCGATGTTGCATTACCAAATGCAAGGTACCAGTGGCAACATTTACGTTTTCAAGACTTTAAATCAGTCTCTGATTATAATTCTGTTTTATTCAGAATCACTATATAGCTGAAATTGTGTGGTCAGGATGTAATAGAAAATGATATGCTGGAAAAAATATTTACAACATTTCATGCCTCTAACATGATATTACAACAACAGTATCGAGAACAACAATTCTCAAAATATTCAGAGCTAATCTCATGTCTCCTGGTTGCAGAGAAAAATAACGAGTTATTAATTAAAAATCATGAATCATGCCCGACGGGCTCTACAGCATTCCCAGAAGTGAATGCCAACACTATCGGAAGACATACTCGCGGTCGTGGTCGCGGTCGCGGTAGCAGTTCTTACCGTGGTCGTGGTCCTAACCGTGGTCGGGGTCGGGGTCGTGAAAGATCATATGGTTATTTTGTTCCGGGTAGTTATAATAAAAACACTCCCCAGAAGCGGAATGTTTATAAAGCCATACCAGATAAAGGGAAGGGTATCCAAAAGGAACCTAAGAAGGATGATAGCGTTTGTGTCAGATGTGGCTGTCATAACCATTGGTCACGTACATGCCACACACCTAAACATCTGGTTGAGCTTTATCAGACATCGATCAAAGAAAAGGGAAAAAAGAAGAATCCTGAAACAAACTTCTTGGAATATTCAGATTTTATGGATATCACCCAGTTTAATGTTTCTAATTTCCTAAATGATCCGACTGATAAAGTGACCACTTCAACTGGTGATGGAAATACCAATTAAGTACTGCTTGTAATTTGTTTCGTTATCATATGAAATGTTTGTGTAAATATTCCTTATGTATATATTCATATTTCTTTTACCACTCTATCTGATATGTACTTCATTTATTTTTGTTGTTTTATTGTTGTGAATAGATATGTCTTTAAACGATAAGTTGGGTGACATTGAAAAGCAAGATACATGAGATATATGTCTAGCCGATAGTGCGACGACACATACGATTCTGCGGAATCAGAAATACTTTCTGAATTTAACCCTGCTGAAAGCAAATGTTAATACAATATCAGGTCCAGCAGATCTGATAGAAGGCTCCGGTAGAGCCATGATATTGTTACTAAATAATACTAAAATACGTATCAATGATGCTTTATATTTAAGCAGATCCAGAAGAAATCTGCTCAGTTTCAAAGATATACGGTGTAATGGATATCACATAGAAACTATATATGATAAGAATATTAAGTATCTGTGTATTACTTCTCATAATTCAGGCCAGAAACTCGTTATGAAAAAACTGCGTGTTTTATCATCTGGATTATATTACACTCTTATAAGAGGTGTATAAATTTATACAGTTATGAACCAGAAGTTTTCAGATCCAAAAATATTTATACTTTGGCATGACCGTCTAGGTCACCCGGGATCTACAATGATGCCTAAAATCATTGAAAATTCTCATGGACATCCATTAAAGAACCAGAAGATTCTTTTATCCCATGAAAATTTATGTACTACATGTTCATAAGGGAAATTAGTAATAAAACCATCTCATTCTAAGGTTGGGTTTGAATCCCCTACATTCCTACAAAGAATTCAATGGGACATATGTGGACCTATTCATCCACCAGGTGGACCGTTCCGCTATTTTATGGTCCTAGTTAATGCATCCATCAGATGGTCACACATTTGCTTATTATCAACACGCAATGTTGCTTTTGCAAGGTTACTCGCACAGATTACCAGGCTTCGGGCACATTTTCCTGATCATCCGATTAAATCAATACGTCTTGATAATACAGGTGAATTTACTTCCAAGATATTTGATGAATATTGCAGATCAGTTGGGTGATGTTGAACATCCAGTTCCATATGTTCATACTCAGAATGAATTAGCAGAGTCACTTATCAAGCATCTCCAGGTAATTGCAAGAACTTTATTATTACAATCTGTTTGAGGACATGCTATTTTACATGATGCTGCATTAATTCGTCTTCGTCCCACTTCTTACCATCAATATTCTCCAGGTGCAACTTGTATTTGGCCATCAACCAGATATTTCTGTGTACTTTTGGTTGTGCAGTATATGTCTCAATTGCACCTACACATAGAACTAAAATGGGACGTCAACGGCGTTTGGGAATATATGTTGGTCTAGATTCACCATAAATTATTAGGTATCTGGAACCTTTAACTGATGATCTTTTTATTGCACAATTTACAGATTGTCATTTCGATGAGAAAAATTTCCCAACATTAGGGAAATGAAAAAGTTCTCCTGAAGAGAAGCGTGAATTTTCTTAGGAAAGTCCCTAGTCTAATTCATCTTGACCCATACACATCTCAATGTGAGAATGAAGTACGAAAGATAGTTCACCTTCAAACAATAGCAAATCAGTTACCAGATGCATTTACAGATACTACTAGGGTAACCAAATCATACATCCCAACTGTTAATGTACCGGCATGGATGATTGTTCCAGAAGAACGATCCAAACAAATAATAGTAAATGAATCATCTACTGTACACCAGAAGCGTGGTAGGCCACTTGGTTCAAAAGATACTATTCCCCGCAGGAAGAAAACAAAATATCATGATCATACTCCTGAAATTATAAATAAATCCACTTTCTCTAAATCAGCTCCACAAGCGTTAGATGTCCCTAAAGGACATAAGAAACCCCCGCAGGGGAAGGAATCTCTGAAGAGATACAAGAACATAGAAATGAGGAAATTTCTATAAATTATACAGGAGGAATGTGGAATCGTGAAGAAACAATCATTGATGATATATTTTCGTACACAGCGGCTACCGAAATTTTAAATAATGATTATGAGCCTCATAACCTCGACGATTGTAGGCAAAGGTCTGATTGGCCTAAATGGAAAGAAGCAATTCAAACAGAATTGACTTCATTAACCAAGCGTAAGGTATTTGAACCAATAATCCAGACGCCTGAAGACGTCAAACCTCTTGGATATAAATGGGTTTTTGTACGGAAACGTAATGAGAAAAATGAGGTGGTGCGATATAAGGCACGACTCGTAGCACAGGGTTTCTCACAGAGACCTGGTATTGATTTTTATTCACTAGTAATGGATACAATTACGTTTCGATTTCTGATAAGTTTGGTTGTCTCAGAAAGACTTGAAATGCATCTTATGGACGTAGTAACTACCTACCTATATGGCTCACTCGGTTCAGATATTTAAATGAAAATCTCTGAAGGATTTAGAATGCCAGAAGCATACAGCTTGAGACCTGGCAATGTATATTCGATTAAATTACAAAGGTCATTGTATGGATTAAAGCAATCTAGCGCATGTGGTACAACCGCCTAAGTGAATATTTGATTAAAGAGGGATATATTAATAATCCTATATGCTCATGTGTCTTCATAAAGAAATCAGAATCTGGATTTACTATTATAGCAGTTTATGTTGATGATATGAATTTAATTGGAACTCCCGGAGAGCTCCTGAAAACTGCCTAATATTTGAAAAGGAAATTTGAAATGAAAGACCTAGGAAAGACAAAATATTGTCTCGGTCTGGAAATTGAGCATAAATCAGACGGAATACTTGTCCATCAATCAGCATATATTGAAAAGATTTTGAAAAGATTTAATATGGACAATGCTCATCCATTAAGTACCTCTATGATTGTTAGAAATCTTGATCCTAAGAAAGATCCATTCTGGCCACTTGAAGATGGTGAAAAGATACTTGATCCTGAAGTACCATATCTTAATGCAATTGGTGCTTTATTATATCTAGTTCAATGTACTAGACCAGATATCACATTTTTAGTAAATTTGCTTGCTATATTCAGTTCAGCACCAACTCGAAGACAATGGAATGAGATTAAACATCTTTTTCGTTATCTTCATGGGACGAGAGATTTAAGATTATATTATTCAAAATCCAACAACTTTTCAGGTTTACTTGGTTATGCTGATGCCGGGTATCTATCTGATCCCCACAAAACTCGTTCACAAATGGGATATGTTTTTACCTATAATGGCACAACAATCTCCTGGCGTTCCACAAAGCAAACTCTTGTGGTTACCTCCTCTAATCATTCAGAGATCCTTGCACTTCATGAAGCAAGTCGAGAATGTATTTGGCTAAGGTCAGTTATTTATCATATTTAAAATATATGTGGATTTTCATTATCTACAGAAATACCGACACCGATACTTGAAGATAATGCGGCTTGTATTGCTCAAGTTAGAGGGGGATATATCAAAGAAGATAGAACCAAACATATTTCTCCTAAATTCATCTATACTTACGAACTTCAATAGAGCCGACAAATTGATGTTAAACAAATATGGTCTACAGATAATCTTGCAGATTTGTTTACGAAAGCATTGTCTACATCAACCTTTGAGAAACTGGTATATGGGATTGGTATGCGTCGACTCTGCAAATTACAAGGTTGATATTGAAGTTTTATTCAAGGGAAGCGTTCAATCAGGGGGAGCAAAATTTGAATGGACATAATGTACTCTTTTTCCTTTACCTGTTTTTGTCTCACTGGGTTTTACCGGAAAGGTTTTAATGAGGCAGTTCTGAACACGTTCAATACCACTTAATCCAGAAGATCGTTGTATATATTTTACTCAGGTTTTTATCCCACTGGGTTTTTTCTAACAAATTAAAATACAAATGGTGATAATCCAATGTGAAGTATTGTGGAATAACTCTATAATGTTGTGGAGAACTTTGGAATATAGTGGATTCATCACCACACCTATAATTTTGACTAGTGTCATAATAAGTGGAGACAAAAACAAAGATCAAGTTTACTCTAGTGACCAATAGCTATTTGGTGTCATTCTGTGATCAATTACAAAGCCTTATAAATAGGCTTATTTGGTTGTTTTGTGATTGATTCTTTTAATATATATAGAATAAAAAAGAAACAAAATTAATCAATAAAAAAGCTAGAATAATAGAGAGGTGATTTGTTCTCTCATATGCTCGTCTCACTATTCTCTCTTATCTCTCTCACTCACTCACTTTATTTCAATAATAATTCATATATTCTTAATTTAATTATAACAAAACCAGAGATAAACTCATTTTTGTTCTTCAACATGTGAACATTTTTTGGTTACTTTTATATATATGAAGATTTTTTTTTTCTACACTACACCATTGACTTTTGCCTCATGCAGATATTTTGTTGTCAGTAAGATGTTGAACACTTTTAAAAAAACTTAAAGAGTAAATAATAGGGGCCAAAAATTGAATATCAATTTTGGGTGGATCTTACGCAAATAGCATCACATTGATAACTCTCGTTTAAATAGCACTAAAGTAGGTTGTCAGACCAAAATATCCCTATTTATTTTTTATCTTCTTTTTATTAACTTTTTAAATTTCTACTTTTTTCTCTTTCTTCCCATTATCCCAAACGATCTCTCTATATATGTATATATGTATATATATTCTCTCATACTCTTGTTTCTTCCTCTCCCAAAATGTCCAAACCATTGTCACTTCTTTAAGTTCACTAATGTCTTAGCTTTGAAGATTGAACCATTTTTGGAAAACGCATAACTAAGTCTCGAATATTCATGAATTAAGTCTCAAAAATGTATAAATAAATTTCGGGTATTCATAAATTAAATCTCAAATAAGTGTAATAAGTCTCAGATATTCATAAATAAATCTCGAAAACGTAAAATAAGTCTCAGATATTCCCAAACCATCAACTTTCATGGTTGTTTCGCCTGCTTCAATGGATGCTAATGCTACTGTTGACACTCTCAGGACCCAGTCAGGTGCTTGGAAGAGAGACTAATTCGTGAGAATTTTGGTCCGGATGATGCTAGTGCAATTCTGAGTATCCCCTGCTCTTATAGTATTTCTACTGATTCGATTTTCTGGAGTTATGAGAAGTTTGGTTCCTACACTGTCAAAAGTGGTTATCATTTGGGTTACTCTCTGTTAACTACTCTTGGTTCTTCAGGCCTCTCCCTTTCGGAGTCATGGTGGAAATTCTTGTGCAGAATTCAGGTCCCAGCTAAAGTTAAGTTGTTTCATAACGGGATTCCTACTAATTCCAATCTTGCGAAACGTGGTGTCCTGGTGGATAGCCTTTGCCTGATTTGTAGAAGACGCTCTGAGTCGACTATGCACTCCTATTGGTGTTGCCCTGCCCTGAAAGTTATTCGAGCTGGTTGCCCCTTTATGCGTGGGATTAAGGTGAATGATAACTTTGATTTTATTGATTTTATGCTTCTTTGCAGAGACAAGCTTGCTAAAGCTGATTTGGAGCTTTTATGCCTTTTGCTTTGGAGACTGTGGCATAGGCGCAACTGTTCTGTGCATGGCTCAACTTCGCTCCCTTATACGGATATTATCCCTTGGTCTGAGTCGTTTCTGTCTGATTTTCGAAATGCTAATTCTGGTGGGATTCCTTCAGCTGGTGTTTCTAAAATGGCAGCTCCATCCTAGCGTCCCCATGATGCGGGAATTTTAAAAATCAACACGGATGCGGCGGTTGACTATGTGAATGGAAAGGTTGGTATTGGTGTTATTATCAGAGATTCTAGATGAGAGGTCTTGGCTTCCAGTGCCCAATCCATTTCTTCTGGTTTCTCTGCTTTAGTTGCGGAAGCGTTGGCTGTCTTCAGGGGTCTGGTTTTTGCTCGTGACTCTGGTATATTTCCTGGAATTAATGAAACTGATGCTCGGGTGGTGGTAAACTTAATCAACTCAGGCAGTACTCCCCTCTCAGACATCGGTTTAATCATTCATGACATTGGCCAAATCCTTAGTAATTTTCCTTCTTGTAGGGTGGTTTTCCTTCCTAGATTAGCTAATATGGCTGCCCACACCCTTGCTAAGTTTGGTCTTTCGATTACTAGCGATTTTTTTTGGATGGAGGAGTTTCCTAGTTGTGTTGCTCCGGTGGTGCTAGGCGATCGTCCATGCCTTTTGTAATACTCTTTGTTCGCTTGTTTAATTTTATCAAAAAAAATCTCGAAAACGCATAAGTCTCGAATAATTGTAATAAGTCTCGGGTATTCATAAATTAAGTTTCAAATAAACGTAATAAGTCTCGAATATTTATAAATAAGGCTCGAAATGGAACAAATAATTCTCAAAATTAAAAAATAAATAAATAAATAAAATCTCAACATCGGCTACTATTCATCTTCTCAGATTTGAACAAACCTAAACCTACCAGTTCAAGATTCAAACAAGGGCAAATTGCACTGAACCCCTTTAGGTTTGGGCAAGTTACACCTAGATGGAAAATATTTTTTATTATACACTAACACCCAAAAAACTTAAATTTGACTTTAAAAATACCTAAAATCCCCCTAGTTATATTATTTTATACTTGATTTTTTTTACCTTTTAACCAAAAACTTTATAATCTTTAATAAAAATAAAAAAACTAAAAAAAATATATGATTTATTAAATAAATAAATAGTTTTAAAAATTAAATAAAAAATAGTTTTAAAAAAGTAAATAAAAAAATAGTTTTAAAAAAATTAAGTAAATAAATAGTTTTAAAAAAAATTAAATAAAAAAAGTTTTTAAAAAAATCAAATAAATAAATAGTTTTAAAAAATTAAGTAAAAAAGTTTTAAAAAAATCAAATAAATAAATAAATAGTTTAAAAAATAAATGAAAAAATTAAAAACATTAATTTTTTTTAAGAATATCCATTAATAGGTACAAGATAAACTCTAAATATCTAAGGAGTGTTGAGAACCTTGAAGCTTCTCTCACCAACATCTTTACGGTAAAAGTTTAGATATATAGAGCTTTTCTTGTCCCTATTAATGGATATCCTTAAAAATTATAATGTTTTTAATTTTTTCATTTATTTATTTATATTTTAAAACTATTTATTTATTTTTTGAAAAATGTTTATTTATTTTATTTTTAAAAACTATTTATTTATTTTTTAAATTATTTATTTATTTAAAATATTTATTTATTTATTTATTTTAAAACTACTTATTTTTTAAAAACTATTTATTTTAAAAAAAACTATTTATTTATTTAATGAATCATATCTTTTATTTAGTTTTTTATTTTATTGTATTAAAGTTTATAAAGTGTTTGATTAAAAGGTAAAAAAAATAAAGTATAAAATAATATAACTAGAGGCATTTTAGGTATTTTTAAAGTCAAATTTAAGTCTTGAGGGTGTTAGTGTGTAATAAAGAAAATTTTTCATCTAAGTGTAACTTGCCCAAACCTCAAGGGGTTCAGTGCAATTTTCCCTTCAAACAAACCCCTATTCAGATTCAACAAACTCACTATTCACATCAAATTGATAACAAATTCACAATAAAAACTAAATTAAAAACTCAAATTAAAAACCTTAGACTGTTTAAAAGAGATAATTAAAAAAATGGAGATATATTGGATCTCCCAAGTCCCAAATTCAGGCGGCGGTGATGTTTGTGCATGGCGGAGTCAGGAGTTCTCAGTCGGAGCCTCACAACAACGTCTAGAATCCGACGGTGAAATCAGATGTATAAGATGAATAAGAGGAGAGATTGTTTGAGAGAATGAGAATAGAGAGAAATCTTTTGAGAGAGAAATATGCAGAAAATTAAGAGTTTAAAAAATATATTAATAATAAGTGGGGGCAATTTGGTTTCACCACCTATTTAGGTGCCAATAAAACAAGACTTATTAAAGTAATTCTATTGTCACTCTTCCAAGTTGAACAATTGTCACTCTTCCAAGTTGAACATCTGCTATTGTCACCCATTCCTTCTAAAGAATATCATATTTGCATCTATAATATGTTGTTGAAATCGTTTCGACTAACATACTGAAGTGTAGAGATAAGAAAATTTTAGAGAGAGAAACAAAAATGAATGAGACAGGCAAGAGAGAGAGAAAATAGAGAAGAAAGAAAATTAGTGGAGAGGAAAAAGTTGTAGAGGGAGAAAATTATATAAAGAGAAAAAAATTTAGAGTGCTAATATTGAAAGTATTAATAATTTAGAGGCGAAAGGTAGCAATTTCCTGTTGAATAAATGATCAATCATTGTATAATATTTGTAAGAGAAGCCTGACTGCCTGAGTAGCAATTGAACATTTTTGTTAGGCAAACATGAACCGGCGTTCTCATGTTGGCATTTCGGCTGATTCCAATTGATGTAATTGGGCCACTGTCCATTTCTACAAGATAATTTGGACTTCAAGCTAAATGGACTTTCCTACTTTCTTTTCTAAACTCCTCTGGATAATTTTCTTTTGAACAAAATTACTAGTCATTCTTTCATTAGAATAATACATTTAGCTAGTATCTATTTTCTTAAAATTTAGTTTATTTTTAAAATTTCTTATTTATTTGAATCATTGGATTGAAATCTAACCAATCTAAATTAATCATGTATAGTTATAAACCCTCTATCGAACTATAGTAGCATGAGCCATGAATAATTAAATATAGTAAATCTAATCTCTCTCAAAACTAGATCTAATTTCTCATACATAATAACAAGGAACTTAGAAAACTAAATGATTTTTTATATTTTTTATATAGAGCAATGTTATTGGCACACTTCTACTGGTCTATTTATACCTCACTTTTTTTTAGTTATATAGTATTCTTTTTTTTCCTTTATCCAAATTACTTAAAGAAACATACACTTTAAGGAAAAAAAAAACTTCTACAAAGTGAATATATTAAAACCCTCATATTCCTTTTCAAAAAACAAAAAAAAAAACCAGTAATCTTTTTCTTGAAAAAAAATTACTCTTAACTATAAAATTTTCTTCTTGTACACATACAAAATATTATGGAAGAGTCCAAGAAAAATATGGAAGAATTGTTTGAGAATGATATCAAATATCTGGAAGAATTGTCAGAGGATGACATAAGGCATCTGCAATAATTGTCTAACAATGATATCAAGCATCTAGAAACAATTCTCTCTCTAGAAGTAAGTTTGAAGTCTACCTTTTTAGAATGATATCAAGTTATCGTTGTGTTGAAGCAACATATATATTTTTTCTTTTTTCTCTTCCAACATGAAATAAGAAGAAGAAAAAAACTCAATAAAAAAATGAAATAAGAAAAAAAAATCCATTCAATGGAGATGAGAGATAGACGTATACATAGATCAGAGATTGAGTGTATTAATTTTGAAAAATAAATAAAAATTGTAGTTTTTGAAATAAATCAAAAAATTAATAAATATATTTAATTTTATTTAATTAAATCAAAATGTTAAAAAACATATTATAAATAGACCGTTAGGGATGTGTCTATAGCACAACTCTTTTATATAACTAGGGCTACCTTTTAACATCAAACCGCATTGAGCGGTGTGGTATGACAATTGAATTAATTTATATTAATTATTAAATGTGGTGTGATGACTAAATCTAAGATACTAATTTTATCTCTCAACTCTTTTAAAAGAAATCTAGCAAATCTACACATTTTCATAATGGGTTCAAAAAGTTAATAACACTCTTTAAAGATTGAGTTTTAAGACTATCATCCATTTAGAGAATCTTCAATGCAAAAGTGGCTTATACTAATAATCGTTGACATGACAACAATGTTAAGAGATTTGTTCCCTATGTGGTATAAAAATAGACTTGATAGACAATCAACTCAAAATTTGATCTCCAGTGTTTCCGTCTAAAACACATTCTTTTTAATGACGTGTCTATTTTTTTTTTCCTATTTTATTTTTTATTTCATTTCCTTACCAAAAATAAATGAAAAATTCATGTTAGTTTTAAATACTTACTGAGTCAACTGAAAAAATAGATGTGTAACAGACCATCTGAAAGTAGACGGTCATGTTGACAATGTCTAATAATTTTTTTTTTCTCATGTCAGCTTGAGGTTGAATATGCACAGCTGCATTGGAAAAAGATTTATTAACGAAATGCCTATTAATCCTTTGGACATCTTTTTTTTTTCACAAGCCACTCTTGCATTGGAGATGCTCTTAATAACTTAAATTTTAATAGTCCCTAAAGTGTGGATCCGACAAAAATACCCTTAAACACATTCACTAAAATAAGACTCGTGCTTTTTGGTGTTTCCGAGACTTATTTTTATATTTCTGAGACTTATTTTGGTGTTTCTGAAACTTATTTTATATTTCCGATACCTATTTTCTAATTTTTGAGACCTTTCAATTAATTTCAAAACTTTTTGGATAGTTTTCGAGACTTTTCAAATAATGTTCGAGACATTTTCAGGTAATTTCTAAGACTTTTCAGATAGTTTCAGAGACTTGTTATGTATATTTACAATTTCCGAAACTTATTAGACAAAACTGAAAATTTAAAATTTTTTGTTGTCATCTTTTTCATTGCGACCTCCATTGAAGGCCAATTTCAACCTCTAATGGTGGACTTTTAATGGAGAACCTCCATTGATTCTCTATAGATCAAGGTTTTTGAAAAAAAAAAAACTAAAAGTGACACAAACATTAAGGAACGAGAACATGAAGCCGTAGAGGATTGAGGCTTAGACTTTGAAGCGTCTTTCGGAAGAGGATACTTCCGGAATAGTTCTCCGGTAGACTTAAAGTAATGTGAATAGTCTGGGGACCTTGCAGGAGAAGGAGGAGGAGAAGGCCGAAAATCCCATGGAATGGGGATGAGACATTCTGGGCTGATATGGAGGCAGCTTAGAATATGCCTGATCTTTTTGTAATTGATCTAGTTGAGCTCTGAGCTGTCTAATTTCCTTTTCCTTCTTATCAAACTTGGAACCATGGTAACCAAGGTTGATGTAGTAGTGGAGGTCTGCATCCAGTTTAGCAATTCGAGACTGGAGATCAGAAAACATCTGTCGAAAAGTGGAATCCATGTTATGAAGTCGATTCTCATGTTGGGAGACATGATGAGAGACTCGGTCAATCTTCTGATCGATAAAACTCAGGACTCGATTTTGGATTTTGGCATTATGGGATTGCCAGTTGAGAACTTGTTCAGCATGAGAGGGATGCTTAACAGAACCATCAGGTAAGACCTCAGTGGTTTGAACATAAGGTCTGGAGAACCGTCTCTTCTCAGGATTAGAAGTGGGTTCTAAAGGAGGGAAATCTTGGTCATAGCTGGAGGCCATGAAACACTGCATCGGTTGTGAAACAGGACTGGGTAAAAGACCTTCAGTGTAGAGAATCTGTAATGCTCTGTCATATATGGGAAGAGGTGGTGAAGAGACAGGTAGTAAACCTACCTAGGGACTATCTGGGTCATCTGAAGAATGGGTCCGATGGCGAACGGGTCTGCAAGTAGAATTGAGAAGTTGTCTGGAGGAACGGTTGCAAAGGCAATCTGGGTCACACATGGAGGGATCAACATCCCAGATAAAGTGACCGTTGATCTTGTCTGTGTAGACTGTAGAGCCATTAGCTTCAAAGCTGTAGATATGAATGTCATCTTCAAAGATAAGAGGACGGATCATCAAGGACTGGAATATAGGGGCTTCTGGAGGAGCACTGGGTGGAGTAGGAGCAGTAGGTGTAGCTTCCGAAGGAGAGGCTGAAATGGCTGTAAGAGGCTTATAAATTGTCTTAACAGTGCCATCTGGTTGTCTGGTATAAGTAGTGTCGGAGGCAATGACAGGGATGGTATTTTGAAAAGTCTTTTCATAGTTGGTGATCCAAGACAGCGGCATGATCTCGAGAAGTTGGTCTCTGGGTAATTGTCTAGGAATCTAAAGGATCGTGGGAACTTCATCTTCTCTTTCAGCTTTGATAAAGATGGTGTCACCGGAGTGGCCTGGGATAGGTAGGTCCAAGGCATGGTTTTGGAGACGATAGGCGATCTGGTGATGAAGGGTGGCCATGTAAGAATCCGGGAGCATCTTTATGCCCATCAACTGAAGTTGTATCTTGAGACAGTTGTGGAGATTGGCATCTCGAAGAGGGATGTTGAAGTTGGGGTAATATGTCAGAGAGATGCTTCCTGCATAGAGAGTGGAAAGACAGGTACCAATAACGGCCAGCTCGTAGTCTTGAAAGACTGTGTTAAGCAAGGCAAGTCTGGCTGTGACAGGTAAACCTTTTCTGCCATAAAGGGTGAGGATGATCCGAACAGCACCGACATGAAGGTGGGAATAACCTTCTCGGATCCATTGATCGATCAGGGGCTGACCAATCTCTAGATCAACATATTGCTCAGCAGAGGATGCTGGAATTAAGCAATTATCAAGTGCAGAAGACTGCACATATTCTTTAACAGGGGGTCTCCTTTGTTGCACAAGATGAGAAATTCGTCTGGTAATGGATTTATTTCGTTTGAAAATATTGTAAGGATTGAGAAGGGGTAAATCAGTTTCAGAGATTTGAACGGAATCAGGGATGTGTGTATATTCAACAAGGTTTTGTATTTTGTTGGACTGGGTTCGTCGAACAGAATGAGGTAAGGACACAGAAGAAGAGAGGCGATGAGAAGTTATTTCAGAGGATGAGGAATTCATATTGGAGAAATCGTCCTCATTTATATTGACTCTATCGGGCTTCTAACAGCAGCCTAACTCTTATACACTCACAGCTGTCCAAGAGCAAAGAGGCTCTGATACCATGGCGGTGGCAGAGAGCCTTACACAGTCTCTCTATGGCACTCAGCGATGTATATTTTCCCTAAAGGGCAACCCTAGCCTGGACGGGACACAAAAGCTATCGGACATACTAGAGACTGATAAGGATCTTGAGCCAGTGGATCAATATCATCTTTCTGATGTGCAGGATCCTCAAGTAGAGGCAAGCACAGATCATACTAAGACAATATTATAGGCTGAGAGCCTTCTGATAGAGCAATATAAAGAAGGAAGAAGAAGAGGATTTAGCTAGACATGATAAACAGAACAGAAGTTTTTATTTTCTTTTTGATCTGCCTTACAAGAGAGACCCGAGCTCCTTTTATAGAGGAAAGAGAGACAAGTCGGGATAAGGTAGAGCCGACAGTCGATTAGAGCAAACAGGGCCTAAACAAGTGGCCGACATTAACAAAAGCAAACAGGGCCTAAACAGGTGGCCTATTTACAAAAGCAAACAAAAGGAAACATGGCCTAAACAGGTGGCCGTCATTAACAAAAGCAAACAGGGCCTAAACAGGTGGCCTATATTTACAAAAGCAAACAAAAGTAAACAGGAGGCGGGGCCCACCAGAGGTAGTTGAAGGACGAACTATGGGCTATGAAGATTACAATTGGCATGGTTTTCGTCATCTGAGTCTTGGGCACCACAAATGAAACAGGGACAGGTGTCCATAGCCAAAGGGTCCTGGGAATCAAGCAGGAAGGAATCCTGGAAAGGATGCCAACTTAAGAAGGGATCTCGGGGCACACCAGGAAGGATGAAGGGTTCAGGAATGGAGATCCTGTTGACATCGAGCAAAGAAGGGGATAATAATATTTTAGTCAATTGATACTATTTAAACTTAATTTATTTATTAAGAGATTTTCTCTTTATAATCGAAATTTTTTTCTTTTCACACTTTTTTTCTAAATACACTCCATTATAAAACTTAAATTTAAAAAAATTCTAAATAAACTTCTTCTTTTTTTCCATAAATATCATTTTTATCTTTTGACACTTTTTTATTTTTGAAAACAATTAATCATAAAACCTAAATTTTTATTAAAATCAATTTATTTCAAAATTATTATTACTTTTTAATTGAATACTGAAATTGTCGCAATCCATGATCATGATTTGAGGGAGAAGACTATTCATTCATCCATCGTCTTGTCAAAAAAAAGGCAAATAAAAGGGCAGCTAAGTTTTTGAATTTTTTTTCTTCTTTATTTTACTTTTTTTATTCAAAATTTTTAAGAGTCAACAACACTTTGGAAAAAAAAAACTGCAATTTTTTGTTCTTGTTGTTTGTATATGTAAACAAAAAATCTGCAAAAATCTGCAAAAATCACACTTAAAAAAATTTGTTTGTTTCTTGTTGTAAATCATTCTCATCACTCCGAAACCAAATAAAACTTTAACGATATTGAAAAAAAAATGTTTAGGGTTTGAGAAACGATACAAGATAAATAAAAAAATAAAACATCGAATTCTAATAAAATTGTTCCGTAGTGTATTTATAATTTCTTTATACTTGTTAATATTTTTTTTTTGAAACACTTGTTAGTAATTTTAATTGGGATAAAAAAATTAAATTGAGATTGTCATCGGCATCACTCACTTATTAATTTAGTAATACTCTCAAAATTCAATATAAAAAAATATGATATTTACCACCATTTCCGGTTTCATAATATTGAATCCCAAGCTTTCAAATTTAAATTCTCAATTCTCAAAATCACGGAATTCATCATCTCTATTCAATTTCTGCTAAATTATCCCATTAAAGTATTAAACGCGTCTTAATAGATCCAAAGATGAGAATGTACAAAATTTTACTAACTTACAGATATTATTCGAACTGTTGGGACTGAATTTAATGATTTAAAATACTTATTAACTTGTAACATTACACTATTATACTAACAAGGTGGCAAGAGCCAAGCACTATGGATTTAACTATTATCCTTTTTTATTTTTTATTTTTAAATTTTAAATATTCAATTTTTATAGATCTTTACATTGAAATTCAATAACCGATAACTAATCCAATAAATATTATTGAAAATGTATAGCAACCGATTGCATGATATAAATTGAAAGATAAATGTTATACAACCCAAATAATTAACTTAAACGATATTGTAAGTGAGTTGTTATCACACGTACAACATGAGATGATGTTGTTATTAGCACATCATTTGAAGTAGATTTTTGGATTATCTAGCATCAGTGATATTGAAAACGATGGCATGTGATATATGAATTTTACAAACAAAAAACAAAAGAAGAAGAAAAAAGAAAGGAAGAAGTTAAAAATGCATTAAGCAAGAAAAGCCGAAAGCGTAAGTGATAATGGGGAGCACCGGTGGCAAGTCTGCACTTTCATAACACTTACACGTGGCATTCAATAAGAGGATGGACTTGCTATATAAGCCAAAAGTTGGTCAAAAAGTGCTTACCGACTTGCAAGTAAAAAGAGAAGAAGCCGATTAATAGAATTCTACATGGCGGTGGCCGTCCAGCCATAGAGAGGCAGGTGTCATGATCACATGCGCCACGTCAGCCGACCAATCCCCCTTCTATCTAAGGAATGTTGACCAAATCTAGAACCAGCAAGCAAAGAAGCAAAACAAACAAATGAAGGAATGTTGGAGGAAAATCAAACTTGTTATTGAATATTGAGTAGTGTGATAGGCAATGGACGATGGAAAATGAAAAATGGAAAATGGAAATGAGGAAGGAATATTTGTATTGTTTCAAAGTAAATTTGCTTTTCCTATCACCAACAAAATTATGGGCAATTCAAAAAGGTCAAAGAGCAATCTCACCCAAAAAATTATTGGTAGAACAAATGAAATTACAAAATTAAATAAATAATAATAAAAGGTTTTTTTTAGTTGATTTTTTTAATAGACTGTACTCTTTAAAGAGTACGTAAATAATAATAATAATAATAAATAAAAAAAATTCAATATTTATGTTAATAACAAAGGTTTATGTATTGGTGTATTAAAAGAATAGATATGAATATTTTTATCATTCACAAAATCGAACAAGTCGGATATCTACTCATATATATTGAGAAAAAATCTCATCATAAATACTTATAAAATACGTATGATGAGACTTAGAAATCAACCACTACAAATATCTAATCTCACAATAGTGAGGATAAAACTAGAATACTTCACCACTAACATGGAAGAGAAATGAGCTAAATGATGATATACAAGTCAAGATAGTTTTTATATTAGTTATGATTATTAGAATAGGTTTTCAAGGAACTTTGAAATAGATATTACATGATATCCTATACAAAAGTGACTTGTATTTCAAATAACAATAATACTACTTTATATAAATTTAGTGTCCAAATGTACTGTCTAAATGATATGGATAACACTATAATCTATTCATTTAAATTGTATTAGACTTACATGATTCAAATGAATGGATTATAGTGTTGCCACATCATTTGGCCACCATATTTGGACAAAATAGCATTACTCTTTCAATAAATATAGATATGTCAACAATATTAACAATAAAAGATTTGCTTCTACATGACATAGAAGTACATTCCATAGATTAACAAATCAAAAATGGATCTCCAAGGCTATATTTAAAACACAACATAATAATGATGTAATCAAATTATTATTATTATTATTATTATTATTATTTTCATAATAAACAAAGATTTTAAATATTTGTTCAACAAACCCTCTACCTTTAAAAGTTTATTTTTTGTTTTGTCCATTCGAATAGTCATGATTGCATAAGGAAAAAAATATTTGAACATTGTTAAATACATTGTTTATTTGTACTACTTGCATCTAATTTTTTCAAAAGTCATTGTAGCATCGGAGATATGCTCTCAAGACTTCATCAATGATTATCCTGGAAATTGTGAAAGGGTGATATCATGAAGTCAGACTCTTGAGGCCATCTCTTCCTTTGAAAAGACAACCACAAAGTTTGTAACTTTAAGGAAAGTGCACAAAGCATGCCATATTACTAGAGGAAAACTAAACTCAGCAATAATCAAGAACAAAAAAAGTGGCATGGATGTTGCTCGCTTCTAAGGGAAGACAATGACATGTATCATATTTTTCTCATGGGTCTCAATTTGCTAAAGTTAGGCCTTAAACAAAGAGAGAAACAGAAAGTAAAAAAAAAAAAATAGCATTTGCAAAAAGTAAGGCACTAAGGCTGCTTCTTCAAGGATTGCCTAAAAAATCTATGCAGTGGTCCAACAGTTATAATAATGGTTGCTTCTCTTTTTGATTATTTAGCAGAGATCCCAAATGTTCTTTCGTATGGAATTCCAACCGTGTAACGTTACAGAATCAAATCCACCACGAAAAAACGTTGAGGATCATATATATATATATTTTTTCTCTGGTTATATCGATCCTAGAAAAAAAAATTCAAAATCGAAGTTATATAACATTGTAGAATCGATTCTACAATATTACAAAACTAAACGTGAAGTTTTGAAGGGATGTAGAGCGAGTTCTATATTATTATGTAACTTTGGTTCCCGATTTTTTTTAGAACCGATTTGACTATAGAATTATAATTATTATTAGAGAGAGAGAGAAGCCATTCATCATGCTGACATAATCACATTCTGTAATCCATCATAAACAAGAACCTACACAAGAAATATAAAAGTAATAACAGAGTAAAAGCAGAATGCAGAAGAGCACCATTATCTGTCAATATCCTCAAAAGCACTATGTAAAAGAAAAGATTTAGTTTTGTATCTTTCTTTATGTTTTTTTTTTTTTTTTGCAAGCCAAAGAATCTTTGATTCATGCATATAAGAGATAATCTACAAGCACCCAATCCAAGCCACCAACCAGAACCCAGAGGTCATCTGTTATGTGCTAGTGGGTTGGAATGAATTTTCGATCAGCAAAAAATAGTAGTATAGTACCAAATAACAGGAGAAAGCAAAAACACTGTCACCATCTCCTTCATAAACTAAATATTCAATACAACAAGCTATTAACATATAAAATTACATCATTACTTTTTTCTCTCTATCAAAATATGCAAGTGCAATATACAATCATCTGCAAGTTAACTAACAGCAAGAAACTTGCTGTTTCTTGCTCAGGTCACAAAAATTGGTAATTTGTCAACAACCTCATAATTGCTTAATATTACAGTCAAAAAATATATATACCAAGTTGCAACCATGATGCCCCTTCTGATAAGTTACCAGTCATTGTCCATTTCTGTATTATTATGGCTTCTCCTTCCATTCAATTTCCAAAAAGAGGTGCATATTTTCAACCTCCACTAGATCAAGAATAACCACAACCATATAATAGCAAGGCATGCGTGTTGACAATATCACTTAGCAGTAAACTTCTTTTTTTCCTTTATTTTTATTTTTGTTTTTGTTTCTAATACTCTCCAACCCCCATGATTCATGCCCTTTTATTTCAACTGGACCTCATCAGTTGCTTTTATGATAAATGAAAAATGACCACATTTTCCCTCAAATTTACAACTATGCTCTGTTACAACTACACAACCTTTTCCATCTGACTCCAAACTATATGAACTTGCTGGAGATGGCTAGCTTGCCCCCGTATGCTGCGGTGGTGGTGGTGGTGTGGACCGTGACATTATAGGTGCCTAACTAGCGTGTATCAGTTGGATAACCACAATGGAATATTTAGATGGAGATTGATCGATGTAGACATAACATTTACAACTTGCCTAAAAATGGTAAAATTCTCGTATTCCATCTCGTTCCATCTTGTTTGCTTGAATTATACGTAGACGTTAAGATAACCTAAAAATCTGTCATGACTCTTTGAGTTTATTAACTTACAACTTTTTAGATCTAGTGCTGGACACACCCCAATTGAGTAATACAAATACACAATAACCAACTCATGTGCTACTAAAAGCTTTCAAACGTATAAAAACACATGCAGACATATACCTATTGAAAGAGTTCATGTGATCTGCAGATAGATGATTGAATGCTTAAAAACTTATTGGCATTTAAACAACATGAAAAAAATGGAGTAAAAGCAAAAGCAAAGCAATATAATGCTTCTAAGCATGTTATTCATATGATGTTACTGCTAGACAGAGCTAGCCAAGCTGACTACAAATAAAATAGTCAATGTTGCACACTTGGAGTCAACCCACAAAACCAATATTTACACGGTGTAGGATGGTCAATCACTAGAGGTTTGGGATTAATGATTTAATGGCCCTACTGAATCTAGCCGGTTTTTCACTGTAGCAATTGGGTCTGGCCATAATCCACTTACAATCTAAATGCAAGGAAAACAGATAGAGAGGTGTGATGTGACTCATTTGTCTTTAAACTCTATGAGTCTGTTTTATATAAAACAATGTTAGAATTTTAAAAGTATTACTAGTTTAGTAAGTTAAGTTTAAATGATTTTAATGGATTAAAATACCTTCGTCTCGTTCTTTTATTACGTTTGTGCCATTTTTAGTTTTTTTTTTCTTTTCAAAATCACCTATTGAAGGAGGACCAATGGAGTTGGTCCTTCATCAATTGAGATGAAAGACCTCCATTGGAGGTCGAAATCGATCTCCAATAGAGGTCTCGATAAAGAAGATGACCAAAAAATGTTTTTAGAAAATTTCATTTTTACTCAATAAGTCTTGAAACTACCTAATAAGTCTTGAAACTACCTAATAAGTCTCGGAAACAACAAAATAAATCTTGAAAATTAGAAAATAAATTTCGGAAATATAAAATAAGTCTTTGAAAAACAAAAGTAAGTCTCGGAAACACAAAAAACTAAGGCTCCATCCTGTAAGTGTTTTTCGTTGACTGTTTTTCGAAAAGAAAAATGAAAATAAAAACAGTGTTTTTGGTTTCAGTTTCGAAATCCAAAAACACATCTAGTAGTATATACTGAAAGTTGTATTCTGAAAATGAAAACGGAAAGAACGCTTCTGGTAGGTTCACCGAAAAATATCAAAAATTGTATAAATTTTCTATTATTTTTATATTGTAATTTTTTAATTTGAATAAAAGATAGGTCAATAATTCATTCCAAATAATTATCCAATAACTCATAATAACCGGATAAAATCTCTTTTATGAATTATTGTGATTTTAAATTTAAAATAATTTCAAAATCCAAGATTTTTATGTTACTATATATATGTATATTTGTTAATAAACTTTTTGTGATCTGAAACAAAAACAAAAACAAAACCTTTCAAAAAAAAAAGGAAAAAAAATAATAAGAAAATATAGGAGCCGATCTGCTCTTGGAGGAGCAGATCGGCGACACTAAGAAGAAAAGAAGATGAAGAGAAGAAGAAGGAGAAGATGAAGAAGATGAGACGACGAAGGGAAGAAGATATGAAGAAGATGAGAAGAAGAGAAGAAGAGATGAAGAAGAGAAGATGAGATGAAGAAAGAGATGACGAAGACGGTCCGGAAAAGAGGAAAAGAAGAAAAAAAAGCAGTAATTTTTTTTTTAAAAAAGCAGATATATATACAGTCATTTTCCTGTCAGTGCGCACTGATAGAATTATATAAGGACATTGAATATGAGCCACTCATTTATAAAAGAGTTTTGACAAGTGCATACATACCAAGTCAAAATATGTAATTTGAGTGGCTCACATTCAATGTCCTTATATAATTCTATCAGTGCGCACTTATGTGAAAATTATTGTATATATATATATAAAACAAAAACAAAAACAAGTATTTTGTGTTTTTCAAATATTTCACTATTAACACTGGTTTTGTTTTTCATTTTGGTTTTGGTTTTTTGAAAATAAAATGAAAAACGGTTAACGAACGCGAATTCGAAATCTTTTTTTCAAAAAAAAAAAACGAAAACTGACTTAAAAACAGCCTGCAGGACGAGGCCTTAATAAGCTGCGAGACTTATTTTTATGTGTGTATTTTAAGAGTATTTATATCGGATCTACACTTTAGGTGCTATTAAAACTAAAGTTATTAAGTCGGTGATAGTCTTAAAACTCACTCTTTAAAGAGTGCTATTAAATTTTAGAATGCTTCATTATATGTACCTGTTTTACCGACCCATTTAACTCAGACTCCATGTAGCGAGTCAATCTATGAGTTGCAACTTGCCATAATAGGCTATGTTAACATCAATGAGGATGCCATGACTTACAACTGCAGCTTACAAAAACACTTTACAAAAGTCAGCAAAAATGGGGTCCACGGAAATGGAGGGTATTCTCATATTCATTTCCTATAAATATAATACATCCATACTCTTATCACTCTGCAGTTAGAAATCAAAATCCAACTTTTATTATAAACTGTTTCATTAAAACCAGGCTACAGAGAAACTATGGGGAATTGCATAGTACTGGAAGAAAAGGTGGTAAAGGTGATGAAAACAGATGGAAAAATCCTTGAATATAAAGCACCAATGAAAGTCCATCAAGTTTTATCAGAATTTTCAGGCCATGCTCTATCAGATTCAGTTCCAGAAATCTGTCATCTCCACCAAGATGTTAAACTGCTTGGTGGGAACTTGTACTATCTTGTACCTCTTCCTCCACTGCCATCACCAAAGAAAAAGAAGGTGAGGTTTTCGGATCATCGGGAGGAGGAGGAAGGAGATCATGGACAAGGAACTGGTAATATCGTGCGGATAAAGTTGGTTATCAGTAAGCAAGAACTTCAGGAGCTACTTCAAAAGGGAGGAGTTTCAGTTCAGGATATGGTTTCCCAAATTCAGGGTAAACAAACTACAAATGATCATGTTGATAACTGTAAAGGGTGGAAGCCTGAATTAGAAAGCATACCTGAAGTAGACTAGTAACAGCAGATCCATATGTAAATTGTACTCTCTCCTTAGGTTGAATAATCCTGTTTAGTTTAACATACAAAGTAGATACTGAAAAAACAAAAAAATACATCTTAGCTTGTGCTGTCATCTCAAATATTTACCTTATGTCTTTCTTTTGGATGGAAGTTATAAAAATCAGCAACAAAGAAAGCATCAAACTCTTGGATTCATGTCTTTTATTAGTATCTCCATTCTATTATTATGTTTACTGTTTCATTTGTATGTGTTTTTCAAAAATTAGTTTTCACACATATTTAGATCAAGAATCACACATCATTAACTGAAAGATCAAGTAATTAAGCCTCACATGTCACCAGCCATGTTTGCCTGAGAGATATGCATGCAGAGAGTGGCTTTAGGAGGCCCCAGCTTGATCACCTGCTGAGTCAGTAGAATCAAGGAAAGGTCTGAAAAGAGAAAATGAAAAGAAACCAATGTACACATCCTGTACAACTTACTCATTAATCATAAGAATAGATTAAAAGCATATCTAATTGTCCTTCTTTTCCATAATTAATAACATTATGCTAGTGCTGTTAGTGCTCTTACCATCATCCCAGTGCTACAACTGCTCATAATTATTAAGCACTAAACATAATAACAGATTGGACAAGTCAACTTGATCCAGTAAAATCTTTACCTTTTTTTAATTTTTATTTTTTGGTGTATGACGTATGAATCAGGTTCATCTAAACTAGCATCAAGTTTGGTATATCTCCTTACATTGTCTTTTCCTGTATCAATATTGTAGGGGACTGGATTTATCCCTCCAATAAGAAAGTGACACATGACAACAGTGGGGATCGGAGCATGCATTAGACTGGTCATATCTCCTAATTGATCGTTGGTTACCGTCTTATCATCGGTCGGTTTGTGACATACCTATCATCAGGGAACGAAGGAAGAATCTAGAATCAGCCCAATGGGGTATCTAAATCGTCTAATCAATCAAAATTATGGAGATCCATATAATAAGAGGTTTGTTATTCTCTCCGTCTATAAACATCTCATCTTCTCACTCATTATTACCTGATGATTACACCCTAATACGATGCCATATGCAGCTATGAATTATTATATAATCTCTCACATCATATTAGATTCTCTATTTTTCTCACATATTGTCCTCGCATTTTCTCACTTGCTAAATGCTCACACTGACTTAGGCATTGGAGTTCTTGCAGGACCCCCCATGGACGTCAGAGACCAGAACCAGCTCATTGGAAAATCTCCAATGGATTGCAATATCAAGAACAGAGAAATTCAAGTTCACCACAAATACCATAAGGAAAAACAATTAGGATACAATCTTAGATCCCAACTCAACTAATTCTTACGAAAAGATAAATCACAATAAACTTCTTACTATGTAGGCAGCTCGACATATGCACATTCAGCTACCGTAATTAAATAAAAGTTAAAAGTTAAAATAAGAAAAGAATGAGAACCAAGTATGAACATGAAATGAAATGAGAAGAAAAAAAAAAGATGCAAATGGTAAAGGAGGATGTAGTTTCACGAGTTCAATGCAAAGGCTCATTAAAGAGTTTTATAATAAAATCATTTCAACTCTCAATATATACACCAAACTATAAGAGTAGTTTCAAGTTTCAATCTCTTAAAAACGGGAAGCTGTTAAATTTTTGGTGCAATCTAGTTCACTTTTGCTGTACTTGCTTTCTTTCACTTTGAATAAACTTTTCTGTTTCCTAAAAAATAATCAGTGTGGCTTGGCTCCTATATACAGAAAATCAAAAGCATCTGAAATATGGAAATATAGTCTAATTGTAACACATTTAGCACTTCAGATTTAACTAAAAAAAACTATTGCAGGACTTGTTTTTGGGGGAAAAAAAATAGTCCAGATTGAACAGAGTACTCTCGAGCATATAGTAACATTACTTCATGTCATTATCCATCCAAAACAAAAAAAAAGGTTGTCAGATATTCCAGTGATAACCATAATGTACTAAAATTCAGTCACACAAAAGTGAACAAGTATGCTTGGCCGTGTGAATAGACTCATAACTGACAAAGTAACAGGACATTACTAAAAAAGGAATTATAAATATCAAATATGTTACAGAAGCAGAAAGTTAAGTGACTTATAGTTGCCTTTTTTAGTGGGCTGCTCTCATTAAAGTATGTCTATAACCAGTAGGTAGCGTCCGAGTCAATATTTATAATATATCATTAGCTACCACAGCACAGAATTTTCTAGGCAATCAAGCAATTGCAAGTTATTATGGTTGGTGAAAAACTGCCAAGGAGAATTACTAGGCCAAGGAAAATACTACCCACATCTTCAAATTCACTATGAGTAGCATTCCCACAATCAGGTTTAGTGGTTGACTGGTTCAGATTTTCTTGGTCTCCAAACCAGACGAGTGCACGAACTAATTTAACACAGTTTGCTCTATTACATAGATATTTGTGTCACGCTGAAAATATGTGATGACATTGGAATTGCTTCATTTAACAACTGTGTAACTTGTGAGTGAAATAATTCAAGAAACATATGGAAATTCTCTTGATTAAAAAAAAACCACAAAGGGTAGTGAAGGAGTAACTTATTTCATAGTTAGGTTATGTAATTCATGCAACAATACTATCTTAAAATGCGGAAATCGGAAGGCCATACAAAAGCATTTAGCACTTTAAAATTGCAAACTACAACCTGCTGCTGATTTTCTAATTTGCATATAAGAACTAACACCCTAAGGTACCACAAATATACCCAAATATGCTAACCCAATAAGTATAACTTGGTAGGGTTTAGAAACTTGCTGTTTGTTAGTTATGAGGGATATTGCATTTATCAGTTTTCATACTACTTAACTTTGTTTTTTGATAAATTTAGTGTCCAGTAATCTACACGGTGGCTTGGTAAAGGTAAAATGGAAATCTAAAATTCGCAATCAAGACTTGACCTAAAACATACTTGGTAAAATTTAACAATCTTAAACACTGTGTACACAGATATGCAAGACATTATAATGTATAGAGACCTACTAAAGAAATTAACTTGCCAAAATTCTACCCATTCCAACTATAAGTAGATACAAGTGCAACAATAAGTTACCATCGATTTGGCCTGCTACAAGACATTCTAAATTCAAAGATTTTGAACACTGGATAGAAGATTTTCTCCCCCCAAAAAAAGTGCAAATATTCAATTATCAAAGCTAACATTGCCTGTGTTATTCACTCATTTCTGAGAAGCAGGCTGCATGACACTGACAATTGAAGTAACACTTAGAAGTGCCATCACCATTCACCAACATGTACAAAGGAGGTCAACGTTTCCGGATTATTTGAGAGTTCAATGCCATTTAATGGCTAACTCAATCAAACTAGAAAATCGTGCTTGCATCATAAGAGAGGGGTTAAACTTGTCTCTGGTTTTACTCATTATTGCTTAGGGACTTGTCTCTGGTTTTACTCATTACTGCTTAGGGACAAGCAAATTAAGAGGCTTATATTGGCTCAGTGATTATAATACATACTTCAATGATGGTAAACATTCAGAGGCACTGAGCAAGTTAGTTCTTTATCTCATGTGTGGAGAATTCTGATTTCTAGCAGGGGACTTATCTTTATTTGAAGCATATACGAAAAAACAAAATGAAAAATTAGATCCAGTTCTAATGAGTGAGCTAAAAATTAAAGTTCTGAAATTTCAGGTCCATTTCCCCTTCCTGTTTTGGTTTAGCAAAACTATGTATGACATTTCGTTGGCAATTAGAAATCAAATTATCCAAAGGTTATGATATGATGTAACGAAAAATCGCACCAGATCCGAATAAAACAATAATAATAACACGCCAATAGATGCTACATCAACTGAAGATTATTGAAAATTTCACCGCTCATAAAGATTATAATGCAGGATCAGTAGCAATATGAACACTTGAATAAGTTTTACATCATCACATAACAGATTTTACTTGTATAAGATGTACATAGTGAAAATTGTTTAGGCTGATATTAAACAAATTGCTTGACCTTGCTTTGCATGAGAAAGGGTGTAAGTTCACTATACAGTATACCTCAAACTTCAGTTATCACCTGTAAGTGCTACTCTTCCTTCCTTTCTACTTCTAGTGCAATCTCATTACGACGTGTGAATGGAAGTGTAAATGGTGGATTATACTGCAATCACATTTAGGAAAGACAGCATCATTAAAATAAAAAAATAAAAAAATAAAAAAAAAAAGCCATTCTGTAAACAGATTTCACAGAATCAAAATTATGAAAGACTTTGTTGCCACTAACCAGTCATTAAAGATCTCACCTGTGCAACTTCAACTGAAGCACCCCTTTTCACTTGAAACTGCTTGTCATCTTTCAAAGCATTTCGTAATTTCAATTCCCGCCGTTTTACTTCTTCATCAGTAACAAAACCTGATTCCGAACAAAACAGAAAGACCATTTATCATGTAATTGTCTACAATCAAGCGGTAGAGAGATTTCGATGTATCCATGCACTACATACTCTGTTCCTTACTAAAATGATACAATATTCTCACAACAGACAAACTTTTCTATAATTGCGTCTAATACCATCCTTGCTATCTTCCACACAATAGCAAAAACACTTAAACAATGGCTATATTTTCTTACCAGGAACAGTTTAATCTTATAATTATGTAAATGGTTAACAGTCTCTAGTAGACTAGCTGAAGAAAAAATTATGTAAATTAAGGGAACAAGACTAGTACATCCATGCATATTACAATAACCACAAAGAATCCCATATGCGTTCATTCTTTATGTAAGTTATCTTATTAATTATTGGAGAACACCTTAAATAAATTTACAAACGACAAACCTGAGAAGGCAACAACAGCAACAACTTTACTCAGGACCTCTTTAATCCTCACGGATCTATCTTTAGGCAAAGGCAAGTCAGCACCATACTTAGCAGGCAAGACAAATGACATCTGCCACTTTTCTTGATCTTGCAACTGAATAAATAGTAAATATTGTGAAGAACAGAAAATTATCAGAAACCCAAAAAGAAAATAACTTCTAAACAAAAGAAGATTGGTGAATTTAATCATATAACCTTAAACATTCTGCAAATGTAACTCCAACAAAAGAATTCTGGATCATACTTTTATCAGACCAAGCAAACAGACCTAAATAGCTAAAGTTGACTCGATGTATTTTATGTGTGTGAAGTCAACTCTATAACTCAAATCTCATATATGAAACCAGGATCTACTTGCGATAATTTTCATCAACCAAAAGAACCAAATAGATAGCAAAGAAAAAGTGACAGTAATAAGTTTCAGACGTACATATGAAAAATTATCCAACATATAAATGGTATTGACTAACTAATGTTCCAGTTACTCGAAAGCTAGTTCAGATCAGCCTGGAAATAGAACAAAACTAAGAAACTCATTTATAGGTTCGGCAAATAGGTATATATAACAAAATTTGATTATTATCTACAACATCCTCCACCCGAAATAGGCAAAAATGGACGTAATAATACCACGGGTACATTAAAGCATGTAATTTCATGATATAGAAAACAATGAACCTTATTATTAACATAAAATCAATCTATACTAACCCTCTTCGTTATCACAGGTGTAGTCATTTCCATCTTCTCCCCATCAGACTGAGCCTTACGTGTAAGAACAGGTGTAGTCATCTCCATTTTCTCCTTTGTTGTATTCTAAAAACATTGCAAGAAGATAAACAAACTAAGGAGACACTTGTATAAGAAAAGGACATGAAATCAATCATCAAAACGGTCCTAACTACCTTACCAAACAGGTACTCGGCCAAGACATTGAAGGATTGAGATGCCCCATTGAAATCAAATCCAGTTTTCCCAGGCATGGTTACTTCCGCTATGAAGTACGACTGTTTACACAATCAAAACGCTAATTCAGGCATACATGACCCGAAAACATTGCAAACATAGAGATTATAGCTTTTCTTGAGTACAACTAAAATTTTACCTCAACTTCTCTTATCTCATACTGGTCACTCCTACTCAAAACCTTATACTTCACTGTCTCAATATCCGGAACTACACGGAACCCAGTACCGAATACATAAATAAATAAATTCAATTCCAAATCACAAAAAGAATACTTGATAACACATTGACACACCAACAAATAAAAAAGTTTCCATCAAAATCAGTCGAAAAAAAAAAAACCTACCTGTCATCAAGGCTTCCTCTAAATTCCGGCTCTCAAACCTCTTTGGAAACACGTATTTGGCAGTCTCAGTCGCCAAGTCCGTCAAAACTACAAATAAATGAGCAATAAACGAAATAGAAATCAGTCGACTAAAAAAAGGACAGTTAGAGAAATAAAGATTCGTTTGATGAAGAAAAATTGATGACATATACGTCTCTGCGAGAGCGATGAGGTTTGGGAAGCGAGAGCAAAGACGAGAGAGAGTCGAGCTTCAAAAGCGGACATAGGTTTTTTTTGGTCAGAGGAGGTGATGGAGTTGGAGATCATTAAAGATGATTTGTTGGGGCTTTTTGTTGGAGTGAAGTTTAGGGTTTTGGGTTGAGAGTGGGTGATCAATGAAGGCTTGCAGATTAGCATTTTCACTTTCTGGTTTTGAATTTCTGTTCGAGAGAACAAATTGGTTGATAATTTTGATTTTTGAGATTATCAGCCCAGATGTGGGTTACAATTTTCCCGGGAAATATTCACCTTTATTTTCTGGTATTTATTGTGGTTATTAAAATAATTAAAATATATTTTTCAAAAAAGAATAATAATTTAAATATAGGGAGATTTGCAAACAATCCCTGAAGTTCGACTAGTTTCGAAAAACAACCCTCTAGTTTCAAATTTAAATACTTTTGGGGTCGTTTGTTTTTTTCATTTAAGACTTAATGGGTCTGAATTGAACTCATTAAGTTTTGTTTGTTTTTTAAGTGGTCAAACAACTTAAAAATATCAAAAAACAACTTAAAATAAAAAGTAAGAAATCCTGACTTTTAACTTAATTCCAAATCACTGGATTGCAATTAAAATATTCTCTTCCAAGTCTATCCTCCAAAGAAAATATATTTCCAAATTTATCTTAATTTGATATGGTATAAAAAAATTTCTTTTAACATATTTCTTATTTACACAGGTTTTAGAAAAGAAAAAAAAAACCTTAATTACTTCTCATAATGAATTTTTTCTGAGATTAAACAATTGAATTTCTCTCCTGTCAAGTCCCTGTAAGAATTCTTTATTTTTTTTTATCTAATTATTCAAATAGTGCTAAATAAATTTGTCTATCATATTGAATAGATTTCGTGGTTTGAAGATGTTTTAGAATTATTGTATATGAAAAATTCAAGAACTTTTTTTTTATTTGGTTTCCGGTGCATCTGATCTAGGAAACAAAAAAAACAAAATGGTTTTATGAATTATATTCACCGAAAGCGTGAACAACATACAAAAATTGAACTTGAACTGTAACCTTTTTTTACAATAAATTTAACTTAAACTTTGTTTGCAGAATATGCAAAATTATAATCTTTAATTAATTTTTTTTTGTTAAATTGAACTTTATTTGCAAAAAAAAAAAATACAAAATGTTATAAAGAATGGTGCATATTAAATTACTTCTTTTAATTAGTATATGTATAAATGTAAAATTACGTATTTTCAGATAATTTTATTTTAAAAAAACAAACATGTTGACAGTACATTCAAATGTGAGAAAAAAAAAACAAACATGTCATTCAGATTCAGATTTCAGTCTATATTCAGTCTTCAGAAAAATTCAAGACTATTCAGTAGTCTTCAGAAAAATTCAAGACTATTCAGTATTCAGACAAAAAAACCAAACGACCCCAAACTCTTTAAAGTCTAAAACAATCTTATAATTTCAAAATATTTTAAACAACCCCTAATTGTGTACCAAAAAACCCTCTTTTAGGGGGTTTTAATCTAAATTTAAAACAAAAGGGTAGTATGTTGTAAAAGGGTCAAACCTCAAACTCAAAGGGAATTTTTGCAAATCTACCTTAAAATGTAATTAGATTGAATACAATAAAATTTAAATTATACACCAAATTAATTTATTTAAATAAAAATAATAATAAAGAAGAGTTAAGTTATTACAAAAGCTAATTTATACTTACTCCATCTCTCACCTTTCTCGTCAATTATAAAATATACATTAAAATATTTTAGGTGTAATTATTCAAAAAATTCATACAGAATGAAATCTTGATCCAATTCAAGAAATGAATAACATATTATTCAACAACTAAATTCCAAATCATAATTTAATTAATTTTACATAATAATATTAAATAAGAATCACCAACATTTGCAGGCTAATCATACACTAAAAGTTCAACCGTCAAGACTTCTTATTGTTCTCTAATCTTGTTCAATTTAGTAGAAAACAGTGGTGGGGAAATAAATATTTCCTTCCAAGTCCAGAAATACAACAAAAAAATAACAGAACAAAAGTAAGGGAATTGGACTAAACAGACAAGGCCTCATCGTAATGGGATTGATGCCAAGCAAGAACATGTTTGTAAGGCAAGTTGCCGCAAAAAATATCTAAAGCACTGCCCACGGTAACATCCACACGTCCCATCCCAGCTACTTTTATCTTCTCTAAATCAGCCATTGTTGTTACTCCACCCGCATATGTCACTGGAATCTGCCATCCCAAAACCACAAATGCATCAGTAACCATTGCTGAATTGATAATCAGGAATTATTTGTCAAGAGATGAGAAAGTAGCAATATATTCTGCAACTGCAAATAAGAAAAACATACATAATCAGAAATGCAAAGTTATAACTACTCACCGGTGAGTGCATGCCAAGCAATGTCACAAGCTCTTCATCAATTCCCAGCCTGCAAATAAACAAACAGTTGAACACAGAATCTCCTAATTAATTATTTTTGTTAGAAAGATTTTAAGTCTGACTAAAATAACAGGTACTAATAAATGACGGTCAATATTATTGACTACTATAAATTCAAAAGGTAACTAGCATAAACTATTATATTGTAGATGAAGGAGAACGAAATTCAGGATATGGCTTAATGGTTCTTGTTTGAAGTAGACTTGGTTTTAGTTTTTGAGCTGCAATTTTTCTTTTTCTTTTTCGAATCTGTCCACCATTATAGGCCTTGATGCATTTCTTTTCAACAACTTATAGTGAATTGTGGATTTTACAAAGTCTAATTTTCTTTTCTTCTTTCTTTTCTGATTCCTCTCTCCTTCTTTTCCCCTTATGCCTCCATGTGCAGCTTCCACTGGTATCATAACCCTTTTTGCCTACTGATTGGTATTAAAGATCTCTTGTCCTACATCAATTTGGTATCAGAGTCCACCCACTTCACAAACACCATCACAAGTTTCAATTTCTACTAGGATTTGGGAAGCTTGTAGAATCACTTTTGACTCTTGATACAAACTGATGTAGGACAAGAAAACTCTAATGCCAATTAATGAAAAACAATGAAGTTCTACCAGTTCAAGTGGGACAAGGAGGGGGAGAAGAACATAAGAGAGGAAAGGAAAAATGAAGGTTTCTGAACTCTCAATTCTTTCAATAATTTGTTATGAGAAAATCTACCTCAAAAAAAAAGCAAATCATATCCAAACAAGTAAATTCCAAAACTCTCCAAAAAACAAAATTCTTAAAAACTCTCAAATATTGTTCTCCATTATTAGGCCAATTAATCTTAAATCAGTGTGTGCAAAACTGTAACAATTTAAATAAAGAGCAATATTAGACTTACTTTTTCCCTTCAACATCAACACCATGAACCAGAAACTCATCAGCATAACTGGCAAGAAAATCTAGTACCCTCTCATCAAGAAATACATCACTGAACTTCTGCCATCTATCAGTGACAATTGCATATTTACTATCCTGCACAGCGAAATCAGAAAATGCATGACTAAGGAACTCTAATAATTTCCAAGAGGAGAAACACTCAAAGCTCCTTAAATAGATTTGTTTGTCTTTATGCATTCCGGTTCCCATGCTATGACATCTTCCAAGTTCCAACTGTCAATTTCTTTCCAATATCTTGCTATGCACAGGGAAACATGCCCTTTAAACCTAATATGTTTAGTGACCACCATAACCAAGAATATGGTAATTTCAGTATCCAAGTGGTGGATTATGTCTTGTATTCATGATTCAATCCTTAACAAGGCCTGCGCAAACGGAGACTCATCGGTTACTGTTTTGTACCTTCTTTCTGCAGCTAAGGTCCAACACAAGTCTCTGCTTCCCAACCACACGAACTAGAGCTTTAAGCCTTTCAAGGTCCATTTGACCATTGTTAAATACATACTGTAATACATCCAAGAAGAATGTAAGTCAAGAAAAATTCTTTACCTCACTATCCAGAAACTAGATTATCTGAGAACCATGTTTAGGGATGGCAAAATGGGCTGGGTTTTGAGGGCCTGGCCCTTACCCGCATGTTGGGGGCTGGGTTTAAACCCGGACCTCATCATTAAAAAGCCCAAAGTAAGCCCTTTATTGTAAGCCCATATTAATTGCGGGTTGCGGGTTGGTTGTGGGTTTTAACTAGGGTTCATTTTAAACCCTCACATGACCCTCATAAAAAGGAAAAATTGTTTTTTTTTTCAAAACTTCTCAGCCTCTCTGATGGCTCTCTCGTCGGCCGTCGCTGCTCACCGCTCACCGCTCACCGCCTCTCTCGCTCGTCTCTCTCGTCTCTCGTCGCCGTCGACACGGCACGTCTTCCGCCGTCGATCACATTCCCGTCATCGCCAATCTCTCTCCCTTCTTTCTCAATCCTCCTTCTTTCCCGTCATCGCCGTCATCATGTTCCCGTCACCGCCGCGAAACCCAGGCTTAGTGGTGGTGGTTTGATTTTGGTGGTGGGAGAGGTTTTTGAGTTCGGTTTTGGTGGTGGAAGGGGGTTTCTGGGTGGGTTTAGTGGTGGGTGGTGGTTGGGGATGTTCGGCTTCGGCGGCAGCAATAGTTACTGGCTTCGGGTCGGCGTGGTGGCTGTCTTGGAGAGGAGATCTGAGAAGAAGAGAATGGGAGAGAGAGAGAAGAGAGAAAGTTAGGGTTTGTAATATTAATTAATTTAAATGTTTATTTTTTAATTATTATTTTGTGATATTAATTTTTTAATTTCTGTTAATATTTATTAATTAAAATATATATTTTTAATTCTAGATCCAAATCCAAGTTCAGTAGATGTAAAAGTGCGGGTCAAAATGTGGGTTTGGCTAAAATCCTTACTTTTTGCGGGTTGGGCTTCAACCCTACCCACATATATAAATTTCTGATATAGGCAAGGTTTAGGCCCTCTGAAAATTTTGAGGGCTTTTTGAGGGTTTGGGCTCAGTGCGGGCTTGGACCCTTAAATTGCCAACCGTCCATGTTTCTGCATATAGATGTAAAAAAAGAATTTAGACATGGCAACATACTGAAGTGACAATGACATGGCTGGCTCCTTCCTCTATGTAACTTAAAGAATTTTCGGAATTAATTCCGCCTCCAACTTGCAAACCGCCTACAATCATCCAGTCCTCGCAGTAAGTTCAGCAGAGGAAAATCTGTAAGTTTTAAACATATTATCAAATGTAGAGAACAGAGCGAAATTGCTTTCTCTCAAGCAAAATCAACCCTTTGAACCTCAGAGTTAGCCAAAAAGAATTGCTTTTGTGGAAATTAGCATGGAATTTAAAATAATTACTGTACAACATGTCATACATATCTAGAATAAATTTTGCAGCAGCATTGATGAAGAGATGCATTCCAATTTCCAACCCAAGGATAAATTTATAGGTCCAGGATAGGATTCCATCCAATAAAACTAAACAAAGTGATAGAGACTATAAACTAACTACAAAGGTCAACGCATTCCCATGATCACATAAACAGATATCAGTATCCTCTTGTGATATGATAGATATTTGATGTGAAATATGAATAAGAAATCTGTGGTAAAATAAACCAAAACTTACAAGAATCCAAATTTACTTAAAAATAACCAACCAACAATTTTCACAGCCTTCTACAATTGCACAGTAAGACTCACTACTTGCTCTTGACCACTAACTTGTACCAAATTCAGTTTGTTTCCACTGGTTAAGAGAGCTAGCCAAATGAATCAAAAATATAGTAATTATACAAAGGACTAATTTTCATCATCACAATTGGTACAATCAATTTATATTATATCATCTGGAATTCTAGATCAAGAAAACAACACCAAATATCACAAAACTTTCTGAAAGAATACAAGGCAGATTAGAAAAATAAATCCACCAAAAAGCTGAAAAAGAAAACAAGCCTACCAGGATAAGTGTGCAGTGCTTCGATGGCAGCAGCTTGGCATAAAGGGTCTGCTCCAAGGATGATAGCATGACCCCCTGTGAGCCCATCTCCTTTGTACAAATCTGCAAACTCTGCCGCTGACTTATCAGATTCAAAATTTGTTACAAGCTTTATTTCACCCACCTTTGAATCCCGAAGGGTTGACCCAACAATTTGTTTCACTTTGCCCTGATAGCAAATCATATTTAAATAATGGAAAAAAAGGCAATTACTCTTAAGGTCCTTAGGTTTACAGAAAAGTGTGGAAGCCGGAAGAGTATGAGGAATCCTCATTCCCTTGTTTGTTTCAATTAGAATCTGAATTCCTTAAACATAGGCTAGAAAAGGAGTCCTACCATTTGAAGTCAGAATCCGAATTCCATCCTTTCTAAATAACGGAATGTGTTATTTTGTCCCTGAGTTTAAAATAAATAAATTAAATAAAAATCATTTAATAAAATAAATTATAAAAACCAAAAATCATTGATTGCCATCGCCAGACAATAGAGACCCTCACCTCCTCCATTGTTAAAGAAGGTGAGGGCCTTGGAGGAGGCCATGTCCTCCTCCATCACCAAGGGTAAGGGTCTCTTCCTAGATGAAGAAGAGCACAATGGAAAAGGATCCGATCTCCTCCATCGACAGAGAAGGAGGCCTCCATTGCCTCCTCTACCGAGATTTCTCTAATGGCCACCATTGCCGCCAATCGATTTTTATCATTTTTTTTTATATTTAATGAAAATCAAATATTTTTTGTTATTTTTATATTATGATTTAATATAAATTAAATATTTAATGTTTATTAACAAATCATTGATTCAATATTCAAACAATCAAAGAAAAGGGAAAATTTTGGTCAAAATATCAAGGATTCATATTGCAACCAAACAATAGAATCCATTTAGGAAACGGATTCCTTTCCTACAAGGATTCCATTCCTAGATGAATTCCATTCTAGGAAGCAAACATGACCTTAAAGCATTTAATATATGCTTTAGATGATGTTTAGTTGGTGGAAAGGAAACCACATGGAAAATGAATCCATCTAAAAATGGAATCCTTGTAGGAAAGGAATCTATTTCTTATATAGATTTTATTATTTGGTTGCAACATGAAATCCTTGATATTTTAACCAAAATGTTTCCTTCTAATTTAATATTTTAATATTTCAAATATTTGATTTTTTATATTTAACAAAAAGTTAAATTAAATTCAAATATTGAATCTAAATAATTTAGCCTTAAAATTTGACATTTTAATAAATTTGATATTTATTTTTAGAAAATATTTTAATATTTACGATTTAATATAAATTATTTTCGGAGAATAGGAGGAGACAAAGGCGTCATCCAGCTAGTAAACGTCCTCCATTAACAAAGAACAAGTCCATTGATGGAGGAATGGAAGAGAAATCCAGTGATGGAGCCATGGAGGAATAGACCATTGATAAGGGAAGAGATCCTCCTCAATCATGATGGAGGAGGCCTTCGCCTCCTATGACGGCCTCCTCCTTTGGTAAGGAACCTCTATTGCCCACGAAGCCACCAGTGGTGGCGGCCTCAACATCGATAGCAAGGTCGTGGTCAGTGGCCTCACCGTCTCCACTCTCCAGTGGCCTCCAAGGATTTTGTATTTTTTATTGTTAATTCTTTTTAGAAAAATAATAATATTTAAGAACAAAGTAGTACCTTTCATGATTTAGAAAGGATGGAATTCATATTCCAACCCTAAGAGGCAGAAATCTGAATTCCATGGAATCTGAATTCCTTGACTTATTAACGGAAACAAACAAGTAAAGGAGGATTCCTCATTCCTTTTTACTCTCCTTTCAGCCAACCAAACATTAACATACAATTGCATTATGTTGAGCTCTTCCTCACATCCTTTAGACAATCTAAATCATTGTTTCAGAAAAGTCAAAAGCGGCAACAGATCAATGATAGAAATAATTACAAAGAAATAGATTAAAACATAAACTTCCATGAAAACCAGAGGTAAACTGAAGGATACATTTTAGATAGAATTTGTTACGACGCGATCCTTGACAATAAATCGAGTCTAAGCCTTTCAACGTCCAAAGCATATTCAACAAACGAGCAATTAGTGTAAAGTTATAGAAAATTCGAAAGGAAATAAATTCTCTAGTAAAATCATGAATGATAAGCCCAAAAACCCAGTAGAACATAATCAAGAAAACAAATTCTACCTAGTTATACTAATATTCAATCACTTTCCATGCAAATTTTACAAACCAATGTAAAAAGCAGACTCATCGTTGGAAGTTGGAACATAAAAAGGTGAATAGTACCTTGTGTATATCACTGCAAGGACGAAAACGAACAGCACATCGGATGGATAAACGCGAAGTTTCTATAATAAGAAAATTAAGTAAATAAAATCAATCTGGAGAAGATACAATCTACGCAGAGAATGAGACTAAGCAGACATACCGGAGAGTGGCGGCGAAGGCACATTAAATGAAGAAGAAGCGAACATTTTGGTCAGCTTCGAGATTGAAGTGGAACGAAGACCACAAGTTCTCATCGGAGAAATCAAGCCTTCCATTGATGATGCCATCTGTTAATTCAAGCAAAAATGATTTCAATTGATAGTTTTAGGGTTTAAACGAACCCTCTCCAGTAAAACGCACCGTTTCACGGTTTATTTTTAGAGGTAATATCACTAAAGTCCCTAATATTTCACGGATTATCACCATTTTAAACGTTTGTGCCATCTTAGTCACTTTAGTCCTTTATTTTTTCAAAGTACATTGCTTTAGTCAATTTGACTAAATAACTGATGGTCAACTATAACCGAACGTGCAAAAATATAATGTCACCCCTTTTTGCTATTTAATCAAGATAAAATCTCATTTTTAACCTTCAACTTTTTAATTCATGTACATGTGTCAATAATTTGAAGTTGAAGTAATTACGAGTAACGTAGTTGGGTTTTACCAATTTACACTGGCAAACAACTTTATTAATTATTGACATTCACCTCTCCTGCCGTTAGTGTTGACCATTATATTTAGAGTAATGCTAGGCTTTCCAATTTTTTTTTCTAAATTCCTTCCTAAATTGTGTTGGCACCTGACGTGTCAACATCTTATAAATTATATAAATCATGAGATTATAAGATGATTGATGTGATGTTAACATGTCACATACCAACACAATTTGGAAAGAAATTTGAAAAAAAAAATTGGAAAGCCTAGTATTACTCTTACATTTAACGGTTGACTTTTTCAAAAAGTTAAAAAGATATAATTTAACCAAAAAAAATTAATGATAATGGAAGAAGTTTATTTATTTATTTTCAAACTAAAAAAAAGTTATAAAATTAAAATTCTTTAAAAACTCCTAAAAAAATTGGATATCCAAACAGTAAATATTTATCACAAAAAAAGAGAAAAAAAAATTGATCACTGGATCCTCGTCTTTCCACCCCTACTATCATCATCATCATCTCTCCATGATCAACCTTATTATCATCATCCTTATCTTTCCACCATCGTCAACCTCATCTCTCCACCATCGTCTTCATCTTTTATCTCAAAATTTTTAGATTTTATTTTGAACCAAAAAAATCTAGATTTTTATATGAAAAAAAAATCCAAATTTTTTTCTTTCAAGAACAAATTTCACAAAGAATCTAGTAAAAATAAATAAATAATCCACATACAGTGTATCCATCCAATAACAACTCTTCATCAAACAAAAGTCAAATACTCAACCAAATAATTAAAAAAAAGTTGAAGATCTTCAACCTTCTATCTGAAAAGTTGAAGATCTGCTCTAGTTGTCGGGTTTCATGGATGATTAAAATTATAAAATTGAGAAGACTTCGTTTGTGCGTATGGCAAAAATCTGCTGCTTTTCAGATGTCAGGTTCCAGGAAATATCACAGCAAGACCAAACTCTGATCTTTGAGAAGACTTTTCAGGAGATCCTATTCGTTTAGATGGAGCTCCATTTGATGGGGGCTGTTGGACGATCTTGGCGGAGAGATTCCAAATCTCTTCCAGATTTTATTTTTTTTCTCTTTGTTTTTTTAAATTCTTTTTAAAAAAATGTTAATGGCAGAGTTTTGTATGGACGGAGGAGATTTGATTTTATTAAAATAAGGGTTAGGATAAAAAGAAGATATTACCCTTTGAAGTGTCAAAGTTAACAGTCAAACATTAGTTGCAGAGAAGATAAATGTCAATTTATGATAAAATTATTTTTAAGTGTAAATTGGCAAACCTCAAGTAGGTTCTCTATAATTACTTCTTTAAAGTTTAGTGTATTATAGACTAAAATGCCCTTGGATTTGTTATTTTTGACTAACTAGTGATTAATGTTTGACTAATATGGTAAAGATATTAAGGCTATGTTTGAGATTGTTTTACTTAAAAAATAATTTGTTTATAGTTTAACTTTAGAAATAATTAGCTTAACAATAAAGTGGGTAAGTGTTTGGTAAATTGAATTTTAAAATTGTTTTGTTTTTGAAATGGTGGAATACTTATTTGATGAAATGACAAAAATAACCATCATTTTAATGTAATAACAATTTTAAAATGATAGTGTTCGGCTTTTCAAATAGCTTGGGAGAGAATGGGCTCGTTGAAGACCATACCCAAAAATACTCGACCTGTGGCTTGACTCGGTTGCTTGAAAACCTACCTGCCGCCGCACCACACCAACCGTTGCTCGTTCACCATCGCGCATGCCGTGCCTCATCCTGTGCCACTACTCATCAAGCTCGTACGGTTCTCGTTGTGACCAAGTCGCCGCCGATTTCGGAACGCGTCGTCGCCATTGATGAACCGGTAGAGCAACGAACTAGACGGGATCAGATCTCCGTCGGCGAAGTAGAACACAGTGTTATGGCTGTCGTTATGGATCAGATCTCCATAGCGAAGTAGATCGGATTGGATCGGATCTCCGTCGCGCTACGACGGCTGAGGGATCGACGTCGGTGAATGCCGATCCTCCTCCGACATCAACCTCCGGCGGTGGTCACCACCATTCCCGATCAGTTTTTTATTTATTTTCATATTTTTTATTTTTTATTTTTTTATTATATTATTATTAAATATGAGGGTAATATTGTCTTTTAATAAAATAGTGATGATATTTTAGACATTGCATAAACAATAAACTAGCTTTTGTTTTAAAAAACAACCCTCAGACAACTTCTAAAAAACTGCTTATTAGATGAACAAATTGTAAAACAAACTGCTTTCGAGAAGTTTACCAAACACCCATTATTCAAAACTTAAGAAATATTTTGTGAAACAGCAGAACTTCAGTGAAATTACCACCTTGTTTTTGTTTTTTTGTTTTGTTTTTGTGTGCGTATTTGTAATTGACGAAAACTTGCTTTTCTTTTCTTACGTTGAAAATGAAACTGCCACCGATTCTGAGACCCAACAAATCACCATCACCTCAACCACCGCCGATTCCGCTCCCGAAACCGCCGGCCACGACTCTAGCTCCGCTGCCCCCCGTCACTCTGACCCCCACTCCCCACCACACCCACCTCCTCCATTTCCTCCAAACCCACTTACTAGCTCCCCACAAGAACCAAGTCACTCCTTCTACCCTCCTACACTTTCTCAAATCGAAGCTCCACCACCACCCTCAATTCACACACTACGACTTCCAAATCTTCACTTGGGCCTCCACTCTCGACTCTTTCCGCCACGACCACTCCACTTACCTCTTCATGGTCCGCTCCCTTGCCTCCACTTATCGCTTCTCCGACCTCAACTCCCTCCTCGCTTTCATCTACTCAAACCCGTGCCCGTGCTCCAATGACGGTATATTCTCCTGTCATGAACTCGAGTCTATATTTCATTTTGCTGTTAATGCTTATTGTAAAGCTAGGAAATTGGATGATGGTGTTATGGCTTTTGATATTATGAAGAAATTGATTGATGGGAGGCCCTGTGTGAGTGTTTATAATGTTTTGATTAATGGGTTTGTGAAATGTGGAGAGTATGATAAAGCTATGGCGTTTTACGATAGGATGGTGAAGGACAGAGTTAAGCCTGATGTGGTTACTTTTAATATTTTGATTAGTAGTTATTGTAAGAGCAAGAGATTTGATTTGGCTTTGGGGTTGTTTAAGGAGATGAGAGAGAAAGGGTGTACTCCTAATGTGGTCAGTTTCAATACTCTGATTGGAGGGTTTTTTAGGGAGAGGAAGTATGAGGATGGGATCGAAATGGCGTATGAGATGATTGAATTTGGGTGCGAGTGTTCTTATGCGACTTGTGAGATTTTAGTTGATGGGTTGTGTAGGGTAGGCAGGGATTCGGAGGCGTGTGAATTGGTGTTTGATTTTTCGAGGAGAGGGGTTTTACCTAAGGAGTTTGATTATTTTGGTCTTGTGGAGAAGCTTTGTGGGAAAGGAAATGCGGGTAGAGCTTTAGAGGTAGTGGATCAGTTATGGAAGAATGGAAATTTGCCTAGTGTGATTGCTTGTACTACGCTAATTGAAGGTTTAAGGAGGTTGCGGAAAGTAGAAGAGGCATTGCGGTTGATGGAGAGGATGCTCGGAGAGAGTATTGTGCCGGACAGTGTCACATTTAATTGTCTTCTTAAAGACCTTTGTGATGTGGGAAGAACAGTGGATGCTAATAGATTGAGATTATTGGCTTCAAGCAAGGGTTTGGACCCTGATGGAACAACTCATCATATTTTGGTATCTGGGTATACTCGAGAGAATAGAAGGAAGGAGGGGGAAGTACTGGTTAATGAGATGTTAGATGAGGGGTTTATACCTGATCTTGCTACATACAATAGGTATATGGACGGGTTCTCCAATTCCAGGAAATCTGTTAGGCCAAAACGTTAATGCCATTGATGGGTTATATTTGACAGCATATTCAGTTCGATTTTGGATAACTGCAATGAGTTTCTGGAGTAATTGGATTGATTGACAATGAGGAAGAGAATTTGCAGTTAATGATATGGTCTTGAGGTTGATTTGATGTTCTTAAAGAAGTGACATATGATGGAAAAGACATGAGCATTTAGACTGCAGCATGCATAGGAGGTATAGGAAGAATGAAATTCCGGGCTATGAAAATGAAAACATATACGAAGAAATCATTATCAAATCTCATTTGATCATCTAATAAATTGCATTAATTTGTGCAGTTTGTGGACTGTGATTGGTTTTGGTCTTGCAGTGGCATTGTTTTGATATTGAGTTTCCTAAGTGGAGAGCAGTATAAAAATGTTTTTTTTTTTTTGTCTGTCTTCGAGGGTAAGGATGCCATTAATAACACCTCTAAGAGCAAAACAAAAAATTCTTTGTGTTACTATACTGCTCAAACCAACGAAACACTTTTGAGCAGTGGATAAGGTGCTGAGCCAGAATTCTTGTGGGACTGTTTTCATTGGTTTACATGTAAATTTCGGTACATTAGGTGAATAAACAGAGTAGCTGCTATACAGAACAATAAGAGGTTGGCATCTTCCGGATTTAGTCCATCATCACTTGAAGTGGGATTGTAGTAGCCAGAGTTGAGAGTTACATCACACTTGCCTATCATCAATAAATCTTGATTTTAGAGCTTAGAGACCTAGAGTTGTTAATTCATGTTGATGCATTGTAAGTTGTAATCTTTACCAATATGGGCAATATACGATTGTATAACATAGCTTGCAAGCATGGAATTTCTTATTTCTTCATTTGCTCCTTGTGTATGATTTTTAAACTATATACATATCTTACAGTATGATAAACTCATTGAAGAATTTGAGGGATCATTGCACTTTGAGGCGTCTTTGGTTGGTTTCTTGATCTAGATGAGCTTTGGTTTTGTATATGCAGGAAATTTTGATATATGTGATACCTTCAAATCAGCCATAGTTTTAAATTTTAATAAAGTGCAGCATGTGTTGATTGTTCCAACAGCTTGGATGTTGCAAATGATGCCAACGTTCAGTTTCGATCCCCTCCAAGATTGGATTAATTCTTCAACACACATAATCAATGCCACTAGTAACGGTTAATTATGTGTTTTGAACATATTAGAAGTTAAACGTTAACTAAACTATTAAGTAAAACAGTGAAAATGAGTTTAAGTTAAAACCGAACTTGGGTTACGTTAGTTCGAAGAATGATAGAAACTTGGAGTTGGAATAAAAAAAAATGTTAAGTAATAGCATAAATTAGCGCATTAGGAAGTACATAAGATTGAAAAAGTTGAAAGAGAAGCTTTGCAGATGAAGCTGTTTCCAAAAACTTCCAAAAGGCAAAAACCAGACAAAACGACGTCGTCCCTTCCCTTCCATTGTTAATTAGAAGGATTAAAAGAAAAATTAGAAGGAGACTTGATTTGTGAATATCACATTTGTTTGAGGACAAAAAAGTAAATCTATCATCGTCATCCCTTGTTAATCTTGGCCAAGCACGAACCAAGTCTGCAAGCTTTCGCACCAAAAAATATCTTCAAAAGAATGAAAACACACACAATCAAAGCCACTGAAACAGCAGCTTTAGCGTATACTACTACTACTAGACTCGTAAATTGATAATCGTGAAAGCTTAGAAATTTTTCCAATGGCCTCAATATCCACTTGCTTCACCATAACCCCAAAATCTCGTCTCCTTTTCACTTCCAAATCCTCATTCAACTTGAAACCTCCAGATTCTTTCTCCAGACTCCATGCACTCACTTTTCCCCGATTTTCCGGGAAATTCCCCAACTCTAGGGTTTTGGTTCCGGCCGTCAGAGCAAGTACTGATGTCGCTACCGCACTTAGACCTGGAAGTGTCGTGGAGAGCGATAAGTTGCCGACGGAGCTCAGAAAACGAGCTATGGACGCCGTTGACTCGTGTGGAGGCAGGGTCACTATCGGCGACGTGGCGAGTAGAGCTGGACTCAAACTGGATGAAGCTCAAAAGGCTCTCCAGGCACTTGCTGCTGATACGGACGGTTTCTTGGAGGTATTCATTTGTTCATTTCAGGTTTTATTTGATTCCAGTGAAGACAACAGCTTTGAATTAAGATAATGTAGGTGAAGAATTGAGTGTCGAATAGCTCGAAGAAGTTGAAAAGTTACTCTCTTTTTTTTTTTTTGCTTGATTTCGTGAGTGCAATTGTTTTCAAGATGGTTTTAACAGGTCTCGGATGAAGGTGATGTCCTGTATGTTTTTTCCAAGAATTATCGTGCGAAGCTTGCCGCCAAGTCATTTAGGTTGAAAATTGAACCACTGCTTGACAAGGCAAAGGTATTATTAATCCTTCTAACAAACTGTGTTGATATTTTGTTTCATAGATCTAGAAGATGAAATTTGTGTTGACAATGTATATACTTTTACAGGCTACGGCTGAGTATACAATAAGGGTTTCTTTTGGAACAGCTCTTGTAGCTTCAATTGTTATTGTTTACACCGCAATTATTGCTCTTCTTTCAAGTAGAAGGTATCTATTGAAGCCAACACTCTTTATCATTGCAAGTGTTCGATATATATTAACTTTCTGCTCTTCTTAACTTGTAAGGTTGTTAACTATCGTTTAAACCTTGTTAATGGTAAGAACTAAGAAGATATTTACAATGTGATTGTTGATAACAGTGACGACGACAATCGTGGAAGACGAAGCAGATCATTTAATCCGGGATTCAATCTTTACTTCTCTCCAGCTGATTTACTTTGGTAAATATTTTGTAGTCTTTCAGAATTCTGAGCAAACCATACTGTTTACTCAAACATAAAAAAAAAGGTGATGTTTTAACGGTTGACTCTAACAATGCAGCGTTAAAACTTAAAACAATATTTTCTTTGTAAGATGTAGCTGTTATTATTCTTTGTTTTAGGTTGTATGATGCAAAAAGGAAGTCTAAACTAAACCCGGTCCTGTCCTGTGTCATGTATTGACAAGAAAGAACTAACACATTTTCCCGTGGTTGTTTTTTGCCACTAGTCTTCGGTTGCACTTCTTGTTTGTTATCATACCGTCCCTTTTTTCTCGCCTTAATTGTGAATGATCCTTTAGAAAGAACATTTATAATTTTGGAAGATAAATAAGTCCAGCACCTGATAAAAAAATATATTTGGGAATGAGCCATATTTGTACTATTGCAATACAGGATTTCACTTATAATTGCAATTTTCTAATTGATCCGGCAATTGCAAATTAGACGGAAATCCGCACTCATATATGTGATGAGACTTTGATACCAGAATATAGTGGGGGAAGTGAAAAAAGAGTGGATCTTTTGGTTCATCTGATTATGCTAAGCTAATATTAGTTCTTCTCAACCTTGTTCAATCTTTTGAGTTTGGGGAGAAAATTTCTGATTGACCAATGACTATATTCACTTGTCCAGAATCCAGATACAATTCTATCTATAAACTCCAAATCTTGGTCAGATTTGAATGTAGTAAAGTGGTGCAAAGTATATGGCCCAACCATATCTTATAGATTGATTTCTTTGTTAAATCTAAATGAAACTATATATTGCCCAGGATCCTTATAGAGTTATAGGTGTCCTACTCTCTGGATGAGACAATTAGCACAGCCATGATGCCTATCTCTTACTGAAAGCCTCTGCATTTTGCCTAATGGTCTAGCAATGGCTTTCCCTTCTCTTTTATTTTATTTTAAAAATAAATAAATAAATAAAATAGAACCAATGATTTTTCGAACACACTGTAGAGCCCAGCAAACCCTAACAAACTCCAGACATTTGCAAACATTTGGCAGTATTGGATTTGCTATATGACTTGCAGTAGAGTTTTATTATGGGTTTCCATGTAAATTTAATGTGATTGTGATATTTAGATGCTTTAAAGTTTTCCTGCTTGTCAAACACTCTGATATGGTTATTTTAGACATCACCTGTTGAATATACTGTAATAGTGTGTTTTTCTTTTTCCGTTAGAATACAGAAAACTATATTAAGAGAGAATATATACACACACGCTAAAGAAGAACAAATGAATAAGCTAAAAAGGTAAAACTAAAAAATTGCGTATCTAACGTATGTGGTAATCTACCTTCCAAGTTGATTTTTTAAGTGGTTGGTGAAGCTCGTGCCTTATGGTAGTTTGAAAATTTTATAAATGCATTTTCCCTGGTGTATATCACAAATGCATTATGAGGATCTTCTTTAACAACTCTTTTAATATCACGTGATCAAAAATTTGAAAGTTTTGAAAAACTGTGTTATTCTTTTTGTTAGAGTGCTTAAATACTATTTGGGTTATTTATTAAGAGCATAAGCTTTTGGGTTTAATGGTCATTAACTTAGTATCATAGCCTTGTCTTACTATGAGTATCTGAGTTTGAATCCCTCCTTGTGGATATTCTTATTTGTCATTTGAATTTGTTATGCGTCAAATCCATTCCCCCCCACCCCAATAAGCTTTTGGGTTTAATGGTCATTGACTTAGTATCATATATCATAGCCTTGTCTTACTATGAGTATCTGAGTTTGAATCCCCCCTTGTGGATATTCTTATTTGTCATTTGAATTTGTTATGCGTCAAATCCATCCTCCCCAATAAGCTTTTGGGTTTAATGGTCATTGACTTAGTATCATATATCATAGCCTTGTCTTACTATGAGTATCTGAGTTTGAATCCCTCCTTGTGGATATTCTTATTTGTCATTTGAATTTGTTATGCGTCAAATCCATCCTCTCCCCCCCCCCCACACACACACACACACACACATACACACATAATGTTTGTCACTTGTTATTTGAATTTATTATGTGTTCATCTTAAGCCACGTGGTAAGCCCATTGGTGTTGCACGTGAGAGGATGTGTTATAGTGACGTGAGAGGATGTGTTATAGTGATGTGAGAGGATGTGTTATAGTGCTTATATATTATTTGTTGGGCCATGTTCTAATAGTTTAATCTTTTGGGGTGAGCGGTTACTAACACTTTCCTTTTTTATATTTAATGTAAGGTATTGGGACCCATCTTATTATAGGAGGAAACGAGCACGTACAGATGATGATGATGATGACAAGATGAGCTTTATTGGATCTGTATGTAAAAGATTGCATCATGTTTATGTTTTACTGACTGCTTTCTACTTTTAGAATGATCTTTTGACTTTATGAATGTCTGTCTTATAGGTTTTCTCATACGTGTTTGGAGATGGTGATCCAAATCAAGGAATTGAAGAAAAAAGGTGGAAGTTGGTAATACTTCAGCATTGAGTTCAGTGGTCCGTTGCTTGCAACATAAATTATAACTCATTGGTTTTTTTTTTAACTTGCTGTTCACTTGCCCCTTGCAAAATTGCACCATTCATTGGTCTTTTTATATATTCTCCCTTTTTTTTCCCTCCTTCAAGTTATGTGCACCTTTCTTTCCCTCTTTTAAGCTGTGTAGAAGCCCGCAAATGGACTGATTTTATTGCAAATCTACAGATACTGATCATGTGCCTCAACTGCTTTTCAATCCATTCTATCTGTAGTCAAATACATCGGCAATCCACTTTTCATTATTTTGTTGATGAAGTGAATAAAACTGCTTGTAGATGAATTCTAACCATAAAACCTGTATACATCCTGTTTCCTAAAAGCTTGCAAGAGTTTAGGCTGTTAAAAGAATTGATCTAATTAGATAATTGCCTTTTCAGTTTTTTGGTACCCTTGTTCTTATGATGTAGAAATCAAGGGATGGTAGTTCTGTATAAGTGCCAACCTTGGATCTTCTTTAAGATAACTATTCTTGACTTAGATTAGAAAACTTTTAAGTAGACATCGACAAAGAATCATAGTAATTTAGCTGTAGTCTGTTGAAGACATTTCCTGTTTGAGAGTAGTAAATGGTAGCAAAAACTCACTGGAAATACAGAAATTCATTTGATTTTAGGATCTGTTTTTATTCAAGTTTTCTTTCAACTTTCATTAAAATAGTTATTCAGTTTGACTAATTTTATCTAATGTATTAGAAATGGAAATGATTTTGTTATATTGCATAAAATCTATCTGCAGATAGGACAATACATTGCATCTAATGGTGGTGTTGTCACAGCTGAAGAACTTGCGCCATATCTTGATGTACAGAATACAGATGGGACTATGGTAATCTAGCTTGCCATTGAAAAGTAGTTTTTTCTTACAGCTTGTTTCACAAAACCTGTTTGTTATGTTGTTCTTGAATTTGAATCAAGTACATGCTCTCAATATGACTTTACAGTTGACTTTACCAGTTGATTTCAGTTGGAGTAGATGTCAATCGTCTTAAGTCAATAAGCAAGACAGAAACTTAAATGATTAACTTCCAAAACTGAAGTTCGTTTTTTGTTGATGTAATATCAATTTTGCAAGCCATCTCTCAACGTTTCTATTTTAATATAATTATCTTCATTTTATTGATTAAGAATTGACTAAATTATAATAGTGATTGGACAAAAACAATTATTTCCTTTTTGAGTGACTTTTGAATTGATCCATAATTCCTCATCAACCAGTCCATTTGAACGCTTTCATTGGCCTGTCATAAAAGCTTTGATACTTTTAGGAGAGTTGTTGAATGCGAGTAGAGCTCTTCCTCATTTTTTTATTCCAAGTCTAGTCTGTAGTTATAAATTTTTGTACTCTTATCAAAGAAATTATATAATTTTATACTGTAAATTGTGTCCGTCATTGAGTCAGTGAAATTTAACTCAGCAGTTGAGAAACTTTGGCTCATTTTTACTCTGCATTTGTAGTATTTTGTTTTAAGTTCTTATTTTGTTCCTTGACCTTGTTCTTGTTGTTGGTTTTAGATTGATGAATCATACATCTTACCTGTTCTTATACGGTTTGACGGTCAGCCAGAAGTGGATGAAGAGGTATGTACAGACAACGCATTTGTGCAGAGAACTATCTTTTTACCCCTTACATGTGTATTGTACTGTAAGAAAAGTGGCAGAAGAGTGAATAATGCCCACCTTTAGTTGGCGCATAATTTTGTATTTATAAAGTCAAGAGATTAGTATCAAGGATATTATTTACTGTGTATTTGGCATCTTTGATTATTCCCTCTTACAGCCTCCTTGAAACTTGCTGACTTGAAAAAGATTTTGTTTATGCTGTGTAGGGAAATATTGTGTACCGCTTCCCATCCCTACAGCGCACAGCTTCTTCTCAAAAAAGTGGAATGAAGGAATATGTGGGAAGAAGATGGACTGATTTGGTTGGAGGAAATGAGTTCTTCAGGGAGAATATATGGGAATTCAGGTTTTCATTAATTTTTTTCTTTTTCTGCTATTCTGTACAATGATCTTAATTGAGTCCATAATGTGTAATTTTTCACTTTTCAGTAAAACTAGTGCATCAGAGAGAGCGATGGTCATTGGTCTGGGCGGTGTGAATTTTTTCGGGGTTATTATTCTTGGAGCCTTGTTGAAGTATGGTCTCCTGACTAAAATTTCTTCTTGTTCTTATTGTTTTTCTCTCTAATGGCCCCATTTTCATCTTTATATGAAGGGAAATGTCTGTTACACCAAGTGGATTTCTAAAATTTGTTTCCTACGTATATCCTCTACTTCAGGTGTGTTACAATATTTCATTTTTAAAATGAACAAGGTTTCCCTTTTGTCAATCTTATGGTAGTTCATATTGTAATCATAACAAAAACTCTGCAGATCTATGCTGGTTCATTCTTTGCAATTCCTCTAGTCCGGTGGTTCCTTAACCTCAAGAAGAACGCTGATATAGAAAAGAGAAACCAAGCAAGGGAACAGTTTGCTCGAGCGCTCAAATCACCAGATCTTCCTCTGAGGCGCAAGGTAACCATATTAATGTTTTTCCTACACCCTAGTTGGCCCCGTAAGGTTGATTGTGAATACTATTATGACGTTTTGCAGTTCTACTTCTTCAATGACATTCTATTATTGCATTTCATTACTTGCGTTAAAAATGAATTTGCTGTGTAAGAAAATTTATTCAGCATTGGCCCATATATTTGGAATTAACATGTTTGTTCTTTATGTGATCTGTTCAGCTCCTAAGTGCTCGGGATATGGCCCAGAAAACAGTCATAGGAAAGGATCGCATCGTCTATAGTACCGACAAGGACTTGTTTGAGCAAGACTACGAAGCACAAGATTGGGATAGGAGATTCCGAGAGATTGAAAAGTCAGATTGAGTAGATTATATACTTGGTATGTTTACATTTCTTTCTTCTGGTCGGTGTATAGAAACGATCAGATAGAGATTGTGGAAAAGCTGTGTTCTGCTAACATTTGTGGAAAAGCCCCCTTTTAGTACAGTTGATTTTCTGTTTATATTTTAACCAATAGTTTGATTCCTAGAGTTTTCAAGGCTGATTTCCATGCTTCTTGTCTGTTGCCTGCTCTGTCCTTTAACTATGGGGAAAATAAATTTAGAAACCGTGAAATATATAACAAATCTCTTACAAAGAACCAGTATGAGTTGGATTAATCTATTTTTGTGTTGAGTTTTAATTTCAGGTTTGCAACATTTTCATCTCAAAACATCAGAGAGCCATTGTATTCAGCACCTAGCTCCCAAGTTGAGGCCACTTGACAAATGACAGACTGATGATGTTGCCATCCTTTACAGCTGCAATATCTCACAGGATGCAGAAGGAAAAACAATTATGACTTGTAATATATTTTCGGTTGGACATAGGTCAAGTTCATATATAGTCATAGCTATTGCCGGGTAAATTTCCGGTATCTTCGATCATTGAATCTTCCCACTACCCAGGGCACACCCATTTTGTAATCAGATTATTTCCTGGCGGGATTCTCATGCCCTTCTCTAACCAGATTTGGCTATTGTGGTACATATAAATTATAGTTGGACATGAGCGCCTCATTGCGTTGATCAATCTGATGATACATGTTATGCATTTGGTAGCCATTAGTTTATTTATGCTACAACCTTATCGTGGATTATTAACATCGATCAGTAATGGCATCAAAGTGACTCAAGTAGTTACTTCCATCATCAAGCATTACAAAATGTCAAAACCTGCAAACCGGCAATGGCATTTGAATATGCAGTAGCACATATATCATATATCCACCCAACCCAAGGACTCGTTATATTTGTAGTGCTTGCATAACATGGAACAACCTGATGGTTGCATTTACAGTAATGAAGTAACAATTTTATACAGTAATGAATGGAAATCTTTTAATCAAAACGAAGGAAAAAAGAATGTTCATGTACACTGTTCCTAATGAACACAAACCACTAATATCATGCGAGTCAATTACAAGCAGAGCCCAGAATTTTGCACTGCAATGTCAACACCAAACCATCAAATGTATTCACACTGTGACACACCAGAGAAATCAAATCCGCTGAACACTCACAATATGCATTTTTAGCAGAAATATTTTTGTTAGATGACAAGTGAACAAGATTATAGGACAAACAGTGGGAGTCGTGGGACTATGATTAGATGATCCCATCACTTGTGGCACTTCACAGTGACTATTTTTATGCAACTCGGTGAACCAGGATACCTGCATGAGCAGAAGAAATGTTAATTTCATTTCTAATTCTAACATGGATAAAAAAGAGCAGTTATAAGATTCTAGTAAATTAGGACTGCCATAATAGAATCAACAGTCACTATGCAAGATTATTTAGTCAATAAATGCTCCATAAAATGTCATTGTTAGACTTACAATGACAACCGTCCACTATATTTCTGTATGATGTCAAGAGAACCTTATGGAAAATTGAATTGTTACTTAGTTCATGCTTCTAAATTTTGTAAGGATTTTATGTTTCAAATGGCTGCCTTCCTGCATTAGCTAGCTGATTGTTTAGAAATCGTAAACCAAGCAACAAAAAGGATATTAATATCTGTGATGGTACATGCTTTATAAAATGATACATACATATATATATATATATATATATATATAAAGAGACTGCAAGCTCTACAACCTTGTTTCAAAATCCGTGGAAAATTAAGCCAGTATCTGTTCCTTTCCCTTCCTTTGATATCTTCACATATGAGGACTACCATATTTTCCCCTTTTTAGTCAAATTGGTAATACCTTGACAAGGTACATACTAATTTGACTAAAAAGGGGAAAATATGGTAGTCCTCAGATGTGAAGATATCAAAGGAAGGGAAAGGAACAGATACTGGCTTAATTTTCCACGGATTTTGAAACAAGGTTGTAGAGCTTGCAGTCTCTTTATATATATATATGTATGTATGTATCATTTTATAAAGCATGTACCATCACAGATATTAATATCCTTTTTGTTGCTTGGTTTACGATTTCTAAACAATTAGCTAGCTAATGCAGGAAAGGCAGCCATTTGAAACATAAGTTTGGAGTCGCAATCAAAATTACGTGAGGGAGATGATTAGTTAATGACCAATGTAGAGTGTTCTCTTGTACAAGAGAACACCAAGAGTAACAGCCCAGGACCAGATAGCTTGTTTTACCATAATTTCCATTCAACGGGATCCTCAGATTGTACTTATCTAGCCTTGAGCAACATAACCATCCAATTTATTATGTATTCCAACAGAGAGGATTAGCGTTTTCATGATGAACTAAATATTAATAAAAGATACATAGATACAGCTTTAAGTAAACAGAAATACATGGACGACGCGCTTACCCAAAACTGCAAGTATAGATAATGCTGCCAATATCATTTGTATGGAACGTCGATTAATTTGAACATGGTATGGAAATCTTTGATATATTGCCTTGCATGCCCCAAGTCGGTTACAGAGGTGGGTTGCCTTTGCCAGAAACCTGGAGCAAAATCCTAGGAGAAAGTTGTCTCTGGATGCCAAATTTATTCCCATACGTTGACCCTGTCCAAGGAACACAACAGTAAGCATCTACAGGAATAATAAGATAAAACCACATATAAAGCGCAGGCATATGTTAGATACTTTGTCTTCTGGTAAGTTAAGAAGAAAGCATCAAACTAAATCGTTTACCATACAGCTAATGAGAGACACTTTAACAGTTCCATGCATTTCTGAAGTTATTTGAAGGCAAGAAATGGATGAATCTAACACCAAAGAGCAGATTTTAGGAAGACAAGCTTAATCACTATTTCTTAAAAAAAATATTAGGGGGAATATGAAAAATCACACAGTTTGAGGTTCAGAAGAACTTTTTTCATCTTTAATAAGAAAGCAAATATAACAAACACCAAAAGGGATACTTAAGAATGCATGATGTATACAAGATCTAGAGGCAGTGAGGAATTATTTTGACTTTACACTAAAAAAAAACTACTAAAAGACTAGTAAATCACTAATTGCAGCATCAGCAAGGGCAAAAAAAAGATACCAGTGCAGTATGGGAAACATCAATGTATGAAGGAGAATTCCTCTCTTCTTCTCCATCTTTCAACCGCTTGGTGTGATTCCTGCTGCCCCTACTCCCATAGGCAGTCAGTAGACTGTTCAAGTAACCAAATATGTTCATACCGCTGTAGTGTCTTCTCAACTTACTCTCCTGAAAGAAGCTCTTAGGTTTGGCTCCATTAGCTTCCAGATCCCAGCTCTCATCTTCATTATGTCTGCTACATGAGGTTTCTTGAAGAGAATCTAGAGCATCTAAACTCAATCTTGTAGAATAATGAGAACCCACCTTCCTCAAGTTATTCTCCTTCACTGGACCGTAATTATGTTCGACATGCATTACCCCATTCATCTTCACATTCTCGGTTTCTATGCTTTTGTGTTCAATGATCTCAGCATCTTTTGAACTGGATGCTGTGGTTGGATCAAGAAATCTTCTCAAAATACTACTATCTTCCATATTACAATGACTGACATGCTCAAGAGGATTTCCTCCAGAAAGAAATAATGCCAATCCATCTCTGTCTTGTTCATTTAGGTTGACCCAATTTCTTATGGATTTCCCTCTGGATGGATCTTCTAAGCTTTTTTCCAATTGATTTATTTGTTCCCTGATGGCAATAATAAATTGCTTATGCCTGGCAATCACATCTTCTGTAGTTCGAGATTTGTCCATCACAGCTGATGAGTTAACTGCTCGTTCGAAATCTTCCAACTGATTAGAAAAGTGAAAACACATCCTGGATTAGATAACTAAAGAAGGAAAAGGCAACAAGTCTGACATTTATTACTCTACCTGCCATTTTGTAGTTTCAAGTATTGTTGCAAGATCTCGCCTATGGTAATCTATTTGAGTAAGCAACCTCGGGTCTGGATGGTTTTGATGAACAAGACTTTGTTCGTGCAAAAGTAGGCGGTATATTGATTCCATCCTATAAATATAGAACCGCAAGAAGTTGTTCAATAATACACTGATTATAACCTTTCATTACAATTATATAAACAGACTACCAACAAAATCACTCTAACTCCAGGAATAAGAACATATGGTACAAGTGTACAACATGGGCAAACATTATACAACCATAAACAACAAGTTCTTGTTTACTAAGAAACAATTTTAAACACAACTTCTTTCACTTTTTAAAATTTTTTATTGCAATTTGATAATGAAACATGAGACAAATCCTATCTTGCAAAGCAACCAATATAGTCTAATAACCATAATTTCGGTAGATAGAGTATGATAAGTATAGCGCCAAATAGAAAAATACAAGTGATGGTGTTTTATAACCAGAACAAAAAGATACCCCCTTAAGCACAAAAAAACTACTACTTAGGGAAGCATTTGTAATTTCGTGAAGCTAACAACAAGAGAAAAAGACAACACAGATATTCAACTCTTAGTGCTTATCGACCATCCTCCAATAGTTTCTCATATAAAACCCAGAAACCAATTCCTCAAAAGGCAATTGAAAAACACTTTTACAGATACTCTCTATTTATCGAAAACAAAAGCAATACAATTTGGCTGCTGAGAAGAATAATAGTAGTTGTTGCAAGTAGGATTTTGAAGAAAGAACAAAAAAAACAGACCTGTCGGCGGAGTCTTGAACAACTTCGGCGGCTGAAAAGAGCGGGTGGGATTCCCATTGCTGCAAACTCGACGTCATTTCGTTTCTATTACTAAATCTTGCAACTGCTGTTATTCAATTACAATGTTTTTTGTCACTTTAATTCTGAAAAAAAAAACGGAAAAAAATATATATAGAAAGTATCTCTCTTCTTATTAATTTTTCGTAATACTATTTGGAAATTTCAGTTTGCTTTTATTATTAGGTTGTTATTACCATTTTTAGGGTTTTACAGGAAGAGGAAAGGACAGTTGGTGCGAAAAAGAAGAACGAAAGAGGTTCGTTAAGGTGTTTTTAGTCTTTTCCATAGATCAATCGAACATCAGTCATGGCCCACATCCTACGAATTATGAAAATAAATAATAATAATAATAATTGTTATATGCTTAAAAAAAAATATTATAAGCATAAAGCATAGGGAAATAATCATTTTTGTTCCCGAAGTTTTCTCTATTCTCTATTTTACCCCTCTAGTTTTAACATTCTCTACTTTCTCCCTATGTATTTATACGTTGAGATTGGGTGGTACTTGTGCATAGAAGGGGAAATATTGGAGAATGTTGTAACTATACGGCCCAAAGTGGAGAATAGGAAAAAATACAGAGGTAAAATGATTATTACCCTAAAGCATATGCATATATTCCTGTCTACTTTTTTTCTTTTTCTTTTTTAAATAGCAATAATATATATATATATATATTATTATTAATATTCACCTGAATAATGTGGGTTTCTGCGTTTCTGCGTCTCTGGTGAGTGGTCATTTTTTGATGGGTTTACATTACACCTGGACTGAGCCTGTGCAAATACAATAATTGAAATCCACTCTAATATGTCATTGTTTCCTCTGATTATATGTGCAAATGCAATTGAAATCAACCTTGCCAGTGATATAAATTTGTTAATGTAGCTAATTCTATTTGCAGTTTAATTATTATTATTATTATTATTATTATTATTATTTGGTTAATCTGATGCCCATGAACTATGTCTGAATTTATATTTTAACCCCTATACTTTTTTTTTGACCATTAAACAGATTGACAATAGCTAACGGAATAGTAACGCTGACCATTTTTATGTCAAGACAAACTGCACTAAGTTCCCTTTATTATATATATATATATATGTATATAATTGCATCAAATCGGAAAACTATAATAATACGACTTTAAATACCCCTTTGACCGAATTTTAAAAATAAAGTTTTAACAATAAAAATTTAAAATTGAAATAATGGTTAATTAATAATAAAATTCAGAACTTTTTGAAAAAGAAAATTAAATAAATAGAGAAATGAAAAATTAAATTGATTTAATAATTATTTAAATTATCTTTTTTATTTAAATATCCCTAAATATAAAACTCATATGAATATTTAAATGAGAATTATCATTTAATTTTTTTATTTAAATATCCATAAATATCACTTGTAAATAAAATAATAATAATAATAATATTAAAATAAAATAATAATAATAATAATAATAATAGTAAAATAAAATAAAATAAATATAATAATAATAATAATATAAAAATAATAATAAATTATTTAAAAAAAACAAGTAGGTAGATATTTAGATTGATCTCCACCATCTATCTCAAATATTCATGGTAGTGATCAAATTACAAAATAATAATAATAATAATAAAATTACAAGAAAATTGAAATAACACAAAAAAGAAAATTGATAGGTATGGAGATCCAAGATCTCCACCATCCATCTCAAAGGACGGTAGAGTGAGTGTATTTTAATTCACCATCCAGTCTGAATCTACACTAGGGATGGAAAAAATCCCCGATCCACCACAAACCCGTAGGTCGGGGATTTGTGAATAAAAAATAATAATATTATTATTATTTGTTCATATTATTATTATCATTATTATTATTATTATTTTATTAATTTATTAGTATTATTATTATATCATTTTATTATTATTATTTTATTATTATTATTATTATCATTATTATTGTTTTATTATGATTGTTATTATTATTTAAATTTTTTATTTTTGTTTTTGACATTATTTTTACCATTGTTATTATAAATGAACAAGTGATATTTAGGGATATTTAAATAAAAAGATAATTTAAATAATTGTTAAATAAATTTAATTTTTCATTTATCTATTTATTTAATTTTCTTTATCAAAAAGTTCAAAATTTTATTATTATTTAACCATTATTACAATTTTAAATTTTAAAAAAATTAATTTTTTTTTAAAATTTGGTCAGAGGGGTATTTAAGTCGTCGTATTATTTTTTTTTCCGGTTAGATGCAATTATGTATATAATAAGGGGAACTTAGTGCAATTTTCCATGACAGAAAAATGGACGGCGTTCCTATTCCGTCAGTTATTGTCAATTTATGATAATTCATAGGGTTTAATGGCAAAAAAAAAGTATATAGGGTAAGGTATAAATTCGGACATAATTCAGAGGGCATCAGTACCAATTAACCTTAATTTTTTTGCTAAGCCACACTAAAAGCGAGTTGATGATTAAACCCTCTTAGGGCATCTCCAATAGGAGCACCAAACTCCATTTTGTTGCAGCTGTGGACTCCAACCAGGTGCCATTCTTTGCACCAGATTGCAACAGCCCTTCTTCTTGCACCAGATTTAGGGCAACTTTCTGCTCTTTTTTTTAGTCCCTTAAATTTTACTTATTAACATATTGACCATTATTCAATAAATTCTATTATGATTGTATCCCTTATTAAAAGTTTTGTTTAATCCCATTCTTACCCATATTAAATTAAATGTATTCCAATTGTATCCTTTTAATTATCTATTGCTTTTACTTAATTTATATTTGTGTTTAATTTAAATATTATTTATATTAATATTTATTGGAAACTAAAATTAAGTATATAATACAAAAATTACTAAATGGCATTAATGAAAAAACATGATAATCGAGGATAAGCGTGATGTCGATACAGCTATTGAGGATCATATGTAAGCGCCAACACCAGAAGTTGAGAGGGTGGTAGATGAAAATACCTGATTTCAATAATCCATAGCTCGACATAGACAAATCAAGGACAAGGAAACTCACATTGCACTCTAAAATGCATTAATTGATCATTTGTGAGATGAATATACTACTCCAGGGAATTAAATGACGATATTTTCTTTTATTAAATGTAATATCGAAGTTCACTTAATAATAAATGCAATATTTTAGTTAATTAAATTTAATTTCTTAATTTACTTAGTTGTTAATTTCTTAAATTATAGTAATATTATATTAAATAACGGGTGAAATGTTAATTGTTAAGAAATAATAAAAAAGTCAATATTTAGGGAATATTCTTTTTAGAGTAAGATTTGGTGCAATATGTTGGAGATGGTGGTGTGAAATTTGCTGCATTTTGTTGTGAAGATGCAACAAATTGGTGCATAGGGTTGGAGATGAGCAATAATGCAAAATGGAAGGTCCATGAGAGCTGTAGAGGATCAAAAATTACTTCCACAAAGAATTCAATAGAATTGGTACAATTGTTTGCTGATGAGAGAATTGTATAGTTTTTCAAACAATCCTTGAAGATTCTTTGGAATTTGATCATGCTCATTGCTGGTAATTAAGAAAAGTCTTTGTAGAAGCAGTGTTTGATCCTCTATAGCTCTGTTAATATCCCTTTGTTGCTCTGGAGTCTCAACTGTTGTAGAACTGAAACTTACCTTTCTTTAAAAACTATACATTTCTCTCATCAGCAAACAATTGTACCAATTTCATAAGCAAAAGTTATTCATCTTCTATCCATATAGAAAACTACCAACTGTTTCACCAATCAAAGCAACACAAAATCATTTCTGCTTAAAGAAACATTTCTGATACAGGGATTGCCAAAAATGCATTTTGGTCCACATTTTTAAGACAACCATATTCAGAGACTGTGAATCAATCTTTATATAGGAATCAGTGTTGGCCTGTCAGAAAACTCATGTATTTGTTTCCTCTTACAATGCTTGTTCTAAGATCATTATTGTGCTCGCAGGCACAAGCACACGAGAAGAGGAAGATTCACCCTTACAATAAGAAAACTATCTGAAACAATCTATCATGGTCAGAAATTGTCCTAATGGCATATTAAAACAAGAGTATTAACAAATGTTTCTCAAACGAAGTACATGGTCATCTGAATCTCTTTCTGCTTGAGACCACATTTTTCGTAGAACCCTTTGTTGTCAAGACTGCAATCAAGTATTACCTTGTAACATCCCATAGCCTGAGCATGATCAGTAAGAAACCCAACAACTTTTTTTCCTAATTGCATCCCTCGAGCACTGGGATCAACTACAACATCTTCAATGTGCCCAACTTTACCACAATTCCTCAAAAACTTTTTCTCAATAAACATGCTCCCAGTTGCAACAATTTTACCAGAATGATGATCTTCAATCACACAAACAAGATGGTCATCACCATGGGACCTCAGCTCTTGAAATCGTTCTTCAAATTGTTTGTCAGACACGGAATCACAAACACTGAGTTGTTGCAGTAGCTCTATGAAACCCTTGCTTTTGTCTGAAATCTCTAATTTTCGAACTTGAAACTTGTCTTCTTCATTGGATGAGCCACCGCTCTGCATCCTTTTCTGTGAGGACTAAGTTCTCTGCCTAATTTACTGGTAACTAGAAACATCAATAAGCAGTGAAGACCTAACATTAGGTCTGTTAAATGTACAACTACAAATGATCAAATAAACTAGAATACTCAACAAAATGTAAACAAGCAAAGATATTATTGACAAGACAACCCCCTTAAAGGTTTAGTTTCTCATGTTACTAATTTTCACATATGCACACTACTGAAAGTCACCTGGCGCCATCATGGAGTTCATAAAGGAGAAACAAACAATGCACTTGTGACCCAAAAAAAAAAAAAAAAACGGGGGCAATATCAACTTCAAAACTGAAAGAGAAGTTCTTACTCCTTGAACAAAGAATCAAATATATACTATAAACTTATCCCATCACTTTGAACCTTGAACACCCAAAAACAACCTACCATGTTCAAAACCTCTAATCTCAAATATTTCTCTCTAGATTGATAAAGCTTTGATTTGAATTTGGAGAAGACCACTCTCTAACCTTGGGTCAGCCTTTTAATTCATGCACTGTGCCCTAATTTCTGGCAATGTCCAGACTTAAAACAACTTCTTTTTCTTCACAATTTGACATTTCTATGAAAAATTATAATACACTCGTAGCCTTTAGTGCTTTTCACATGCATTTCCTCAGACACAATTATAATAATACACACATCCCATCCAGGAACAAAGAAAAAAATCATATATAAAAATTGGAAAGTTGGTATCAGAAAAAATCATCAAAATGAGCGGTAAGTTGATTATCCCAATATAGTATTGCATTACTCGAATCCAAGATAGTATAACAAAATCAATATAAAAAGAAAAGGAAAAAGGGAATATATCAGTTGAATAAAAGCAAGATCGATTAAACGAAATTGAGACCCAACTATTAATCACATCATTAAAATTGCAAAATGAGAACATATAATAAATAACAGCACAAATAACAAATATTGGATCAAAAGTGAAGCAATTGAGCATGCGAAGATAAAATTCAATGAAAAACAAGAGTGGGGATGAACCGATACCTGTTCGATGAAATGCCTGACAGGGTCTAGGAATTTTTTGTAACAAAATTTTGAGATTTTTTAGAAGCTGGTGATGAAGCGTTCAACTGATCTTCTCAAAAAATAAAAATTTAGATATTGCTGTGATAACCCTATAGTTTAAAGAATTATTAACACACTCACCGTCTCTTGTCAAATATTCATGCACCCCTAGGTTTTTTTTTTAAAAAAAAAAAAAAAATTAGAACCATCTTACTATTATTATTATTATTATTAATTTTTTTTTTGCAAATTAGAACCATCTTACTTACACAATATATATATATACTTTTTTATTTTAAAAAAATTATGCCTATCATATATATAATATTTTTATTTTAAAGATATGCCTATAAAAAAAATTATGAAGAAAAAAAACTTTTATTTAAAAAAAATAGATAGATGAATATTCATAATCTATCTTATTTTAGATTGGTGATGGTGATGAAAGAAACAAAGGAAATGGTTGATGGACATCCATCTCTCCGTCGATGGAGACCCCTATGTGGGATCTTCATTTTTGTTATACATGTATATTTTTAATTACGTTTCACTTTACTTGATGGTGAATTGGTGTTGTGCAGATGGAATTCTTACTCTTTTCGTTTTGTTTTCATTAAGTTTAATTCAAACCAAGGGTTCATCTTGGGCATTTTCAAATATGTCCGAAGTCTTTTCCAATCAGTAATTCAAATCATAGTTTCGGCCAAACTCTGCAAATCGGTAATTCCGATCATTATTCCATTAATAATCATCATAGTTCTAGACTTCTAGGCAATTGGTGGACTCCTATCAAAGTTGTTCCCATGTGGTACTCAAATTACTGGAATCAGAACTTCTCACAATTGAATTTTCTTCTAAAGTTCTCGTGACAACTCATAATTCAACGTAGAATATATCACCTATTGACCATTTATCATTTTAGCTCAACTAGTTTCATGAGATTTTCAATAGCTGAGATAGGAGTACATGACTATTATACTAACATAGTTCATTTTTTCTCTTCTTTTTTTTTTTTGGGTGGGGGGGGGGGGGGGGGCGCGGGGATGTTGGGACCATCTGAAATGCACCGGTTGAAAGGCAAGGTAAAATGTCAGAAACAAACAGGGAAATAACAAGATTAAAATTTTGTAACCGGACGAGACAATGTTTCTGAACAAATAATCAGAGTCTTGACAATTTATGTCAATTTAAAATTTTCAAAAACCTAGTTGCATACCAAGCTTGAAAAACAAGTCCTGATGCACTCTTATTGCAATAGCAAAAGCTGTCACCCAATACATGGATGTACTCTTAATTCAAATCGGAACTTCAAAATGACAAGAAAATTCAATATCTACTCTTCTGATTGCCTTTGCCCCAGAACAGAAATGTCCTCGTACCGTTTCTGCAACAAGAAGAAAATTTAAATCCATGTCAACAGGACACTTGCAGAAAGCTCTGGCAATAATAAATGATTTTAGTTTAAGGTCATAATAATACTCAGCAATCTTCAGATTATTACGGTCATTAAAGCATCTTATAGGATGATAACCATGCATGCAATTAACTATTTATTCTGATTTCTAATTCACAAATGATCATATCAAACGTTCACCAAATATGATTCACATTTCTGGATTGCAGAAATTAAACACACAGGACAATCTGCCCATGTATTTCCCTTATACCATACAATTACTTCAACTATCATTTCAATAAATGGTGGTTATCATTAATCTTGCAGTCACCCACCAAAACTAACATATTAATCAGTATAGTATATAAACTGAAACCATGTTATCAGAAATACTTAGGGTGACATTTTCATATATATATATATATATACACTTATATATATATTACTGCTGGATCCAATCATCCAAATGGTAGATAATGCTTTCATTTTTTATTTTATTTTTTTGCATTTTCTTTCCCTACATATGACCTAAAAACCCTCCAAGAACTTGCTTGCATAAATTCTGAGATAATAACAAGGATTATCCTTGATAACTACATGCAAATTAGTAAGTTGCCAATGAACTGATCCCGTCATAATCAACTATCAAGGTACAACTTACATAGCAAACTAAGAGATGCAAACACAAAACAAAGTACACATTAACTTGACCCAATTTTCATTAATTGAGGGGGACTTGTTCAGCAGAAACATGTCATTTTCATTCCATAAATACACATGTATTGTCATCATTCATAAAGCTAACTGCAGGCAAAGACATTATGATAAGAGACAGGTGAGCATCAAGAAGCAATATAGAGTCAAAAACTACGTAGACCTGCCCCCTTCCTATATTTGTGATTCTATTTGTGCACAAGGTTTGGAAAATAGCAAATAGCAACAAACCCATCATAAATAAATTGCATTTGCACCAAATTCTGAATCTTTCCAACTTTTCCTGGTTGTTAATAATTTTGTCTTCAATTTGGACGGTGAAATAGAGGGGAAACACAATAAAACATTTGAACGAGTAAGCTAAGATTGAAGTCGTTGATACATCTATTGACAGACTGTATAGACTGTTTTTAAGAAACTAATGTCTCTTGTTCTCGGAGAATCAATATTATTGAGTTCTAATTTGTGGATATTGCTATTAAACTACATATATGCTGTTTATATTTTTTTTGAAATTAAAAATGTAGCTTGATAGCAATATCCACAAATTAGAACTCAATAATATTGGTTCTCTAAATATGCGGAACAAGAGACATTAGTCTCTTAAACTCGTTTTATAGAGTCTGTCAATAGATGTATCAACAAATTTAATCTTAGCCAACCAATTCATGAATACCTAAAGAGCAGAAAAACTGGAAAAAATACAGCACTCACCATGAAATGCTTGTAACATAGTCACTACGCACCTAATAGCTTTTAAAGCATCAACAAAAAGAGTTGCTTACGAGATTATTACAAGTTGGTCAAAAACAATAAGTGGGAGTCGATAAAAAACCTAACCTACACTGGGGGTTAATAGTCAATTGGCAATCTCATATAGAGTTATGGACAGCAAATGATAGTTTAAACTACTTGTTGCCATGATAAAAGTTTCAGCTAGAGAAACAACATATGCTAATTAACAACATTGGAACTATTTAAAACTTTGTAAATACTAATGTTTGTAAGCTGCAATGACACATGTTATTGATGACATGCACAAATGCATTAAAACCAACATAGACAGAAAAAATGTCATAGCAGATGTATTACCCCAACATTGTTGTTCTCCCAGATCTTCTTAACTCCATAATCAACAGCCTGCATCGGGTAAATCAATTATGATAAGAACCCCCACACAACCAATAACCCAAAAAAAAGCAAAAGAAAACAAAATCAAGGTATCGATGCCGTGGTAAAAGAACAAAAGTAACATGATTTGAACAAAGAACAAGCAAATTCAAACATAGTCATTTATGATTTTTTTTTTAATAGGAAACACAAAACTTCGTTCATTTTACAATTGGTTTTGACAGAAAATGTAACAAAAATAATATAGTTATACAATTAATATAACTCAATCAAGCTTTTCATATAATAATAACGTTAACGCAAACAAAAAATCAGAAATTTTCAATCGAAACAGAGTATCATTAGATACTGAATCAACAAGTCAATAAGATAACACAAATATTTACCCGTTCACCGGCGAAAGCACCAGCGATGATGAAGGTGACATAGATGGAGTTACGGCGCATGATAACTCTGTAAAGACCTTCGAAGAGGCCACCTTGACTTCTACGAGTTGTGTATTCCATGGCGATTCGTTTAGGAATCTGAGTTACTTTGTCGATTGACAATTTGATCTGCGATTGGGGTTTGTAGAGAGATCTCGATCGCGTTGAAAAGTCAAATGTTTTGAGGATGCGCCTGTGTGAGTCGGATGATAATTTCTAGTTAAGAGCTTGAAAATGGAGTTCATAAAGAAGAAACAAACAATGCATTTGTGAAAAATAATTAAGGCAACGACAACTTCAAAACTGAAAGAGAAGTTCTTACTCTTTTGAACTAAGAATCAAATATTTACTATAAGCTTATCCAGTCACTTTGAACCTTGAACACCCAAAAAACAATCTACCATGTCCAAAACTTCTAATCTCAAATTTCATATCTATATGGACCCTCACGCATAGCAAATCCAGAACTGAGTATTGAATCTATCACATAACCTAATAAATTACAACAGCAAGCTGAAACTTCCATATCTCTGTTTTTTTTTAATCTATAACATTTATTGTGATATATATGAATCACTGTGAAGCGCAAAAAATTTAACGTGAGGAATGAATATACACAGCATGTTGTCAGTTCTTGAGAAAAGGAGGCCAACCAAGATTCAGAGAAAGTTTATGAAAGAATATTTCTCTCTGGATTGATAAAGCTTTCATTTGAATGTGGAGAGGACCACTCTCCACCTTAGATCAGCCTTCTAATTTCATGCCATGTGCTCTAATTTCCAGCAATGTCCAGACATAAACAAGTTCTTTTTCTTCACAATTTGACATTTCTATGAAAAATTATCATACATTTGTAGCCTTTAGTGCTTTTCACATGCATTTTCTCATACACAATTACATTAATACACAAATCCCATCCAGGAACAAAGAAAAATTATTCTATTAAAACTGAAAAGTTGGTATCAGAATAAATCATCAAAATGAGCAGTAATTAACCAGATGTGAATTTAGATTACTAGATTGGAGTGCAATAATGATGTTTTCGCATGTCATCATTCATGAATGCAGAAGTTCCATTATCTTAAAACATTCACTTCAGTTTTATATATGCATTGCATGATTAAATAGTCTTCTGTTATGTTTATATAATCAAAATTGGTAAGATGGAACCAATCATTTCTAACCTTCACTCAATAAAAACCGAAAACCCGATATAGCATTGCATTACTCGGATCCAAGATAGTATAACAAAATCAATTTAAAAAGATAAGGAAAAAGGGAATATATCAGTTGAATAAAAGCAAGATCGATTAACGAAATTGAGACCCAGAAATTGAGACCCAACTATTAATCACATCATTAAATTGCAAAATGAGAACATATAATAAACAACAGCACCAATAACAAATATTGGATCAAAAGTGAAGTAACTGAACATGCAAAGATAAAATTCAATGGAAAACAAAAGTGGGGATGAACATTAGGTCTGTTAAATATACAACTACAAATGATCAAATAAACTAGAATACTCAACCAAATGTAAACATGCAAAGATATTATTGACAAGACAATCCCCTTAAAGGTTTAGTTTCTCATGTTACTAATTTTCATATACACACACTACTGAAAGTCACCTGGCGCCATCATGGAGTTCATAAAGAAGAAACAAACAATGCACTTGTGACAAAAAAAAAAAAAACAAACAGGGTAACAACAACTTCAAAACTGAAAGTGAAGTTCTTACTCTCTGAACTAAGAATCAAATATATACTATAAGCTTATCCAATCACTTTGAACCTTGAACACCCAAAAACAACCAACCATGTTCAAAACCTCTAATCTCAAATATTCTGGATTGATAAAGCTTTGATTTGAATTTGGAGAAGAACACTCTCCGCCTTAGGTCAGCCTTTAAATTCATGCACTGCCCTAATTTCTGGTAATGTCCAGACTTAAAACAACTTCTTTTTCTTCATAATTTGACATTTCTATGAACAATTATCATACACTTGTAGCCTTTAGTGCTTTACACATGCACTTTCACAGACACAACTATATTAATACACACATCCCATCCAGGAACAAAGAAAAATTCATCTATAAAAAGTGAAAACTAGTATCAAAATAAATCATCAAAATGAGCAGTAATTAACCAGATGTGAATTGAGATTACTAGGTTGGAGTGCAATAGTGATGTTCTCCTATGTCATCATTCATGAATGCAGAAGTTCCATTTTCTTAAAACATTCACTTCAGTTTTATATATCCATTACAATATTGCATGTTATTTATCAGCCTGAACTGTTGCTCTAATACCAACCCCAGAGTTTCAATTGAAATCTCCAATTATTATCAATACCTTTTTGAAAATTTTATACAGTTTCATCAATTGCTTCATAAACAGCATCTTGCAAAAAAATAAAAGAAAGACAACACAGCATTCTTAACTGCCATATCTCTTCCATATCTCTTTTTTTTAATCTATAATATTTATTGTGATATATATGAATCACTGTGAAGCCCAACAAATTTAACATGAGGAATAAATATACACAGCATGTTGTCAGTTCTTGAGGAAACGAGGCCAACCAAGATTCAAAGAAAGTTTTTGAAAGAATATTTCTCTCTGGATTGATAAAGCTTTCATTTGAATGTGGAGAGGACGTCTCTAACCTTAGGTCAGCCTTCTAATTTCATGCCCTGTGCTCTAATTTCCAGCAATGTCCAGACTTAAAACAACTTCTTTTTCTTCACAATTTGACATTTCTATGAAAAATTATCATACACGAATAGCCTTTAGTGCTTTTCACATGCATTTCCTCAGACACAATTATAATAATACACACATCCTATCCAGGAACAAAGAAAATATTCATATATAAAAATTGAAAAGTTGGTATCAGAATAAATCATCAAATGAGCGGTAAGATGGAACCAATCATTTCTAATCTTCACTCAAATAAAACCGAAAACCCAATATAGTATTGCTTTACTCGGATCCAAGATGGTATAACAAAAACAATTTAAAAATAAAAGGAAAAAGGGAATATATCAGTTGAATAAAAGCAAGATCGATTAAACGAAATTGAGACCCAGAAATTGAGACCCAACTATTAATCACATCATTCAATTGAAATGAGAACATATAATAAATAACAGCACCAATACCAAATATTGGATCAAAAGTGAAGCAATTGAGCATGCAAAGGTAAAATTCAATGGAAATTTTAAGTGGGGATGAATCGATACCTGTTCGATGAAACGCCTGACAGAGTCTAGGAAATTTTTGTGAATAAAATGTTGAGAGTTTAGATTTTAGAAGCTGGTGACGAAGCGTTCAACTGAGCTTCTCAAAATATAAAAAATTTCATATTGCTGTGATAACCCTATAGTTTAGAGAATTATTAACAAACTCACCGCCTTTTGTCAACTATTCATGCACCACTAGGTTTTTTTTTTCTTTTTTTGGTTAGAACCATCTTATTTACGATAAATATACATAGAAAATTTTCTCCTCAGTATGTATTGATAAATATATATCAGTGCATTGCATGTGAACCATTAGATTTAATTGCTTTCACCCAATCTGTTTACACTTGTTAATGCTTATCCATAATCTATGGCTCACTTCACATTGAGTAGAAAAGGAATATATATATATATATATATATATATATATATATATATATATATAGAGTAATGCTAGGCTTCCTAAATTCCTTTCTAAATGATGTTGACACGTGAGGTGTCAACATCACATCACTCACCACATAATCTCATAATTTATAAGATATTGACACCTCACGTGCCAATACCATTTGAGAAGAAATTTGATAAAATATTTGGGAAGCCTCGCATTATTCATATATATATATATATATCCATTATTATTCATATATTATCAATAATTACTTAGAATTATATCAAGATACTTAATATGAATGGGTTTTTCCTTGTCTTTTTTTAAACAAAATCATTTATCTTAAATAAAATGTGTATTTAATATACTATCTCCAAGAAAAAAAATTATAAATGATCATGTAAATTAAATAGAATAACTATATTTTGACATAAAATTCTTTTAAAGGCATAAAACTATCATTCATCATAAACTCAAAATTTATCATTAATATGCTTGTTTATGTAAAATTGAATGAATTCTTGAAATATAATATGCTGTATGGGCCAGGCATGACCCCGCTTGGTCCGGTTTCAACTAGAACCGAACCGAATCAAAAATTTCGGTCTTTTGAAAAATAGGGCCAGTTTGGACATTATTTTTTTTAGACCAGACCAAACCAAATTATATTTATTCGGTTCGGTCCGGTTCGGTCTAACGGTTTGTGACTTGAAATCCAAATGCTTGACCATTTAAAAAATATATAATTATATATGGTATGATAACGTGAGCAATTAATGTATAAAATATAAACGAAACTGTATAAAATGATAAAATATATTCAAATATAATATTTTAAACTCAAACAAAACCATCATGTTGGATCAATTAAGGTAATACTCTATCTTCCAAAAATAAAAAAAATAAAGTAAACCACTAAAAGCTAAACAATGGAGGCTTAAAGACCATTATAGGATATAGACACTTAGACAATATGTGAACATTATTCAAAATTTCGAACATAAAATTTAAAAATCCAAATAAACTACAAGCTTCCAAGGTCTATTCTAAATGGAAGAGAAAAAAAATACAACTAATAAATAAATATAGGTAAATGATGTCCTCTAGATGACACTTCCATGTCCTCCACTTTTCCAAACAATAAATCTACAAAATAATAAATTATGGTTTTTGACTTTACCTTTTATTTTTAAATTCTATTAAAAAAAATTTGGTGTGACATGTAATACAGTAATAAGTAATAGTAATTATTAAATGTATTCGGTTTACGGTTCGGTCCGGGTTTAATATGCTTGGACCATAAACCGAATCGGACCATACAATTTTGCTATATTAAAACCTTACGATTTTTTTAAAGTACGAAACCGGACCAAACCAAGCTGTTTGGTTTAAATTTGGACTGGTTTACGGTTTATGAGCTTTTTTGCCCACCCCTAATGCTATATGAATTTATGAGCATGTTTGTCACCGTTAGAGAATAACATGCTAGACTAGGACTCTAGGATGCAAGTATGCAACTCAATTACTTTCACACAAAAATTTTGAAAGTATTTAATTGAAATTCTAAGAAAATATTTAAGATATGATATTATAATATTAGAATACAATTTGGAAGAAAAAAAATGCAACAATAATGTGTAACTTTTTATCATATTTAATACTGGATGAATTTTTATAACATTATTCAATAATTATTATTAAACTTTACAATCAATAGTAACAATAGTAGATCTCAATCTTAAATCTATCGAGTCGAATCCTCTTTCCTAAAATCTAGAATTTCTTGTAATAGTCAAAAAATAAAGTCTTTAAATAACTGGTAAATATATATATTTATTTGTTTCATTACTTATTCAAAACATAGTTTCGGATACCGTAAAATGCGATTGGTCATGGGTATGGAAAATAAACAAAAGAAATAGCGTGAAAGAAGCAGCAATTAAAAGAAACAACAGGGATCGTAAGTAAACTTACCAAAAACTGGGAAGACAGCACGTGACGTGGATGTGGAGAGTTGCTGGGCACAAGCCAGGTCTCAATTTTGGGTTGATAAAATCATTTACAGACGAAGAAGAAGAAGAAGAAGCAGCCCCTTTAAACCATCGATGAGTTCGTGAGCTAACAGAAATCAATAAAAAAGGCATGTCGAGATCGCTGATTCGACGCTTTGCTCCATTTTTCGCTGCTCGAATTCGGCAGAACCATAGGATTCTCACCGCCTCGTTTTCTTCTTCTTCTGCTGCTGCTAACGAAGCTACTGTTTCTTCTTCCTCTCAATCTCCATCTCATTCTTTAGATGAGGTTCACCTATCTGATAATTGCATCAAGGTATGCTCTTTTTCTTCAAAATTTATTTCTCGTCATTTGATGAATCTTTGCTTGTCGTCTGTTGATTTATTCGATTGCTGCTAGTTATTTTGCTGGTAGATGAATTGGTGACCTATTTTTTTTCTTAATTATTAATTAGTTACCTGGGTCCTTTAGCTTTCAAGCTCTAAAATTTGATTATTTTTTTAATATATTATTATTATTATTAGGCTGTTTCGGGTCGTGATTCGGTTTATGTTGGTCTCTGAATTTTCATGTTCTTCTTAATCTTCATTTGTTTATGAAGCTATTTCTGTGTATTTCATTGTGTGTGTATTTGGTTGAGATTCATATATTAGTCACGTAGTACCTGGAAGGTTGAAACTATATAATTGAGATGGTATTTCATTATATGGAAACTAAACCACTGTAATGAAAACTTTCGTTTGATTTTCCATTTTTGTTTCTGTACCTTAGTTTCTTCTATCACTGGTGTATCAAGAATAATCGACTAAACAAATTTACTTTTGCTATATAATATACATAAGCTATTTATACATTAGTACCAAGAAATATAATAAGATCACATTGCACATGCATCTCCATAGTTCTAATGGCTGGTTGCCATTTCAGTCTCAAGAAAGATATGCTTTTGACTATCCCATAAAAGGTTTAATTCTTGCTATTGGTCAATTCTAGAGCTTTGATTGTATTTGTTTTTTTTTTTTCTCTGTGTCCCTATGCCTGAATGGGTGGATGGGTTCTTCCGGTTAGATATTTAGATGATGTCATTAGCAAAATGGAAGTTGACTACCTGTCGCATTCGCATTTCCCTTAAAATTTGTGATATATAAGATCGTATATTTGCTTTCTGATTTCATGAAGAATATATTTAGGTGTTATCGTTGTGAAAATTTTGATTGATTTGAGATCCCTTACAGAGGATGAAAGAACTGCAAGCCACTGAAAACGGGAAATCAGTGCTTCGCTTGGGTGTAGAAACAGGCGGATGTTCTGGTTTCCAATATGTTTTTGATTTGGATGACAAAATCAACCAAGATGACAGGTCTTCACCACCTGCTTTAGTAACTTTCCATTTCAAATCTTATTCATCAATTTCTAGTTTTCTTATGCTTACTTCTCGTGTTTTATATTAACTGCAGAGTTTTTGAGAGGGAAGGAATTAAATTGGTGATTGATGATATTTCATATGATTTTGTAAAAGGGGCTACCATTGATTACGTTGAGGAGCTGATCCGTTCTGCATTCGTGGTAAGCTTTCTACCTCCAGTGTCACCTTTTTACATGTATATTCCATTAAATATCCTTTTTTTGTTCGAGGTCAACCCTTAGCATGTAAGTATTGCCTATTTTAGGTCCATAGACTCCTAGGAAATGCCTAGACTATATTTTTTAGGGCCTACACCATGTCCATACAACACAGAGATTGGTGCTGGTTTCTGAGATCACTTCAATGCGTTGTTATTTGGGTTGCAAAGAAAAATAATGATCTGCGTCAGGTTTTGCGTTTTGATTCTGTCATTTTGAGGAAACAAGCTATAATGATTGGTTTAGGTTCGCTGCATGTATTGTGGCCGATCGCCACCAGAATTCTGTTTGAATATGCTTAGAGTTCGGAGAAGACTATTTACTGTTTTAAGCAGATCTGTATGCACATTATGGTGCTGCAGATCTACCACTAGATGCTATCAAATTCTTTATAACCAAAGGCTATGCAGTTTACTTTATTGATTACTATATATAACTTCTTTTTTTGGATATGATAAAATCTACGTGTACAGCTTCTGCTGTCCGACAACTGTATTCATTTTGTATATGCTTAAGTTATCACACTTCTTTGATATTCTCAAAACACATTAATTATTTCTTGAACATGTTTCGAACTTTAAGATTAAGTGAAAACAAGCTCCAAACACTGGGAGAACAGCATTACTAGCACAGAATAGGAAAAATATTAAGGGAAAACAAGCATAATTGGTTTCCATGAACTTTGGTGCTTGGCAATCAAATTAATTTACTACTGCCTAATTGAATTATTTACAATTGAAGATTTAAGAGAAAAAGGAGGTCAGTTGTTTGTGGGATACAGTCCAATTTCTAACCTCTTTGTGGGCCTCCGTTTCCAAAGATTTGTAGAGACATCCTTCTACTTTATTCACTTAAATTGGGATGGGTTGGTAGCTTAATGGTGCTTTTTCAAGTCCTTTGTTCATGTCACACAGCCTAATAGAGAGATGGAAATACTAGTTAGAATTTTTGTCTCAGTTAGCCTTACAAGTATGCATAGCAATAGCCCAGCACACCTGTATCCTGTACTTTATTAGTCTTTCTTATATACTGAATTGTGTCCATGCTTCAAAACAGAGTCTATGTGGAAATTGTGTCCAGCTCTAGTTTACACTGAATTTTTTGCATAAATCAATGTCTTAGAAATTAAGATGTTGCAAAATTTGCACCTCACCAAATTGAAGCCATTTTATGATTTGTAAAGTTAGGCTAGGTATCCTATCTGGAAAAAAAAATGAAGCTAGGATGTCAATGCCATGACAAAATGGCGTTCAAAGTCCATGCTTTAGATTCATATCTGTTATATAAATATATGATGCTACCAGCTTTAGTGTAGCAACAGTTTCTATGATCAAATTATTGTATCTTTTCCTCTCTGCCAATTTTTTTGTAAAAATGTCTTGTGCTTGGTGAGTTTTTTTAGCAATATGATTTTGCTGTGCAGGTGAGTACAAATCCAAGTGCGGTGGGAGGGTGCAGTTGTAAAAGCTCTTTTATGGTGAAACAGTAGTTACTGCCTATTCACTAGTTACACTCCCGGAGGAGGCTAAACGATCTAGGTTTTTATACAATTATTTTGATCAATTTTTCAACTTGATTTTTTCCATAACAATAATTTGAATATAAACATTAGGCCCATCCTTTGTATTCTTTCTTTCTACGTATTACGGATTCTTTTGGGTACTAATATTCGTCATTCCTTTATAGAATATTGTTTGTTCACTGAGGCATGGACTGCTTATGACTTATGAGTTGTGTATATCAATGAATAACATTTTGTCCAGGCACATTTATCTACATTTGGTCAAGTAACTCAGCACTCGCCAAAATTATAATTCAGAGTACTATTACTCCATTAGCCATGTGATTTGTGAACCCGAGTTCAACAATGAAAACTCTTTTGTGGATCTGTTATTAATTGACTGATTGGAATCTTTGGTTACTGGCATAACGGCCCAATTTTTATTGTCACTTCTGATTTCTCCCACAGGAAAGAGTGGAAAAGAAAAAAAGCGTTGTACAATGCCATTTCATCAATAGCAATATGCATTTGTAATTGAGTGTGTGCATTTGAAAAAAGAAAAAAAAATTGATCATCATTTCATTTTTAAACAAAAACGGTTCAATACATAGATATTGTGCTTTGGGCTTTGCCAGCATGAATTTGCTGGCTTCAAGCAAGTACTTTCCATCAATAACCAAAAACGCATATATGGAGATCATAAATACATATCCAAAACTTTGGCCGTTTGGTATGGGGTAATTAAAATAATCTAATTTTTGAGAAAGTTAAACATGATAATGTGATTCTTGGGAAACTTATATATATATATATGTTTGGTTGTGTATGAGAATATTATGTTAGATTCCTGAGAATGTTAGATAATTGTATTTAGTTGCACATAGTAATCTTATATTATATTATATATATATTTAAATAATTTAGATTATACATATTAATATATATGTATTATATAATATATTATTATTATATATATATATACATTACTATATATATGATTATTATTATTATTATTATAAATTATTTAATTTATATACTATATATATAATATAATAATAATATATATTATTTATAGATTAATATATATATATATATAACATTATTATAATATATAAATATATATTTCATTTAATTTATATTAATTATTTATAAAGAAAATTAAAGTGGGTCCCACAATGTGAATCAGATGGAAAGTAATATAAAACCCACCTATTGGGGTGGGTTTCACATTACCCCCTTGGAGCGTAATGTGATTCCCATGGTAATCATTTTCCCAGAAATCAAAAAACGCAAACCTGCTACCAAACATGAGAATTCTATCAGATTCTCATTCCCATTCCCATACAAAGATTACCCTATACCAAACGGCCCCTTAATTGCTCATATGCAAAGTTTTATTCTTTTCTCAAACCAGAGTGGGTTAATCCAAAAAGCTAAACAGATGCCATCAGATGGCCGGTGCAGCAACAGAGCTGCCAACTCATCACCGTCTTCTAGTGAAAAAACTAACAAAAATACCAAAAAAACTTCTCTGTCTAACTCTCAACGATCAAGGATCACCAATGTAAATTAAACTGTTGTATAATTTCTTCAAACAAAACTTGATCAAGAAGTATTATATTTCTTGTCGATAAACAACTATCCAATCAAAAGGAACTAAAGCAAACACAAATATAGGACAATTATCTCCTAATAAACCTTTAGCATTATACTAAAACTAAACTCTGACAATTGATTAAACTTTGTAAAGGGAATGAGAAAACAAAATCTAAGCCGATCAAAAAGAATGTCTGGAGTTCAAAAATGCATGCATGAATAATCTTAATAGATGCGTTGTGGCCTCCCCATCGTACTCTTCAGGTTCAAACATCTCACCTAATTGCACATAAAACCAAACATACAAGAATGAGAGGGCAAAATCAGTATACAATGATTGTCAAAGCTAAAGAATGCTATAGATGCAAATACCAAGTTAAAAAAACAAGTTGAAAGTAATGCAACCTTTAAGTTGTGAAGAAAGCTTGGAATATAATTTATTTTGTGTTTAGCTGTTTTGTTTCAAAAAAAAAATTCATAAGATTTCTAGCATTTCAAGTGATTTCTCATTTCCAAACAACAAAAATGAGTTGGAACAATTACTTATACGACCCATCAAACTTTAAGTTTGGCCATTTTTTTAAACAAGTCTATGTTCTTAATTAAGTAAAGCAGAACTGCATAACCACAAGCATAACCTTTAGAACTTTATAAACATAACCATCAAGAAACAAAAAACTGTTGCAACAAGAACCTACAGTTGCATAATGATTAATGACCCAAATTAAAGATAAAGGAAAAAAAATAATAAAATAATAAAATTTGGGCCAAGTTAAAATAGAGAATTTCCATGTATGTACAAAATGCTGTTATGATTTGCCAAGGAGAAGGCCATTGAACTTACATTCTGCCAATTCTTCTTCAACAATGACACAAGGAAATTGATACTGAGTTGCACATTTTGGAATATCTGCTTCTCCTCCATACTTAAGTTCCCCACAGCAACACCCATACAGAGAACTTTCTTAAGTTGAAACTTCACCATAGCTTTTGTTTCATTAACTTTTGCCTCCAGAGATTCCTGATGAGACAACAGTGTTGGGAACTACCCTGCATTCACAATGTCACAAGATGACAAGAGTAAACACGATGCCACAAACAAATCCAACAATGAAACAGACATAGCACCACGACTTAATTAAATGTTTTCATTGCAACAAGCCACCTCATAGATTAGGAACACAAGCGGAAATGCAATCTATAAACATATTTGAGCATGACAATCCCAGAAACATCAACTAGAGATTAATCATGCTTCTAGCCAATCAGCTGGTCGTTTCCATGAGTTATGTAGATATCTCACAGTTTGAATGATGTAAATATCGGAAAGAAATTATAAGTTTCTGGAAGAGGAAAGCAACACAAGGACAAGCACGGATGAATCCAAGTTAAAAGTTTTCTTAAGAGACTTTTAGGACAATATATCCAGGTTGACATCAAAGCAAATGGTGCTTAAAGGCCGTTTTCTCCTATATCAGTACAAACAGCAAGTCATGTTCACAAATCGCCTGGTAGAGGATAACCAGTCTCAAAGTAACAAACAATATTTTCACCAAACCAACCATCAGATAGGTAAGAAAAGACCAATCACATGCTCTAATCAATACAAGCTTCTAAATCTAAATCCAGAGACTAGAGGCCACCCTAAGATCACCTGAATTATCTAAGTTTAAAATCATATTATAAAAACAAAAACAGCAAACACAAACATAAACATAAACATAATCACTTGCCTGCTTTGTTGAGACCAGGGCCTAAAAGACGAGGAATCTGCTTGATGACAGCTTCAGATGCTAAGAAGGCATGATACTTCTTAGCTAGCTTCTTAACAAGTTTTTTGTTCTTGTTAAGTTTCTTGAGTGCTTCCACATCCATGTAGTCCATGCCAATCTTCCCAGCCTGAAGCAAAAAAACATAAAAGAACCCATATTATATTCAACCTTTAAGATAGTACATGCTATACCCTGATAGGTATATACGGGGTGTATAGATTGGCGAATCCGCTTTTTTGATGGGTCTAAAACATCTTTATCAGAATAAAAACGTATATGATAAACACTATCTATATAACACATTTGAAGCAGTGAGATTTTAAGTATAATTACAAAATGCGAATCCAAAGAATTTGAGGTTCGTACCTGTTCGACATGCTGAGCATCACCAAGCATGCAAACTTTCATCTTGGGACGAGGAATGTGAGGAAGCTTGACGGAACCGCTGAAACGCTTGTCCTTCTGAGGATCATAATTCTTCAGACCGATTTGCAGCTCAATCGTCTCCACAAAGTTTCGCTTTTTCTCCTTTGCGTCTCTGCAAATAGTGGAGATGGCCTCCCTCAAAGCCTCACTCGAAAGCTTACTGCTAACACGAATATTAAATGATTAAAATAAATTGTAACGCGATAACAAAAGCAGCATAAACTTCGAATTCTGCAACTAATGATAAAAGTTAAAAGCAATCAAACGCAAGTAACGAAAAATTAAGGTACCTCATGGTCGCTGCCTCTTCGTCCCAAAAGTTGCTGAAAAATATTGAAAATCAAACATGAGATTAAATACAAAAAAAAAAAAAAAAAAAAAAACTGGCAGTTGACGAGCATAACACATTTTTCGAAAATCACATAACAACGAATAGAAGAGAGAGAGAGAGAGAGAGTGGAGAACCTGAAATGGTAATGCGAAGAAGGCAGCCGAGTGATTGAAGAGTAACCATAAGAAGGAGACCTTACTTAAACCCTACCTAATCACGTGCTCTGCCTTTCCCACGTGTATTTTATTTTATTTTATTTTTTAAATATTACAATAATTCGAAATTTGAGAGTGAGGGAGGAATGTCAATGGTACAGGTCGGGGACGGGTTTTCTATAATCATCCCCAGTCCCAGATTGTAAGAGAAATACCATCCCCTGTGAATGCCCGTCTTATAATAAACGGTACGAGTACGGGGATTCTTCAATGGGGGATCGGTTTCTTGCCCATACTATCCTCTCCCCAGTAATGTATTTTTTTAATGATTTTTTAATAGAGATTATATCAAAATTATTGAATTATATAAATATTATAATACAAAATCGGTAACAATTAACAAACTCATCAATTATAGTATAACACAATTTATTAATAAACCCTGAAAAGAGAGGGAAAGTTACACCGAAAGTTGTAGTTATATATATATATATAACCGGTACTGGGATGGGTCGGGACGAGGATTGAAAATCCCAAAGGCATACCGAAATTAAATCCGGGATCGAAAAAATTACCAAGCCCATACCACAACGCAAATGGTAGGCACTAAATCCGCCCCTAACGGGACAGGTCCCCAGACCGATATGTAATTTTGACATTCCTAGATGAGAGTAGTGGTCTGAGTGTGAGGAGCATTACCACCGGACCAACATCATCTTAATTCTAGTCCGCGTGTAGTCAATTAATTTATCAATTTTTACTGACAAATTACTTACTACTACTTAAAGTTTGATAATTTACACTCTCACAAACAACTTAATCAAAAACTAACATTAGCCTCTTATGTCGTTAGTGTTTGACCGTTAGTGTTTGACCGTTAAGGTTAAGGTTGACCATGACAAAAGATTAAGAGATGGAAATACCACTAATACCATTAAATAAAAAATTAGGAAAAAGAAAACAAAATTTTTAAATCTCTACCGCCCATGTCTTAAATGGACGTTAAAGATATGCCTATAAAAAAATTATGAAAAAAAAAATTATTAAAAAAAAATAGATAAATGAATATTCATAGTCTATGTTATTTTAGATCAGTGATTGTGATCAAATGAAAAATCAAATGAAAAAGGAAACGGTTGATGGACATCCATCTCTCCGTCAATGGAGACCCTTATGTGGGATCTTCATTTTTGTTTTACATATATATTTTCTCATTATAAAATGTGTGCTCTAACGTTTCACTTGATGGTGAATCGGTGATATGCAAATGGAATTCTCACTTTTTTCGTATTGTTGTCATTTATGGGCCGTTTGGTATGAAGTAATCAAAATATATAATCTGATTTCTGAGAAAGTTAAATACAGTAATGTGATTCTTGATAAACCTGCATAGATGTGTTTGGTTGCGTATGAGAATATTATGTCAGATTTCTGGGAATGTTAGATAATTGTGTTTGTTGCATATGGAAATCTTTTTGTCTTTAAACATAAAAACATGCCGAAATTAATTTTAAAATAAAAAAATTAAACTTTTCTCAGTAAATAAAATAAAAAATTAAACTTTTCTTAGTGAATAAATTGAATCAGATGAACCTCCAATCTCCTCATTAGCTCATCTCCCATCAATTTCAAATTAAAAAAAGACAATTTAAAAAAAAAGAAGGAAAAGGCTGAGGATAGAGACTGGAAAAACCCAGATATTTCTTCTCATGGAAGCTCGAAGAGCATCCATCTCAAATGGAAGTCAATCGGCTAGAGGACGGCGATACGAGCAACTCAGTTTCAACGGAAGCTAGCGACTGTCACAGATCGCTTCGGTGAGAAACAAGCCCTCCACGACGGCGGAACAGATTCTCCATCGTCGATGGAGTGAAGTTGTTTGTTGCTACTTGTTGCAATTTATTTTCTTTTTCTATTGGTGATGGTTTGTTTTGTGAAAATTTGGAAGCGATGTTTGGGTGATGTATGTTGGATTTTGGGAGTTATGGTTGTATTTTGATAAAGATGAAGTTGGCTATTGTTTAATTGATGAAAGTTATGTTTTGAAGCCTGAAAATTTGGTGTATGGATAGTGAGAAAGTATAAGAAAATTAAAGAATAAAACTGGAAAGTTTTTAGAAGAATTTTTATTTGGACTAATCCTAGATATCTATTTTGAACTTTTCTGTTTTTGTTTAATTTTAGTTTTTTATTTTATTTTTAAAAAAATTGTTTTGTTTTTCAACGGAGATACATTTAACTTAAAAAAAAAAATTAATTTATTGTGGAATCCACGATGAGAATTGAATGGAAGGGCATCTGAAACCCATCTATTGGGGTGGGTTTCACATTACCCCCATGGATGTTAAAATGATTCCCATGGTAATAACTTTCCGGGAATCAAAAAACACAAACCTAATAACAAACATGAAAATGTTATTAGATTTTCATTCTCATACAAATATTACCCCATACCAAACGGCCCCTATGTTTAATTCAAGCCAAGGGTTCATCTCGGAGCATTTTCAAATGTCTGAAGTCTTTTCCAATCAGTAATTCAAATCATACAAACTCTGCAAATCGGTAATTCCGATCATTAAATCATCATAGTTCTAGCCTTCTAGACAGGCAATTGGTGGACTCCTATCAAAGTCTTTCCCAGGTAGTACTCAAATTACTGGAATCAAAACTTCTCACAGTTGAATTTTCTTCTAATCTGACCGAATTGCTAAAGCTCTCGTGACAACTCATAATTCAACGTAAAATATATCACCTATTGACCATTTAACATTTTTGCTCAACTAGTTTCATGAGATTTTCAATAGTACAAGACTATGATACTAACATCGTTCTTTTTTTTTTTTCTCTTTTTTTTTTCCCATGACGTTGGGCGTTACACCATGTCAACCAAGGCAAGATAAAATGTCAGGAAACAAACAGGGAAATAACAAGAGTAAAATTTTGTAACTGAACAAGACAATGTTTCTGAACAAATTATCAATCTTGACAATTCATGTAAATTTAAAATTTTCAAAAACCTAGTTGCATACCAAGCTTGAAGAACAAGTCCTGATGAACTCTTATTGCAATGGCAAAAGCTGCCACCCAATACATGGATGTACTCTGAATTCAAAACGGAACTTCAAAATGACAAGAAAATTCAATATCTACTCTTCTGATTGCCTTTGCCCCAGAACAGAAATGTCCTCATACCGTTTCTGCAGTACACCAAGAAAATTTAAATCCATGTCAGCAGGGACACTTGCAGAAAGCTCTTGCAATAATAAATGATTTTAGTTTAAGGTCATAATAATACTTAGCAATCTTCAGATTATTACTATCATTAAAGCATCTTATAGGATGATAACCATGAATGCAATTAACTATTTACTCTGATTTCTAATTCGCAAATGATTATATCAAACGTTCACCAAATATGATTCACATTTCTTGATTGCAGAAATTAAACACCTGACAATCTGCTCATATATTTCCCTCATACCGTACAATTACTTCAACTATCATTTTGATAAATGGTGGTTATCATTAATCTTGCAGTCACCCACCATTAACTAACATATTAATCAGTACAGTATACAAACTAAAACCATCTTATCAGAAATACTTAGGGTGACGTTTTAATATATATATATATATATATATATTAATTTTCCAATGATGACTTTTTACAATGCACACTTTAAGCACCTTTAATGAAATTGCTTGTGATCAAATGTTTTTCGATGAGATTTTTTGTATGTATCCCAAGAAAATTAAAATACACATTTGGTAAAATTTGGAAATTTTTTGGATTTAAGAACTATTTTTCTTATATTTCCCTATATTTAAATGTTTTATCTTCAAAAAAATTCGGAAAATATTAGTTCTTGAACCCGATTTTTTTTAAAATTTTTTCCAAGAATGTATTTTAATGTTTTCACCATCCATACAAAAAATCAAATCAAGATTCAATATATTCCAAACAATTTTTTCAAATGTGCTTAAAGTGTGCATTGTAAAAAGCCCTTATTGGAAAATTACAATATATATATATATATTACTGCTGGATCCAAATGGTAGATAATGCTTTAATTTTTTTTTTTTTGCATTTTCTTTCCCTACATATGATCTAAAAACCCTTCAAGAACTTGCTTGCATAAATTTTGAGATAATAACCCTTCAAGAACTTGCTTGCATAAATTTTGAGATAATAACAAGGATAATCCTTGATAACTACATGCAAATTAGTAAGTTGTTAATGAACCGATCCCTTCATAATCAACTATCAAGGTATAACTTACAAAGCAAACTAAGAGATGCAAACACAAAAAAAAGTATGCGTTAGCTTGACCCACTTTTCATTAATTGAGGGGGACTTGTTTAGCAGAAACATGTCATTTTCATTCCATAAATACACATGTATTGTCATCATTCATAAAGCTAATTAATAAGAGGGAGTCGAAAAAAAAAACTAACCTACACCAGGGGTTAATAGTCAATTGGCAATCTCATATGGAGTTATGGACGGCAAATGATAGTTTAAACTACTTGCTGCCATGATAAAAGTTTTAGCTAGAGAAACAACATATGCTGATTAACAACATTGGAACATATTTAAAACTTTGTAAATACGAAATGTAAATTCTGTAAGCTGAAATGACAAATGTTATTGATGGCATGCAGAAATGCATTAAAACCAACATAGACGAATAAAGATATCATAGCAGATGTATTACCCCAACATTGTTGTTCTCCCAGATCTTCTTAACTCCATAATCAACGGCCTACATCAGGTAAATCAATTATGATAAGAACCCCCACATGACCAATAACCCAAAAAAGGTAAAAGAAATACAAAATCAAGGTATCGATGCCATGGTAAAAGAACAAAAATTTCTAACATGATTTGAACAAAGAACAAGCAAATCCAAACATAGTCCTTTATGATTTTTTTAAATAGGAAACACAAAACTTTGTTCATTTTACAATTGATTTAATAGAAAATGTGACAAAAATAATATAGTTATACAATTAATATAACTCAATCATGCTTCATATAATAATAACGTTAACGCAAACAAAAAATCAAAACTTTTCAATCACTCGTTCACTTTATCACCAACCAATCACAAATACAATCCAAACAAAGTATCATTAGATACTGAATCAACAAATTAATAAGATAACATAAATATTTACCCGTTCACCGGCGAAAGCACCAGCAATGATGAAGGTGACATAGATGGAGTTACGGCGCATGATAACTCTGTAAAGACCTTCGAAGAGGCCTCCTTGATTTCTACGAGTCGTATATTCCATAGCGATTCGTTTAGGAAACTAAGTTACTCTGTCGATTGACAATTCGATTTGCGGTTAGGGTTTGCAAAGAGATCTCGATTGCGTTGAAACGTCAAATGTTGAGCATGTGTCTGTGCGAGTCAGATGATAATTTCTGGTTAAGAGCTCGAAAACGGAGTTCATAAAGAAGAAACAAACAATGCATTTGTAAAAAAAATTAAGGCAACGACAACTTCAAAACTGAAAGAGAAGTTCTTACTCTTTGAACTAAGAATCAAATATTTACTATAAGCTCATCCAGTCACTTTGAACCTTGAACACCCAAAAAACAATCTATCTGTCCAAAACTTCTAATCTCAAATTTCATATCTATATGGACCCTCACGCATAGCAAATCCAGAACCGAGTATTGAATCTATCACATAACCTAATAAATTACAACAGCAACCTGAAACTTCCATATCTCTCTTTTTTTTTAATCTATAACATTTATTGTGATATATATGAATCACTGTAAAGCGCAAAAAATTTAACACGAGGAAAAAATATACACAGCATGATGTCAGCTCTTGAGAAAAGGAGGCCAGCCAAGATTCAAAGAAAGTTTTTGAAAGAATATTTCTCTCTAGATTGATAAAGCTTTCATTTGAATGTGGAGAGGACCACTCTCCAACCTTAGGTCAGCCTTCTAATTTCATGCCCTGTGCTCTAATTTCCAGCAATGTCCAGACTTAAAACAACTTCTTTTTCTTCACAATTTGACATTTCTATGAAAAATTATCATACACTTGTAGCCTTTAGTGCTTTTCACATGCATTTTCCCAGACACAATTATATTAATACACACATCTATCCCATCCAGGAACAAAGAAAAATTCTTCTATTAAAATTGAAAAGTTGGTATCATAATAAATCATCAAAATGAGCAGTAATTAACCAGATGTGAATTGAGCGTACTAGAATGGAGTGCAATAATGATGTTTTCGCATGTCATCATTCATGAATGCATAAGTTCCATTATCTTAAAACATTCACTTCAGTTTTATATATGCACTGCATGATTAAATAGTCTTCTCTTATGTTTATATAATCAAAATTGGTAAGATGGAACCAATCATTTCTAATCTTCACTCACAAAAAACCGAAAACTCAATATATTATTGCATTACTCGGATCCAAGAAAGTATAACAAAATCAATTTAAAAAGAAAAGGAAAAAGCGAATATATCAGTTGAATAAAAGCAAGATCGATTAAACGAAATTGAGACCCAACTATTAATCACATCATTAAATTGCAAAATGAGAACATATAATAAATAACAGCACCAATAACAAATATTGGATCAAAAGTGAAGCAATTGAACATGCAAAGATAAAATTCAATGGAAAACAAAAGTGGGGATGAACCGATACCTGTTCGAAGAAATGCTTGACAGAGTCTAGGAATTTTTTGTAAATAAAATGTCGAGATTTTAGAAGCCGGTGATGAAGTGTTCAAGTTCAACCCTAGGATCGGAGAGAGTTTTGGGTGCATCCGATGCACCATGCTTCTCCCACCCTGATGCTGCCACATCAGCAACTTAGATGACATGGCAGCATCAGGGTGGGAGATACATGGTGCACCCAAGTTTTAGTCCTAGGATTGATATAAAATATAAAAATTTTGATATTGCTCTGATAACCCTATAGTTTGGAGAATTATTAACATACTCACCTTGTTTTGTCAAATATTTATTCACCCCTAGGTTTTTTTAGAACCATCTTATTTACAATATATATATTTATATATATGTATATATACAATTTTTCTATTGTTAGTTCGTCGTGATATAAAATATATTAGGACGAAGAATGTGGACCATTATATTTCCATTATTATTCATTTATTATCAATAATTACGTAGAATTATATCAAGATACGTAATATGAATGGATTTTCCCATTTTTTTTAAAATAATTTATCTTAAATAAATTGTGTATTTAATATACTATCTCTAGAAGAAAAAAAAAATATAAATGATAGTGTAAATTAAATAGAATAACTATATTTTGACATAAAGTTCTTCTATAGGTATAAACTTATTATTCATCATAAACTAAAAATTTATTATTAATATTCTTGTTTATGTTAAATTGAATGAATTCTTGAAATATAATATGCTTTATGAATATATGATATTGGCCTCTTTCAATTTTTGTGGAATTCAATAATGAGCAAGTTTGTCACCATTAGAGAATAGAGAATTAACATGCTAGACTAGGAGTCCAGGATGCAACTCAATTACTTTCACACAAAATTTTAGAAACTATTTAATTTGCAATTCTAAGAAAATATTTATGATTATAAAAATCTTAGAATACAATTTGGTAATAAAAAAATACTACAATAATGTGTAACTTTTTATCATATTAAATATTGGATGAATTTTTATAAAATTGTTCAATAATTATTATTAAACTTTACAATTAATCGTAAGAAAGATGGTTCGTTTGGAATAACTTTTACTTTTGGCTTCTAGCAATGGAAGAAAAGAAGTAAAAACCTAAGCTTTTCAGTTACCGTTTGGATGATGTATTTCAAAAGCTCTTTTGTATCTAGAAGAGCTTCTGGGATTGTTTGGTTGAAACGTTTTAAAATATTTACTAGTTACAGAATACCTATTATGCCATAATTATAATAAATTATTAATAACATAGCTAAAATTTATTTATATTTAATTTTTTTTTTCAATTAAAATAATTGATAATGATAATAATTTTGAAATAAACTCAATAAAGTTAAGAGACATTGCATAAATGTCTCTTTTTATGTTTAAAAGAGCAAAAATGTCCCCTCCTTGATAAACTTGCTAAAATGTCTTCTATTGAAGTTCACTTTACATATAATGTCCACTACTGGACCAATTTACACTTCCCATGTAAAGTTAGCTAAAATACCCACTAAAATATGTGTTTCCCACAATTACCCTTCCCTTCCCTTCCCTCATTTCTTCCTTCCACGAGATTGAACTCCCCCCATCCTTCTGACCATAGTCATCTATTCCCTTCTTTGGGGGTTGAACTTTGTTTCATCTCTTCAATATCTAATCCTATTCCGTCTCCTTTTTCAGTACTCCGATTCCCCATTCCTTCACAAAGCGATTCCAAAATCCATTTACAAACCCTAAAAATAGAGAGATAGAGGCGAGATACCCCCAGCGAATCTGACGATGGTGGATGATGGGTTTCTCTCCGTATTCTTCATAACTTCGTGTTTAAGCTTGATTTTGAGAAAATCTAGGGGCTTTACAGAGACCAAAATTGTTATGTTAAAAGAGGAGGATCCTTGTCGCTATGGCATATAGATCGAAGGCAAAGATATCGAACATTCTTGTGAGTAACAAACTTTTTCCCTTCAAAAGCTTGAGTATATTGGTTGTTTATTTTGTTGTTGGTGTTGTCTTTTGTTGGATAGAGAAAATCAATGACCATATATGATTGTGATGAGTATTTAGTTGTGATGATTATGCTAAAACCATTTATGTTATAATTATGATGAGTGTTGTATTTAGTTGTCATGATTATGCTGAAACCATTTCCGTTTTGCTATGTGTGTTGTCTTTTGTTTCTGTTTTGCTTTGCTTTGTTGCTTTGTTTTGTTCCTTTTGCTCTACTCTGTCCCCTGTTTTCTTTTTGCCTTAATTATCCAGCTATGTATGATGTTTGAGTTTGGATTTAAGGTTGCGTGTCGGGGTTCCGGGGTTCCATTGCCTCCCCGCCTTAACTTGTTTCTTGGTGGGGATGGAGAACGAACGTGGAACCCCAACCCGTGAATGGGGGTGAAGTGATGTTCCGTTGTTGTTTCCCTTTTTTGTGCTTGATAACTCTGTCGAGGGCTTGAAATGCGTTTTCATTGCTTCAAATCAATTTATAAGGCTTGAAATCAATTTATAGGGCTTAAAATCAATTTACAGGGCTTTAAATAAAATTACAGGGCTTTAACTCAAATTACAGGGTTTTAAAAATAATTCTCTGTGGCTTTATAAATCCATGCCCAGGGCTTCAAAATAAATTGTTTTACTTACCAATAGGTTACAGGTTTTAAATGGTTAGGTTTCAAGGCAATTGTTTCTATCCTTACAGGTCAATGTCTTTAGTATAGGTTCATAAAGGGATACGATGGCTAGATTCTTAGTGCACTGCGATAGACATTGGATTGGTAACCAAGTGATGGGTCCAATTTCCTTTGCATGTAATGAAGACAAATATAGTAAATTGTTGGAAACAATATGTCACTGGATTAGGGTCAGTAGTTAAAGATTCAAGAAAAGGATAAGTTCAGAGCTTACAACGGCGAAAGGGACTTGTACATTATCTATTATGAGCGATGTTGATGTATCATGTTTGCTTTCTTATAATCAATCCTCCTAGACTGAAATTAAGGTCAAAGTCGTAGAAAGATTTGTACCGCCAGAGGCAGCTGAAAATGTATTTCAAACTCCGATGAAGTTAAGAAATACAACAATCCACTCATGTATACCGTCAGTTTTTAAACCCTCCAGTAATTCAGAATCCCCAGTTGGTACTCCATATTTCAAGTCAGTGAATGGTAGCAACCAGCCGTTTAGGTCCGTGCCTTCCCCCAGGATTTACATTGACAGAGAATGTTCAGGGGACTCCAGCATCGACTAAAAATCATGCAAAAGATGTGGTGGATGATTCTAATAGTTCTGAAACCTCCGATACAGATGATGAGACTTGTAGTAACGGCAAGCGTCAACAGGCGGTAAAGAAGCTTCAACAGATGTACCCATCAGTTCTACACCTTCTACGACGACATGGTGGACAATACCGGGGTCTGAACTGTACTCAATTTAACCCATTAGATCAAAGGATTTGTTTGAAGACAATAGACACTTAGGACTGATATACAAAGGACATGTTCAAGGATAAGAAAACGTTGAAAGGGGCTCCAAGCATGCATGCATTGACACAGAGGTTTGAGTGCAAGGTTAGACGATCGAATCATACACCATTCCTCGCAATATGTAAAAAGAGAGATTGTCAATGGGTGTTTAGGGCAGGGAAGTTGAGAAATGGGACCTACTGGCATGTTACACATGTTGATAATGAGCACACATGTCTTGATAATGGAAACTACAATGTAAATTTTCACCCTGTAAGTTGCCATGTAATAGGCGAACTATTTTCAAGAAGGTTTGCTGATCCAGGACGCAACATCCATCCTAAAGATATAATTTGTGACATGAGGGATAAACACGACATAAACCTCTCATACAATAAAGCCTTCAGATCTAAGGACCGCGCTTTACATTCGATTTTTGGTGATCCGTGGGAGTCATTTAACATGTTGCATGAATACTTTCATATGTTGGTAAAATCAAATCCGGGGACTGTAACGAAGATTGAAACCGATAGGAAAAACCGGTTCAAATATGGATTCATGGCTCTTGGTGCTTGTATAGAGGGATTCATTACAGTAATTAGGCCAGTTATTGCCGTCGATGCTACCCACTTGAAGTCCAAAACCAGGGGTGTTTTGTTAGTTGCGGTGTGCAAGGATGGTAATGAGATGATATACCCTTTAGCATTTGGGTTTGCAAATTCTGAAAACATAAAGATGTGGACATGGTTCATAATGCAACTTCGCGGAGTGGTCTTGCATCCCGAACTTGTGATGATAGTTTCGGATCGACATACATGTATCTCTAATGGCATGAGATCAAAATTCGTCGATGCAGCACATGGGGTTTGTGCATACCACTTAGGCCAAAAATCTGAAGTAACACTGCAGGAAGCGAGGTGACGTGATTAATCTTTACTATCGTGCTACATATGTGTATCATGTGGAGGAATTCAATCATTTGATGGCTGAGCTGAAAGCCATGCATCCTAAGGTTTACGGTGAGCTCCTAGAGGTTGGGATACAGAAGTTTTCAAGTGTCCATAGCCTAGAAAGAGGTACCATATGATGACTACAAACATTGCCGAGTCAATGAATTCTTGTCTACTTGTAATCCGGAAGCTGCCTATCACATCAATTGCCGAATTTATCAGAGATTTGTTGCAACGTTGGTTCCATGACCGACAAAGTAATGCAAGAGAAACGTCCACATTCTTGACTCCTGATGCAGACCAACATAACAAAGACAGGGTATTACCATCGCAACGGTGTGAGATTCACCCCATTGATTTCAATAGATTCAAGGTAGACAACAAATGGAATGAAGCAATTGTTGACTTGGAACAACGTTCATGCTCATGCCGTGAATGAGACTTAGATAGGCTGTCGTGTATTCATGCCATGGCTGTTGCAATGTATGGTTACATAGTGTTTAAATACATTCTATACCAGAGATGATCAAAATCTAATTGTTGGTCTGCATATTTGTGTCTTTTGTACCAAGTTTTAAAGGTATGCCCATCAACGCATTATGTTCTGACTTTTTCATAACTGGATGGCTGAAACAGGCTTACGCCATGGCTGTGAGCCCTGTTCCAAAAGCTGAAGCTTGAGACATTATCGATGATGTTCGTAATCGTGTTGTGTTGCCATGGAAAAAAAAGTGATTGACAGGCCGGAAGACCAAAGAAAAATCTTACACCTTATGTTGGGGAGAAACGAAAGCAACAAACGTGTGGGAATAATGGGCAAAAGGGATACAATAAAAAAAATTGCACGAGCCCATCATGTATCATAGGGAAACGAACAAAAAAAACCACGTACTTGTAGCGTGTGTAACAAAGAAAGACATAACAAACTTAAGTGCCCGGATAGGGATAACACACCCGACCCTAGTTGGCACCCTACCTAAGCTTGGATGACACTGACGCAGACACAGACGATGAAGAAGTTGATTGTTAGGTATGGGTGAGACTCATCCTTTCCTTATAATTTTATTTTTTGGAAAAAAATCTTTGACAGTCTGTAGTTGCTTACACTTTTTCTGTTGCATGCACATACATCTTCACTATAGGTTGACATGCAGGAGCACAAGAAAGTTGTTGTTGTGATGGTGGTGTAGTGTCTTGTAAGGAATAATGTCTTCTATGGTTGTGGTTATGGAGTATGTCTTTACTGTAGAAAGTTGACATGCAGAATAATGTCTTCACTGTAGTATGTCTTCTATGTCTTTTTACGGTTTTAAGTTGTTACTCATGTTTTTTAGTTGAGAAGCAGGAGCAGCCACAACCGCCCCCCCCCCCCCCAAGCATGGGGGCCTTGTATGGAATAATTGTGTATTATGGAATATTTGTTGTGGTCTTTTTATGGAATAATTGTGTGATGGTCTTGTATGGAATAATTGAATTATTATGGAATATATTGTTTTCTGCCTTGTATTGTATTGTTGAAGCCTAGAAACATTACAGTTGAGGCTCTGGAATCGAGATTGAAGCCCAGAATCACTATACAGGGCTTAGATTGTATCCTTTTCTATTTAACCTTTTATTTGGTCGACAATTTTAAATTTTTTTCCGATTGTACGGTTATGCTACTTGGATATTTGTTTCCTATATTGGTTATGCTACTTGGAATGGATGGGGTTATGCTACTTGCATATTTGTTTCCTTGTTTTATATTTCAGCTACGGGATCCAAACAAAAGACATTCAAGCTATGGATTAACAATTTAGTACAAATAAAGTTCATGGGCTTCAGAACAAAACAATTCATTTCATTTGCCCCATCAAAATAAAACACAACCAAACGCGAACCAGCAACACTAAAACAACTGGAAGAACATTAATGTTTTAAGCCATGGATATGGATATAATGGAGCATAGCAGTCCTGCGAGACTGAGCTTGAAATTATTTATTATTTCCAACACTGGAAGAACAGTAATCCGGCAACCATAAGAACATTAATGTTACATCTAGATGATGTTTCAATGAAAAGAAGATGGTTTTTACAACAACAAAGATGGGGGTCATCACCTTTCATAAAAGATGACCTTTACTAACCATTGTATGTGTTTGTGTGTTTGTGACTTACAATGTTTCATCCATGTTTGTTTGTGACTTACAATATTTGAAAATAAATGACCTTTACAACCATTGTGTGTGTTTGTGACTTAGTGACTTACAACCTTTCATCCATTTTAAATATCTTGTCAGTTCTCTATTACATTCTCACATCTATTTGTGTATCATTTTTATTCTTACAATGGTAGAAAACAACAAAAGAAATCAACTTGGCAGGAAAACTGATGCCAAACTGGGTTGAGTCCATTTTCAAATGTCTCAAGCAAAAGATTACAAATGTAGAAGACACCATCCGTGAAGAGCGTGCAAATGTTGGACGCCTGACAACCGACAATGCAGTTTTGATGGCGAAAGTTGGAACCTGGAAGCAGAAATTATCAATTTACATGTTTAGATGGAGGCAAGAGACAATAAAGTGACCAAGTTGTACACTCTAATTGAAAAAATACAGAAGAAGATGTTGGACTACAATATTCCACCATCTCCATGAAGAGAAAGGAAGATGTTTGGGGTGCTATGTTATTTATGTGTTCTATAGAATAATAATTAGCGTTTTGTGCTAAATATTATTTCCATACAGGAGACTTGAGACTGTGTTTTTTTTAATTATTATTATATCAGATATAATATCTGCTGAAACGACGGGGCTTGCACAATATTCTGCAACATGTCATGTTGACAAAGCAGCAAAAAGGCACATCAATATGCCTTGAACAAACATACACATATACCCCACCCCTGAACATTAACAAAAACATTTATCAACTGCCCCATATATACAAAATTATAAACACAAACGAAAAACCTAAACTTAAACCTAAACCTAAACATAAACTTACTAAAATAAACAACCTTTCACACATATTTGCCCACTATTACTCCAATTACAAAAATGATGAGAAACGGAAACAACATAAATTTGTTGTTTTGAACCCATTGAGTGTAAAGGACATTATCTTCCATGGTAACAGAACTCTGATTTGAATGTTATTCACGACTGCGGATAGCTTCATAAGCTTCATCCACCGTGCTAAATTTCTGGAAAGAAGCACTCTGAAATCCATCAACTTGTTCATGACATTCAGGCCAACTGTAAAACACTCCAGTTTTCCTTCATTTGAATACAACATATACCGCAGTCTTCGTCATTTCATACAACACACTGATATATGTAAACAAATCAAAAAAAAAAATAGCAACCACATTTGAGGTATTATTTCGCAGATATTTTATCATGACAGAACAACAAGCAAAATCCACAAACTTAAACTTAAAACTAAACAGGAAACCTAAACATAAACATAAATCTAAACATGAACATGAACATTAACATATAATATCGTAATAAAAACCAGTTCTAGATAATAGGGCACATAAGTTTTAAAAAAGAAATTACTGACTGTATGACTTCAAAAAACGAATAAGAAATAAAATGAAATTACCAACCGTAAGCTTATCTGAAAAATATAAATGAAATGACGAGCAGTGGGCGCTGGTCGTGAGGTTGGGGTTTAACAGAAATAAGAAGATCGGGATGTATCCGGATGTGGAAGATGGGGATGAGGGGTGTGCAAATAGGAAACAAAATCTGAAGATGTGAAGTAATGCTTTTAGGGTGCCTGAGGTTGGTTTTGAAAGAACAAGAAGTGGAATCACCTAAACTAAATAACCTTACCCAAATGAATGAATGTGGGATCCAGCTGTGGTCCACTTTCATTCGATAGTGGGATCCAACTGTGTTCCACAAACAACTAAACATGCAATAATTTTAAGGCCCAATAACAATCGCATTTGCAGCCCTGGAAAGGGAATTGGAGCCCATAAATATTATACATGACCGGGCTTTAAATGATATGTATTATGGAAATGGAATCGAAAATAGTATGTTTTTCCATATTATTGAGCCCGGGGGTGGGTGAATGACAGGGCTTGTAATTTATTAATTACAAATAAATATTTAAATATTATTAAGTGGAAATAAAAGGAGACATTAATGTAGTTTAGGGGACTTCACAATCTAAAGGGGGTGTATTCAATTAGGATTTCAAATGACTTTTAATGACTTTTATGGAATTAAAAAGTTTGGGTGTATTCAATGTAGAATTTTAAAGATTCTATAAAAGTCATGGGGTATTAAATAAAGACTTTTATAGACTTTAAAAAAGTCTTTAAAAATCATGTGATATTCAATTAAGACTTTTTAACAGTCTATAAAAGTTAGGAGGTATTCAAAATATCAATGACTTTTAAATATCAATGACTTTTAGTTATAACAAATCTCACAATTTGTCTATCATTCCTACCGAAGACTTTGAATGATTTTTTTTTTAAAATAAAATAAAAAGAATTTCACTTTCAAACATTAATCATCAAACATATGTTATATTTTCAAATAAAAGAACACACATTCTAAACAAATGTTACAAATAAAATAAAATGAATAACTTTTAAAATGAATAAACATTATAAAAAAAAATACAAACATTAACGATCTATACCAAAAAAAAATTAACTAAAAAATAATACAAAACAACTCTCCATAGGCTTTGCAATTAAGGACGAGATTTTTTTTTTTACCTCTATTTTCAAAATAACTAAACAACAACGAAACAAATCAAACGAACTTCATTTATGTTAATTAAAAATAATAAAAGATAAAAACCACTACTCAATCATGCCAATAAACTATAATCAAAGTCGCGTATGAGCGTGACTCTATGTAATTATAATCAATATTAAACCACCCACTTTTATGTGTGAATCTTGTTCAACAACTATGTGCGGTTTTTATGTTTTATCGTCAGTAATTTGAATTAATTTTGGGTAAATTTTTTATACCCATTGACATACTTTCGTAGAGACTTATAAACGTTAATATTATTGTCGATTTACTACATTTATTCTAAAAGTCAATTTATAATATTTTGGCTAATTATAAAATAAAATAAAATTTTGACTAATTATTAAAAAAATTAGGTGCATAATATCTTTATGATGCAAAATATAATAAAATTACAAATAAAAAATTTAAAATCACATATATAGGCAAGAATGTTTTTGTCAAGTTTAATTAACAATGATTTTTTTATTCTTTTTTAAAAAATATTTTTTTATTGATATGAAAAATCTATATAAATTTACTAAAACAAAGTATATATCATTTTTAAAAATCAATAAATGTATATAAATGTTTATGAAAGTCTCTGAAAGTCATTTAAAATAAAAGTATCTGAAAGTCATTTAAATGACTTTCATAGACTTTCATTTCAAATGAAAGTCTATGAAAGTTTTTCATATTTCTGTAAAGTCTATAAAAGTTCATAAAAGTCTATAAAAATCTATGAAATCTGTAAAAGTCATCCAATTAAAAAAGTCTTTTGAAATCCTAATTGAATATACCCTCCTAAATAATAACTGAAAAAAATATATTTTTGTTACATGAAATAGCAATAATGAAAGTAGATGCGTAGATCGGGGGGGGGGGGGGGGGGGGGGGGGGGGTGTGTTTAACATTAATGGTGTCTTTTCATTTAAAAAAATTCTAAGAGGCGGGTGAGTTAAACAAAGCACATCCAGATGAATCCAGATGGCGTTTCAATGGAAACAAGATTTTCAAAATTACCATTGTCACTTTTTATTTTCTCATTTATTATTTCATACATTTGACTTATACCTGTTACACCATTGTGACGTTTGATACATTATAAATATAAATACCCCATCCCGTCACTGTTACATCTATTCACTTCAATTTGTTTCTCATTTCTTGTTCATACAATGGCAAAAAACAACAACAAAAAGAAAACGTTGGCAGGCAATTTGATGAAACAGACAAGCTTGAATCCATCTTCACACGTCTAAAGGAACATATTGCAAATGCAGATAACACCATCCATGAAGAGCGTGCAAATGCTGGACGACTGACTGTTGGCAATGCAGTTTTGATGGGAAAAGTTCAGAACCTAGAAGCAGAAATTATAAATTTACATGTTCAAATGGAGGCAAGAGACAATGAACTGAACGGGATGTACACTCTAATTGAAAAAAATGCAGAAGAATATGTTGGACTTCAATATTCCACCATCTCCCTAAAGTAAACCTTTATGGTTATATCCACAGAAGTTCGTGTTTGATGTTCTATCTATGTATTTTTTGTTTTTAATTCTGAAGTGTTTGTGTTACTACTATGAATGAAAAGATAATATTTCCTTAATCCCTTACACAATATCTGTCAATCATCATCAATAGAGATCTACCACATGTTATATTCAATTAGATTATAGTGGAAATATACGGAAAAGCATAAACAACATTTTGCATTTAAACATAAACAACATTTTACACATATGCAAAAGGAATACTACTCTGCTAACAAAAACAATACGAAACACAACTAGATAAAAAAAACATAATAGGGCATAGAAGTCTGATAACAAATTGTAGAAGACAGAAGACTTTAAACATAAACATAACCCTAAACAGAAAACTTTTAAATATAAGCATATCACCGAAAATAAAAACCAGTTCTGGATAATAGGGCATAGAAGTCTTTCCGAAATAAATTAGAGGTAGAAACTATTCTTGCTTGTAACTATGATTTAGTTCGTAAGCTTTCATTCCCTATGACCCATTTCTGGATAATAGGGCCTCAGGTTTTCAAAGAAAAGTCTGTAGGGTTTGAGCGTTTGAAGAAAGAAAGAAGAAAGAAGAAGTGGAAAGGAAATGAAATGGCTGGGTTCAATAACCTAATAACTAATGAAGGTTTTAGTTCCTACAATGAGAGATCCAGCTGTGTTCCACTTTAAGACAAGTGGATCCAGCTGTGTCCCACTAACATTTGAAATGCAATATTTTTTAGGCCCAGAAAAGAATACGGTTGAAGCCCCGGAAGCGGAATTGAAGCCCAAAATTATGACATTTTTATATTAATTTTAGACTCCATGACATTTGTTCCTGCCATCTTGTATGAGACGCCTTAGTGACACAATATGTTGTTACCTAAGGTGATAATGTGATCCAGATGTGTTCCACAAACTTTAAAAAAAAATGCACCATTTTTGAAGCCCAGAAACATTGCAGTTGAGGCCATGGAATCGGAATTGAAGCCCAGAATCACTATACATGGCTTAGATGGTATCTTTTTCCATTTAAATTATTTTTTTCGACAATTTTAAATTTTTTTCCTGATTGTATGTCACTTGTTACACAACATGTGGCAACACATTAGAACTTCGATACCAACGATACTGCAATACAATACGTGAAGCCTTAGTCATACAATATATAGTAATCTAAAGTAATAGTGCAAATGTTATAAACTACTATGACAAGTGAGAAGTGTTACTAACCAATTGTAATGGACTTGGTCAAGGGGTATTTTTATGACCGCCGGATGGTCCCGAAAAACTCTATAAAGTTGCCCACCTATGTCCCATCCACAATGGACCGTCTCGATCGGGAAGGAAATTAATGGACCCACATCATCGGATACATAAACAAAAGACATTCAAGCCCTGGAATAATTTGTCAATCTCGAAAATAAAAAGGACTAGTGTGATCCATCTGGGTTCAATAGCTGGACCGCAAGCTCATACCCAGATGAAGCCTAGAAGCCCATTAATATAAGTGAAAGCCCACTTGTTGAATTACCTAATACCCCATGGAGTTGCGGGATCCAGCTGTGGTCCACTTTCAGTCGTTAGTGGGATCCAGCTGTGTTCCACAAACTTTTAAAAAAAAATTGCACCGTTTTTGAAGACCAGAAACATTGCAGTTGAGGCCCTGGAATCGGAATTGAAGCCCAAAATCACTATACAGGGCTTAGATGGTATCTTTTTCCATTTAAATTATTTTTTTCGACAATTTTAAATTTTTTTTCCGATTGTACGTCACTTGTTACACAACATGTGTCAACACATTAGAACTTCGATACCAACGATACTGCAATATAGTATGGGAAGCTTTAGTCATACAATATGTAGTAATCTAAAGTAATAGTGCAAATGTTATAAACTACTATGACAAGTGAGAAGTGTTACTAACCAATTGTAATGGACTTGGTCAAGGGGTATTTTTATGACCGTCGGATGGTCCCGAAAAACTCTATAAAGTTGCCCACCTATGTCCCATCCACACTGGACCGACTCGATCGGGAAAAAATTAAGGGATCCATATCATCGGATACACAAACAAAAGACATTCAAGCCCTGGAATAATTTGTCAAGCCCCAGAAATAAAAAGGACTAGTGTGATCCATCTGGGTTCAATAGCTGGACCGCAAGCCCATGCCCGGATGAAGCCTAGAAGCCCATTAATATAAGTGAAATCATTCTTGAAACCATTAATATAAATGTTAGGTCTTTTATGTTTATGTTTATGTTTATGTTTATTTTATTATTTTGTTCATTGTCAGAATTACTTATGGTTGTCCATAGCCCTAGGTTGTTTGTCATGTTGAATCAGGAGAGAAAGACGAACCCTAGAGTGTTATTTGACCTCAACATCGGCGGCCATCAGATGGGTAGACTTGTGATAGAGCTTTTCGCCGACAGTACCCCTATAACAGTGGAGAATTTTCGAGCTCTCTGCACCGGCGAGAAGGGAATCGGCAGGAGCGGGAAGCCACTCTACTACAAGGTAACAATCTTCCACCGCGTGAATCCCAGGTCCTTGTTCAAGGGAGGAGACTTGACTGAAGGAAACCGACTAGGAGGTGAGTCCATCTACGGCGATAGTTTCACCGATGAAAACTTCGTAAACAAGCACACCGGTCCCGGAATCCTCTCCATGGCCAATACCGGCCCAGACACCAACGATTACCAATTTCTCATCTGTAACGCAAAGACCGAGTGGCACGATGGCCCCAACGTCATCTTCGGTCAGGTCATCGAGGGATTTGACGTCATGAAGGCCATCGAGAAGGTTGGTTCCATTTCCGGTTTGACATTCAAGGTCCTTACAGTCGCCAATTGCGGTCAATTGTCTTGATTTATCGGTTTTGGTGGTTGTAGCGTTTGATTGTTTTATTTTTATTTCATAAGTGTTTATGCCACTTGGAATGGATTATGCTGGCCCCCCTGTATTCATTTTGTATTAGATATTGGTTATGCCACTTTGAATGGATTATGCTATGTAGTAGATATTGGTTATGTTACTTGGAAATTGAAATTAGAATAGATTATGCTACTTGTATTTGTTTCCATGTTTTTATATTTCAGCTACGAGATAAAAAAAAAAGACATTCAAGCCCTGGAATATTTTGTGAAGCCCGGGATTAACAATTTCTTGCAAATAAAAATCCTAGGCTTCAAAACAAAACAATCCATTGCATTCACCCCTCCAAAATAAAACACAACCAAGCCCACAACACTAAAAGTAATGGGCTCCAAAACATAAAATCCAGGGCTTCAAAACAAAACAAAACTTGAAGAACCAATGATGATGCCATCAACAGTAAAACAATTGGGCTTCAAAACATAAAATCCTGGGCTTCACAATAAAAAAATTCATTTCATTACAACGAGGCAGGTGGGCAACCATGATGGGGGCCATAAATCTTTAAAGATACCTAAAATTAATTAAAAAAAATCGAAGCAACCCCACACACTCTGAAAATAAAACAACTGGAAATCCAACTAACCATGGATTATAGGGCTTCAATGGGAAATCCAACTAACCATCAAAACATACAACAAATACACACAACCAAAGCAACACTACTACTATAACGAATGTCAAAATTTCAGCACGCTTTCACCGCAGTCAATGACCATTACGGGCTTGGATGTCAAGCCGGAGCTGGAACCGATCTAGTCAACGGCCTTCAAGACATCAAATCCTTCAAGACATCAAATCCTTCGACCACCTGTCCGAAGATGACTCGCTTGCGATCGAGCCACTCGGTCTTTGCGGTACAGATGAAGAACTGGGACCTGTTGCCTCATGTGCCGGTTTTGGCCATTGACAGGATACCGGGTCCGATGTGCTTCTTTACGAAGTTCTCGTTAGCAAAACTAGGGTCATATATCGATTCACCACCGGTTCCATTTCCGTGAGTGATGTCTCCTCCATGGACCATGTACCCTGTACCATGGTATCACTCGGTGGAAGGTTGATCCCTTGTAGTGGAGTGGTTTCCCAACCGTGCCGATCCCCTTTCTCTCCGGTACAAAGAGCCTGAAAGTTCTCCACTGTTATCGGGGTACTGTCTACGAAGAGCTCCATCACAATTCTACCCGCATGATGACCGCCGATGCTTAGGTCAAGGAACACTCTAGGGTCCGTCATAAGAGTTTCTGCATCTAAGAAAGAACAACAATGTAATAAAGGAAGAGAGAGGGACGAGGCCCAAGGATTTTTTTTAAGTGGTGGGTTGGCAGTGGTGGGCTGCAGCTGTGTTACGACCTAGGCCCAAACTTATTTGGATTCATGTTATGTGGATTCATGTTATGTTTTTTCATTATGGTACACCACCGGTGTACCATGTGTTCCTTATCTAAATGTATATTTTACATGTATTATTCATATAATATGGGATTGAACCTTACCTTACCGGTAATAAATGTGACTTATCAATAGATGACCACCGTGCCCACTTATCAATTATAGGGAATTTGGAGAAAACCCATTAACCATTGTGACTTATCAATGAAAAAAATACATATACAATGTAGTGGAAATGGAAGGAAATGTGCATCAAGCCATAATGATTTACATATTCATTACATATTACATATGTTATTTTTCTATCAAACGAAATATTTCTTAGCTTCAAGAGACATCAGTGCCTGGGCTGTAAAACAAAATATTTCTGGGCTTCAAGACATCATTGTATGGGCTGTAAAACAAAAAATATCTGGCCTTCAAAACAGAAATGCCTAGGCAGTAAAACGAACTTTTCCATTCTAGACCAACAACTATTTCCCCCAGAACTATAAACACCAACAACTATCACAAACACCAAATATTCCATCCCTGGGTTGTAAAACGAACTATAAACTCCAACAACTATTCCATTCTACCAACATCCCTTAGGCTCCAAAACAAAAATTCATGGGTTCCATAATCTTTACATCACCAAACAACAGTTGAACCTATACACATACCTACATAAAGACCTGGTAAAAGGTAGTAAAACAACCTACAACTGATCTAGTGGAAAGGACATTTCGTCATTACTGAAGATGTCCAGTGCCATTGGGTTCCGAATGACGGGTATATCCTTTTGTCCAAAACATCCTTCCATGGTAAAAGCTCTCCAAATAGTAGTAATTCGGCGAACTTTAGCATGAAAGCACCACAGCTGTTACTGCACCATATGAATTTGCAAACATAAATATTGGTATGATGATGATTAAATGTAACCGTACCAAGTTATAAAATTAACTGCCTATCATCTTGTTGAGGAAGATTGGCTGGCAACACATTTTCAGCAGTGAATAGGGTTTGTGTAAGGAGGTATCTTTAGTTGTTCATAGTAGTTTGAATACTTCAGAAGTGAGGGTAACAAATAAAGTAAGCATCGGATGTCTTTCAACTGGTCATTTTTTTCGTTACGTGGGCAAAATGAATCATACATAAGCACTTTTCTTTCTTTAACAAAACTTGACAAAGAACCCAGTGCGAGCCGCCGGTGTTGCAAGGAATCAACACCTGTGTAAAACAATACAAATGTTTATTAAATAAAGATAAAAAGGGTTAAAACAATATGAATCAAAGCTCATGTCCGTTCAACAAACTTACCGACTCCAGTGTCCACCACGGTGCATTGTAAATAAGCTCACTACCACAAACGTACTCTATTATATCATCGTCTAGGTGGAAAGATAGGGGATCGTATTCAGGGTATTCTTCCCCAAACCGGCACTGTATGTTTAGGATCCTTCTTTTTCTTGCCAAACTTTTTCAATTTTTTTGGCTTTGACCTAATTTCTTCAGTTGTTTCTTGTTCAAGTCTTTCCTTTTCTTGCGCCTCAAATTCTTTTAAAGCTCTTTCATTGTCCAACAACTGCATTACAGCTTTTCACTTCAGGTCCATATAAGCTTGTTTACAAAATAACAACAATTTCGTTAAGCCTGACAATAGCTAGCATGACATGACCGATATAAGTTAATTGAACTTACGAAAAAGGCGGTCGGGACCAATCCGATACCCTAACAGTAGCCAACCTCTACCTTCGAACGCCTCCTCCACAAAACGCCGAGGTAGCTGTCTATGTGCTACATATTGATTTATTGTTACGCGTTAGATAACTTCTTGTCAGGTGTGATTGTTAAAAGGAGCTGAACAATTTATGACTTACTAAGTTGGAAAACCATTTTTTAGGGTTCACCAATTCGTTGAAGTCTTCACGCTTCATATCCATCATTTGCCCAGCATAGACACTGTTCAGTTGGTCGGTCAATTTAAATTAAATATTATGAAAAAAACACAAGTAAATACAATATACTAGCAAAAGAGAGGAGAATATGATCAGAGCTTACGAAGTTTGATCTTTCTTCTTCAAATAGGACATGAACAGAATATAATCCTCATTTATAACTTCGCTCGAATCTGGGGTTTTCTTTTTCTTCTTGGGCATGGGGTCGGTATACGGGCTCCCAAGGAACCTTGACCGCTTACGGCCTCTACTCTTCTCGTTATTCTTGTAAAACACATTAGGGATCAGACACATCTAGACAAATAACACTCAGTACAGGGTTTGGAAGAACAATGTTCACAACTGGTGAAGGGTAATCATCCATAGAAATGAGCTATTAAACTGGGATTTTCTCGGTGCATAGCTGAACATTCTTGCCATTATTATTATCCAACACACATGCCTTGTGAACAACCTTCTCTGAACATCTCTTAACCTTTTCCAAATCAGTCGTGTCACCATGAAACTTCTCAGACTCGGCTAGGCAGCCATCAACCTTTTCAAACCCACCCGTGTCACCATCTAACTTCTCACCATCAACCTTTTGCAACCCAACACTGTCACCATCAAAATCAAACTTCTCACCATCAACCTTCTCGAACACAGTCGTGTCACCGTCACCTATCACCATCAACCTTCTCCAACACAGCCGTGTCACCATCAACCTTTTCCAACCCAACTTACGTGTCACAATCAATATCAAACTTCTCACTAACAACCTTTGCCAACCCAACTTCCATATCACTATCACCATCAACATCAAACTTCTCAAAAAACAAATCATCACACTTTTGCACCTGGTGGGGAAATATCCTTACCACGAGAATCCTACAATGAGAAGAATATGTATTAAGAACTGGAAATTTCAATAATGTTTATTACAGACTAACTTTTTGAATAAACTAAGCAAGCAATAAATGAAGCTTACCAAGTCGTCCACAACTTTGTCTTGCCTTGCTCTTTCCTTGTTAGATGTTGATTTTCTGACTAGTGTATCTCCAACCTTAAGTTCTTTTCGAAACTTTTCGAATTTTGCTATACAAAAAGCTCTTGTCCGTTCCTCACTTTGCTTGATCAGTTGTGCAATAGCTGACTACAGGTTAGGAATGGTAGACGGAACCGATGTCTGTAATTTCGACTACAAATCCAAATCAAGTACATGTTATTAGATTCTCAAAAATCCACTTAAGGATTATAACATTTAATTATATTACTAATCAATGCCATAACACTCATTTTCATTAGTAGATATATTTAAACAGTATAAATTTGTACCTTAGGAGTTTCACAATCTTCTCCATGGAAGAGCCGCTTCCTAGATGATGATTGATCTGAGTTTCTAGATCTCGATCTCATCAAACTTGATGCAACCTCCTCCATTGCCTCTCCATGGTCCTCCTCATTAGATTCCATTACAGGCACCCCAACTTGATCTTTTTCTTGCTTGCTTTTCTGCCTGACATCAAATCTTTCACCTTCATTGACTTGTAGTAATCACTTGACTTTTCATGATCGTAAACCTTACATGGAACAAAGGAGTCTGAATGTAGGAAAAAAAACAAACAATGTTAATCCATCTGAAAAAAAACAAGTAGATATAACTATATAAATATAGACACATAGAAGTCAAATACACATAGAAGTCAAATACACACTGTTGTACTAAACTGAGTTTCAACTTTTACAACCCTTGTATTGAAATCCCAATTCTTAAATCTTGGGAACCCCGTTCCAATCCGTCTCCCGACGCGACCTTCCAAACGGGTAATCAGTTCAATAGCCCAAACCTAAACAATTAAAAAAACATACAATTAAAGAAATAAAAATCCAGGTTGATTTAAACATGAATTAATTTTGAAACTATTACCTGAAAACTAGTTGAAATCCATAAATATTGAATGTGAAACAATCATTCTTCTGCTCATTGTCCTTGTCGTTGTCTGCCTACTGATTGTCATTGTCTGTCTCTTCTTCTCTATCTTCTCCATCTTCTACTTCAGTTTTCTTTTTCTTCTTCTCTTCCTTCTCTTCCTTCTTCTTCTTCTTATTCTCTTCATTCTTCTTTTTCTGCTTATTCTTATTCTTTTCCTCATTCTCTTCCTTGTTATCTTCATTCTCTTCTTTCTTCTGGTCATCGCCTCTCAACCTTTTAAGGTGTTTACCAGCTGCATTCTTCAGCCAATACAATAGTGACATCGAATATGTACGAGCCCCAAGAAAAACTTTCAAACGCATTTTCATCCTCTACTAAAGACAACATCCAACCGGGTATGGCTGTCCGTGCTTCATCAATCCCGAAGAACTGGGACACCATTAATAGGTATCCCATCTTCAATGCATCATCATCCTCTGTAGCTGTAAGCCCTCTAAAAGTTGCCTCCAACAGTTCAATCGTCGGGCTTTTACCTTCGAAATATCATGTCAAAATAGAATCATCACAGACCTTTTTCTTTAGTCGAAAGCCTTCGGGCAGTGTGCCCATGTTGAGGCCACTGCACAAGCAGAATTCCTGTCTCCCAAACCGAGCCTGGTTTTGCCCCAAACCAAACCAAATTTCGTCCTCGTTTCCTGATTCTGGAAGAACGATCTGTCTTTTCAAAAGATTGTAAATGAGCATCCCATGAACCTTAACGGGTTGTATCATATCCAAGTATTGGCCAAAGGGGCCTTGCCTAAACCTACCAGCCACGCCACAACGTGTCAGGACCGACTTCAAATCTAGAATAAAATATTTCTTGTTTTGAGAGTTGATTCTAGCATGTATCCACTCTTTGTAGTTCGGATACCACCATAGTTTTTTATTACGATTGACAGACATCAACAAAACAAAAATTAATTAACAAATAACCAAAATAATAAAATTTATAACTTTATCCAGCAAACAAATACAATTAGATAGGAAAACTAAGTATCAATATGTGATACAAGCTATGTATAGGATAAGAATACCTTTGAAGTCGAATTGGACTTTCAAGCCTTGCAACTGGAAAGGGATTTCAAGCCTTGTACAACAATAACAAGCCATGAAAATTGTTTTCATGCCTTGTATACTTTAATATCAATGCCCTGGAAAAAGATTTCAATCACTGCACAACAATAAAAAGAACTATAAAGGGACATCATTAATGAATTTCAAGCCCTGTAAAGCCATAGAAAGCACTAGAAATGTATTTTTTCAAGCCCCGAACTAGATTTCAAGCTCTGGGTTTGGACTTTCAAGCCCTAATACTAAATATCTGGCACTATACAACAATAAGAAAGAACTGTAAAGGGACACCATCAATATCAAGCACTCAAGGGATTTCAAGCACTGTAAATGGACACCATTAATATAAAGCTCTGGAAATGGATTTCAAGCACTGTAAACAGACATCATTAATATAAAGCCCTGGAAATGGATTTCAAGCCCTGTAAAGCAATAGAAAGCACTGTAAGCAATTGAAAGCCCTGTACGGTAATATCAAGCCCTAGAAATGAAATTCAAGCCGCGAATTGGATTTCAAGCCCTGCACTGTAATATCAAGCCCTAGAAAAAAATTCAAGCCGCGAATTGGATTTCAAGCCCTGTACGGTAATATCAAGCCCTAGAAATGAAATTCAAGCTGCGAATTGGATTTCAAGCCCTGGATTTGGACTTTCTAGCCCTCATACTAAATATCAAGTCCTGTATTTGGACTTTCAACCCCTGCACGAAATAAATTTCAACCAACCCTATACATCTATCTCAACAGGGGGCAGTCGATCGACTCACAAAAACCAACAAAAAATTATAATGCAATATGCCCCCTATCCCATAAAACATTGCACGGAACATCCCCCAGACAAACCTTAGAAAACATACATGGAACCTCAAGCAAACAAACATGGAACATCCTCAGAAAGGAAAAATCCTCAGATGACTTTAAACATAAACGAAACACAAAATGCACAAAATCAATCAATGCTCAACAAATTTCATATCAAAAGTAGTCTACTTGCTCAAACAATGCCTACCCACCTCTCTGTTTGCGAGAAACAGCAAGCAAACATTCGTTTTCGTCTCTATCTAGTAGCCGTTTCGTCTCCTCTGGTTCTGACAAAACACCCTCTTCTTCTTTTCTATCTTCGCTACTCTGAAACGCGACCCTTCTCTTCTCCTTTCTTTTATTTTTCTCCTTCGCTTCTTCTTCAAGGGACGTGGCTCTGGTTTGATGGCGGGTTGGGGATTTTGATTTGTGTTTCTCTCTCATGGAGCTTCTGATTTTGAATTTCATTGGGGGTTAGGGCAATTTGGTCATCTGCCTTAATGGGTGAAACCCGTTTAGGGCAATTCGGTAATGTCCCCCTTCAACGGTTTTATATTTAAATTCTCACTTAAAAGGGTAATGCAGGCATTTCATCATCCCCGGGGGACAAAAATGCAAGAAAAACAAGATGGGGACATTTTTGCTCTTCCAAACATAGAAAGAGACATTTCCTTCCATTTCCTCTAAAATTTAATAATAGTTAAATTATAAATCTAAATATAGTAATATATATTTCAAAAAAAAAGATAAATGTAATTAATAAAATAAAAGAAATAATAAATCTAAATATTTTGTTTTGCTCTCCCAACTGCTGTCATCACCAACAATCCAACCTCACCCACCATAATCCACATCCACACATTTCTCTGCCATTGAATATCGAAAGTACACACCATTAATTTTTTCTTTTTCTCTACCATTTTCACTATCTTTGCTCTCAATTTTTCCATTTCATTCTGATCTTTGTCATCTTCTCTTTCTTCATTTTCATAGTGTCTCTCTCCACTTCTTGACTTCATCCATTTCTTGGTTCTCTCTCTCTCTTGCGAATCCATAACCTTCGAATTATCTCTCTACTTTTTTACTACATCAATTTCTTATTTCGTAGTTAGATTTGTTAAATCTACTCATAGGTTTGATTATTTTTTTGTGTTGTTTTAGTGAGAGATGGCTGGAAATGCAGGTGACAGAAATGAAAAAAAGAAGAAATTCGAGTGGGATTTTGATTTTGGTTTTGAAGGATAGAAGGATAAAATGGTAAATAAAAAAATTTCATTAAACAAATTTTTAGTTTCCCGTGTTTCTGTGAAAGCTCTTTTACAAGCCAGAAATTGTGGCTTTCACCGGAAGGGCTTCAAAAGTGAAAAGCTCTTTTGATGATACATCCAAACACTCTTGGAAGCTACTTTTAGGTCCTAAAATCCAAAAGCAACCTTCCAAAAGCCTGGCCAAACAGCCCCTTAGACAATGTTCATACACACAAATTAAAAAGGCATTTTGAGTTGTTGGTCCCATAAATAAAGCTTGATCACTATTTTGATGATTATAAATGAAAACCAATAGGATTGTATATAAATTATGTTTGTTTGGAGAAAAAAGGGATTGGTGTGGGGTCCTAAGATCTTCTCAGAGTACTGTTAATGCACCTCCTTTCCACATAAGTGGTGAGGGGTTCAAATCCCACTATACGTATTTTACAAGCATGCGTGAGGAGTTTTCTTTCCTGGTTGTGGGAGTATTTATATCCCATTATGATAGTAAATATCCGGACCGCATATCACATTTATTGTTTAATCCCGATAGGTCCCAACATGTCTATCGTAATACTTCAAAAAAAAAAAACTTCACGGAGCTTCTACTTTGTCTTAGCTTTGTTCACAAATCATAAACTTAATCAATATATGTATATCTCATGCTTGATTACTTGGGTTTTCATTAAGGAATTTAAGACTTTATATTTAGAGAATTAAGAAGATTTGATTAGTCATATGTTTGCGAATTAGGGACTTGTATATATGTATGTATATGCGACCACACCATTAATTATTAGTTGTTGACCGGTCAGCACCAAAGATACTGACCCACTAATTATGGCGTGATACGTAATTTTTTTATGAAGAATGCAAGGAGATATATGTAAAAGTAAAAGAAAAAAAGTCATGTGTCACACTCACAATTGGTGGGGTCAGTACCTTGAGTGTTGACTGGTCATCACCCAAACATTATTCTTATTATATATAATTAAGTAGGAAATCAAGAGACAATTAAAGAAAAAACAAATATATTCGGTATAAAGAAAACTATAAAGACGGGAGGAATTTGGATATGATCTTATTATCTTTTTCCTAACTTCACTTAATCTCATAACATATAAGCATATGTGGTTAAGATGTGTTTGGTTTTCACAACCACTATATTGACAACCAATCATATGCTTTAAAAATGTTAGATAAAAGATCAAATCAGTAGAAGATCCAAATCCGGATGAGAGATGGGAAAACTCTACAGAAAAACACCCGCTCTTTATCTAGCACCATATTCTCTCTCTCTCTCTCTATATATATATATATATTCAGTACGGATCTTATAAAAGATTGAGATAAAGAAAGCTGATCAGTACTATACTACTACCAATTTTCTTCTACAGATAGGGTCCATTGACATAGGTTTAATTCAACATCTCTCCAATATATCTCTCTTCTCTCTCTCAAATCTTTATTATACAAATCAATCAGGAAAATTGTGTAACTGGAGAGGAAATTACATGGAAAGCAAGCCTTTAAAACAAAACTAAATTATTCTTGTTTTGTTTTTTCTGCGGAAATTTTATATTTGTATTAAACTGTAGAAAGTAGAATATGTCATTTTCACACTTATTAGTTTGGACTATTGTTACAACTTACTTGAAATTCAATCTATTCAAATTGGATCAGGATCCTCTCCTTGTCTTGTTTTTCTTTGACTTTTCATAATCTAATGACACCTAAACAAAATAAAAAAGATATGGTCAAGATTTGATCACTTTTTTATTATTCATACAACTTAATATTTTAATTACACTTGATAAATACCAAGAAAAAACAACTTAATATTTTAATTACACTTGACAAATACCAAAAAAAACAAGAACCAAGAAGAGGATCCTAATCCATTCAAATTCAAGAAATTGAAAATAACCTATTAATTTTTGGTTTGATTGATGTCACGTTTGAGTAAGTGGAATAATAATTTCTTTTGGCAGCAACCAAAAGTCAATCAGATCTCAATCGGAGAGGTTGATTTCATCATAACTTTTCAATTTCAGGAGGCCAACCCCATAAAAACCTCACAAACAAACGGTTTTTCTCAATTGTTTTTTATCTGTCTTACTTCAAATCTTGACAGTACATTTGGTACTGCAAACAGAGTGGGCTCTAGCCCCCCTTAAAAAAAATTAAAATGGTATTAAAAAAAATTAATTAAAGAATTTTTTTAAAGAAAAATTAATTAAGAAATTAATGTTGTTTTCTATTCAAAGTAGAGTAAATAATTTTTATTTTCTTTTCCTTCTTCTTATAATAACAATCTTTTCTCATCATTCTTCAAATTTGCTCAATTTTGACTCAATTTTTTTATCAACATCCAACAATTAATCTTCAAATTATATATGTTTGGGTGAATATTATAGCTTTAAATATTTATTTTGTTTTAAAATTATAGTGGTTACTATAATTTTTAGTTAATGAGATTTTAGGAGTAATCTAATTTTAAATTTACAAAGTAACGATATTGTTATATGAATTTCATTAAAATTTTCAGAACATTATATTAGTATATTTCAAATGAATCAAACTAATATAATAATACAAGAACATTGTATATTTAAATTATTATTTTTTCAGCAATGAAAATTATTAGAACATCATTTCACATTAAGATGGAAAATGAATTTTTAACAAATTTCATGCATGTCTACATTGAAAGAGAGATTATCGTTGTCATTAATAAATAAATAAAAATTCGTAAGATACAATTTAATTAGTGTTCGTACTTGTATTTTTTGTTTCTCTTATAATTTGTTTTGACATTTTAAAAATAAAATAAAATCCGATAACGAGTTTATTCTGAATGTGCATTTTACGGGAATGTCTAATTATGTCCTAACCAAATGATGTTAATGTTCAGTAAAAAAATAATTATATAGGTTATCCTGGTTTTCAGTCCTGGTTACGTCCCTGCCTGCAAACACTCTGCATTTCCTAAGCCCCTCATCATTATTTTGAACTCAGAAACCAAACCAAACCACAAAATACACACATGCGGATCTGCCTCTACAACCAAAAGAGGACCCCAAAAAACCCAAGAAGCAGAGCGAGCTAAGCCAAACCAAAAATATAGATGGGATTGACATTCGTGCAAAATAGAGGATTTGGAGATGGATTTCAAGCTAAATACACATATAAAATCAATTAAGCACACATGCAATCATCGATTCGAACCATCCAAACCAATTTCTCACAAAACAAAACCCTAACCCTAATTGTAGATCAAATTTGATCTAAATAGAGAAAGAAGAAAGATATTTTTGTTAAATCAAAGCACGAAATTGGATTGAGAGTATACTACATACCTGTTCGTTGAAGATTCGAGTGGATTCAAGCAGAAGAAGAAGATTCGAGTGGATTCCAAACACCAGCAGCTGAGATAGTTCATTTGTAAATTTTGGAATGAGAGAGGCAGATGAGGCTAAGGATAGGTATTTATCCCCAGATACCCAAATCCCCACTTGTCCATCCCCATTTAGGGGGAGAATTTTGGGGGAAAATAGGGAAATGTGTGGGGATGGCAGAAGGTTCTCCTATCCCCATATTCCCCACAAATGTATTGAAATGAGGATGGGGATGGGGAGGTTCCCCCCACTATTTCCCCCAAACCTTATATATATACATATATATTTTCTAATATTTTTTATTATTTATATTCCTAATGTTTTTGTATTTGTATTTGTATCTGTATTTGTAATGGATTGTTTTTTTTAGTATGTATTTTTTAGTAAAACAGGGGTAAACGGGAAAATGGGGATAGGGATGGGGATGGGGATACCTCCCCCCAAAATTCCCCCATCCTCATGGGAAAATGGGGAGGGATGGGGAAGGATTTGGGAAATGGGGATGGGGATGGGGGAACCTTTATCCATCCCCATTTCCCCAATGCCCATCCCTAGATGAGGGAACCAGAGAAAGGGAAATGGTTGTTTTATATCGGACATGTTTGTAATTTTTGGGATTTTAAAGGGTAAAAAGGTAATTTTCAAACTTGTCCCATGCAACAGTTTTGGGTGGGACAAGTTTTGGTATTTTTTGTTCCATCCAGTCCCGTCTCGTCCCATGTTTAAAACGATGCCAAACATAGGATAAGAGGAAATTGTTCCATCTTGTTCTGTCCCGTCGCATGTACCAAACGCACCCTTAGCTTTCAAGCTCTAAAATTTTGATTATTTTTTTAATATATTATTATTAGGCTGTTTCGGGTCGTGATTTGGCTTATGTTGGTCTCTGAATTTTCATGTTCTACTTGATCTTCATTTGTTTATGAAGCTATTTCTGTGTATTTCATTGTGTGAGGTTTTGGTTGGTTGAGATTCATATATTAGTCACGTAGTACCTGAAAGGCTGAAACTATATAATCGAGGTGATATTTCAATATATGGAAACTAACCATTATAATGAAAACTTTCATTCGATTTTCCATTTTTGTTTCTGTACCTTGGTTTCTTCTATCACCTGTGTATCAAGAATAGTTGACTAAACAAATTTACTTTTGCTAAATAATATACATAAGCTATTTAATTATACATTAGTACCACTGTACCAAGAAATACAATAAGAACACATTGCATATGCATCTCCATAGTTCTAATGGCTGCCAGTAACTTTAAAGATATGCTTTTGACTATCCCATAAAAAGGTTTAATTCTTGCTATATATTGATCAATTCTAGAGCTTTGATTGTATTTTTTTTTCTCTGTGTCCCTATGCCTGAATAGGTCGATGGATGGGTTCTTCCGGTTGTTGCAAAAATTCCACCATATGGGGCCACACATGTAAATATTAAATGTGTTTGCTATCTTTTGGTTAAGCCTAAATTAAAGTGATCTAATTAAGATTTAAAGTTTAAGGCTTAGGGGTATAATTGTCATGGAGTTAATGTGTAGATACCAGAGTGCTATTTCTAATTTGATGAGGGGCCGAATTAGAAATAGCAAAACATATGATAATATGTTTATTATATTAAGGGTTATGGTCCCCAAATTACACAATCTTTTTGGCTTTTCTGTATCCCCGTCAACAGAGAACAAAGAACACTTTTGTGTCCCAAGAATTGTGATAATTTGGAAGATCTCAACCCGTTCACCATCCTTTGGCAATGGATTCAGGTACGCTTCCACTTTCTATTATCTCCCCTTTTTTTCTTGAATCGATATGGGTTTAGTAACATGTATTTAGGGTTTGATTAATCATGATATAGAAACATGTTTAGGTTATTTTCGGATTAATTATATGCCTATGCATGTTGATTATGTGTTTAATCGAACTACTTACAAGTGGTATCAGAGCATCCATAATCGATTCTTGAGAAATTTTTGTTGAGATTTGAGGTTTAAATATGATGATTTAAAAAAAAAAAAAACTGGAATCCGATCGGTCTAGACCGATGTTGAAGGTGATGGGTATTTGATCTGATGAAGGTGCTTGGGAGCAGATCCACCCAGTTTTTCGGTTTGCTATTGGGTTGTTGGGTTTCAACCCTAACCCATCAGTCTTCTTGGGTATAGGACGATCGCCGGCCATTCCAGACCCGTTGACCTTCATCTGGGTCGATTTGGTTTGGCCGGTTTTCGCACCAAAACTCGTGCCTTTTACGGCGACGAGGACGATCGCCGGTTTTCCACCGCGATCTGGTCCAGATCGAGCCAAGAACGGCCGCCGGTTCGCATCGATCGATTTGGGCTTCGACCGCCGGCCTTCGTCGCTTCGATCCGCGCTTGTAGGTCATCGACTGGTCGCTCCTCCGTTCGTGGTTGCCTTCTGGTGACCGTGAAGCGGTCTGAAGCAGCGGCGGCGTGAACCTAGGGTTCACAGACCTGATTTTGTGTTGGGCTACTTTTGGAGAATTTGATATTCTTGAGGGACTGATTTGCAATTATTTTGAGCCATTATGTGATTTTGCTAAATTGTGGGGCCAATTTATATTTCCAAAACTTAAAAAGCCAGTTTGCAATTTTGAAAATATTTTGTGGCCAAATTTAATTATTTAAAATTTTTTTGGGACATTTTGTAATTTCAATAAACTTTGGTCCATTATGTAATTACTAAAAAGTTCTGGGGCAGATTTATAATTATTGAAAGTTACTAGGTCACTTTGTAATTTCCAAATTTTGAGGGCCCTTTTCTGTAATTTTACAAAATTACTGGCAGTTTTTTGTAATTTTTTATTTTTAAGAATCCACTCAAATTCAAATATTTTTGGTATATCTTTTATGGTTAAATAAAGTAGTCTTACATTCTAAATGAGCTAATTGAAACAAGATGTCGCCAAAGTGACCTCTCTTATATAGATTGTTCATGAGGGATGTTGGATGTTTGTGTGTGTGTAAATTTATGCGGGTATTAGCCGGCCCAAAGGAAGGTTAATACTTGGCCGAATTGCACACACACCTGTGGTGGTAAACATGTGACAATTATAAGGTTTTACATGTGAATAATAAGTCGATCCAAAGATAGATTTATTATTTGACAAGAATTATTGTCAATGTTTGATCACTACAACAAGAGTACCACTTACAATTAATATTACTGTCCAAAGACTTGATATTAATGTTGTACTAGGTATCTTGAGATGGGATTTTTCATTATTTGAATTTGTTGATTATTGTATTTGGTTATTAATGTGAGCATGTTTGTTTGTTTGTTTGTTTGTTTTGTTTTGTTCTCTTTACAGCTAATGTTTCTACTATATCTGCTAATATCAACTCTATACCTATGCTTAATGGGACCAACTTTAAGGATTGGAAAGAGAACGTACTTATTGTTCTCGGCTGCATGGATCTGGACCTTGCACTTCGGATTGAGCAGCCCGCTTCTCTTACGGATGCAAGTTCTCTTGATGATAGGAAGAACTTTGAGAAGTGGGATCGCTCAAATCGCATGAGTCCTATGATCATTAAGCGCGGCATTCCGGAGGCATTTAGGGGTGCGGTATCTGAAAAGATAACCAAAGCCAAAGAGTTCCTAGCCGAAATTGAAAAACGTTTTGTGAAAAACGATAAGGCAGAAACAAGCACGCTTTTGCAAAGCTTGATTTCTATGAAGTATAAAGGCAAGGGGAACATAAGGGAGTACATTATGGAAATGTCTCATATTGCTTCTAAGCTTAAGGCACTGAAGCTCGAGCTGTCTGATGAATTGCTCGTGCATTTAGTATTGCTATCACTTCCTGCACAATACAGTCAGTTTAAGGTCAGTTACAACTGTCAAAAGGAGAAATGGACTCTTAATGAGCTCATTTCTTACTGTGTGCAAGAGGAAGAGAGATTGAAGCAAGACAGGACTGAAAGTGCTCATTTGGCTAGCACCTCTAAGGATAAGAGCAAAAAGAGAAAGAATATTGAAGCTGCTAAGGGTCCAGCTCAAAAGAAACAACAGAAAGACAACGAGGGTTGTTTCTTTTGCAAGAAGCCTGGACATGTGAAGAAGGATTGTACCAAGTATCACGCATGGCGTGCAAAGAAAGGTACGTTCCTTACTTTGGTCTGTTCTGAGGTAAATTTAGCTTCAGTATCTAGAAACACGTGGTGGTTAGATTCTGGTGCAACTACTCACATCAGTGTTTCTATGCAGGGTTGCCTGAACTACCGAAAGCCAAGTGATGCTGAAAGACACATCTTTGTAGGCGATGGCAAGTCGGTAGAAGTAGAGGCGATAGGGCATTTTAGGTTGTTATTAGGAACTGGTTGTTATTTGGATTTATTGGATACTTTTATTGTACCGTCTTTTAGACGGAATTTGGTTTCTGTTTCTTTATTGGACAAATCTGGTCATTATTGTTCATTTGGAAACAATCAATTCAGTTTATCTATAAATTCAAATCTTGTTGGAACTGGTTCTCTATGTGTATATGACAATTTATATTTGCTTGATACAATCGTTTCTTATAATGAAACCTTGCATGTGGAATCACGAGGTACTAAACGCAAACTAAATAAAGAAAATTCGGCCACATTATGGCACAAACGTTTAGGTCACATCTCTAAAACTAGAGTTGAGCGAATTGTGTCTGATGGGATTCTAGATTCCCCCTGAATTTACAGACTTTGAAGTCTGTATTGATTGCATCAAGGGAAAACAGACCAAAATAAAGAAATTATGTGCCAACAGAACTACAGACGTCTTAGAATTGATACACACGGATATCTGTGGACCATTCCCTACGGCTTCCTGGAATGGCCAACAGTATTTCATATCATTCATAGACGATTACTCACGCTATGGGTACCTATTTCTCATTCATGAGAAATCACAGTCTTTGGACGTGTTCAAAACATTTAAAGCTGAAGTTGAGAACCAACTTAATAAAAGAATAAAGAGTGTCAGGTCTGACCGTGGTGGTGAATACTATGACAGATATGACGGTTCAGGTGAACAACGTCTAGGACCTTTTGCTAAATTCCTAGAGGAATGTGGAATCGTCCCACAATACACCATGCCAGGATCACCTAGCATGAATGGTATAGCTGAAAGGCGAAACCGGACTCTTAAGGATATGGTAAGGAGTATGATTTGTCATTCCACCTTACCAGAGTCACTCTGGGGAGAAGCACCCAAAACAACAGCTTATATTCTGAACCGAGTGCCAACTAAAGCAGCTGCAAAAACAATTTATGAACTTTGGACAGGTAGAAAGCCTAATCTAAAGCACTTTCACGTTTGGGGATGTCCAGCTGAGGCAAGGCCTTACAGGCCATATGAAAAGAAATTGGACTCCAAAACTGTGAGCAGCTACTTCATTGGCTACTCTGAGCGATCTAGGGGCTATAAGTTTTATGATCCCACACTTAGGTCAATTTTTGAGACGGGAACTGCAACATTTTTTGAGGATGTTGAGTTTGGGGGGAGAAATAAGGCCAGAGACGTTGTCTTCGAGGAGGAATCAGTTTCGATTCCTACTATCGCTTTTGACAATGTACAGGTTTCTATACCTGTCATTGATCAAGAAGCGAATCCGGATCCTCAACCAGGCAATGTTGAACAACCCCCTATTCAAGATGAGGTAATTGTTCCTGAGGAACAAACTCAACAACCTCAAGAGCCAGTGCCATTAAGGAGATCCACTAGAGAAAGGAGAAATGCTATTCCAGACGATTTTTTCATATTTCTCCAGGAACATGAGGAAGACATTGGAATGATGGAAGAAGATCCAATCAACTTACATCAAGCCATGCAGGGTTCCAACTCTCAAAAGTGGATTGATGCCATGAATGAGGAGTATAAGTCTATGCAAGACAATAAGGTTTGGTAACTTGTCCCATTACCAGAAGGTGCGAAGCCCATTGGTTGTAAATGGATATTTAAAACCAAAAGGGATTCGAAAGGTAATGTGGAGAGGTATAAGGCCCGTCTTGTAGCCAAAGGCTTTACCCAAAAGGAAGGGATTGACTTTAAAGAGACTTTCTCTCCGGTTTCAACGAAAGACTCTTTTAGGACAATCATGGCACTTATTGCACATTTTGACCTAGAGCTTCATCAGATGGATGTCAAGACAGCGTTTCTCAATGGTGACATTGACGAAACAATTTATATGGTACAACCAGAAAACTTTGAGTCGGGAGACCCAAAGAATATGGTTTGTAAATTGACGAAATCCATCTATGGACTCAAGCAAGCTTCCCGTCAGTGGTACTACAAGTTTCATCAAGTGATTATCTCGTTTGGTTTTGAGATAAACGCTGTTGATAATTGTGTGTATCACAAATTCAGTGGGAGTAAGCACATATTCCTGGTTTTATATGTCGATGACATACTGCTTGCCACAAATGATATAGGCATGTTGCACGAAACCAAGAGATTTCTATTAAAGAATTTTGAGATGAAAGATCTTGGTGACGCCTCCTTTGTATTAGGGATCCAGATACAACGAGATCGCTCTCGGGGTATTCTTGGATTGTCACAAAGGACCTATATCGATAAAGTGCTCAAAAGGTTTGGCATGCAGGAGAGCAAACCAGGTGACACCCCTGTCGCTAAGGGAGACAAGTTCAGTCTCAGTCAATGCCCTAAAAATAACCTTGAAGTTAAGGAAATGCAGAAGATTCCCTATGCATCAGCTGTAGGGAGTCTAATGTATGCTCAGGTGTGTACGCGTCCGGATATTGCGTACATTGTTGGTATGTTAGGCAGATATTTAAGTAACCCTGGGATGGATCATTGGATAGCAGCCAAGCGGGTTATGAGGTATTTACAGAGAACAAAAGATCACATGCTCACATATAGGAGATCAGATCAGTCTGAGATCATAGGGTATTCTGACTCCGATTATGCTGGATGCCAAGACAGTAGGAGATCCACATCAGGCTACATATACCTGTTGGCTGGTGGAGCTATTTCTTGGAGGAGTGCCAAACAGACACTCATAGCTTCTTCCACCATGGCAGCAAAGTTTGTAGCATGCTATGAGGCATCCAACCATGGAATATGGCTGCGGAATTTTGTCACTGGGCTGCGCATTCTGGAGGGTATTGAAAGACCACTCAAACTTTATTGTGACAATAAGTCAGCAGTGCTATATTCTAATAACAACAGGAGCTCATCTAAGTCAAAGTATATTGACATTAAGTTCCTAGTTGTGAAGGAGAGAGTGCAGAGTGGACAGATATCCATAGAGCACATTGAGACAAACTCCATGATAGCGGATCCGCTTACAAAGGGATTACCACCCAAGGTCTTTCATGAGCACACTGCTCATATGGGTGTTGTTTTGTGTGAGGATATCACATTATAGTGGGAGTTTGTATCATGTTGTATTTTAGTGCTTTATGTTTGGTTTTGAACATACATATACATTTATGTATTTGGATATTTTTCTGATCAGAAATAAAGTATTCAGTTCATTTCACTCTGTTACATTATGTTAAGTTTTGATCTCACTAAAGAATAAAGTAGGACCAGTTGGAAATAGACATGTATAGATCACATTGCATGTAATTTTTATGCTACGCATCCATGATTGATCTATGTCATTTGATTATGTTGGTATACGTGACCATTGATGGGTTTAGTCACTCTAAATGTGACGAAAACTGCTTTGATCCTATATCGACATAATCAATGGACGAGATTGTTCGGATATACCCTAAATTTGTGATAGCAAAATTTTGGAGCTCATAAAGTCATACACATTTGTAAAGTTACATATGTGGCCCAATGGGAGATTGTTGGAAAAATTCCACCATATGAGGCCACACATGTAAATATTAAATGTGTTTGCTATCTTTTGGTTAAGCCTAAATTAAAGTGATCTAATTAAGATTTAAAGTTTAAGGCTTAAGGGTATAATTGTCATGGAGTTAATGTGCAGATACCAGAGTGCTATTTCTAATTTGATGAGGGGCCGAATTAGAAATAGCAAAACATATGATAATATGTTTATTATATTAAGGGTTATGGTCCCCAAATTACACAATCTTTTTGGCTTTTCTGTATCCCCATCAACAGAGAACAAAGAACACTTTTGTGTCCCAAGAATTGTGATAATTTGGAAGATCTCAACCCGTTCACCATCCTTTGGCAATGGATTCAGGTACGCTTCCACTTTCTATTATCTCCCCTTTTTTTCTTGAATCGATATGGGTTTAGTAACATGTATTTAGGGTTTGATTAATCATGATATAGAAACATGTTTAGGTTATTTTCGGATTAATTATATGCCTATGCATGTTGATTATGTGTTTAATCGAACTACTTACACTGGTTAGATATTTAGATGATGTCATTTGCAAAATGGAAGTTGATTACTTGTCGCATTCGCATTTCCCTTAAATTTGTGATATATAAGATCGTATATTTGCTTTCTGATTTCATGAAGAATATATTTAGGTGTTATTGTTGTGAAAATTTTGATTGATTTGAGATCCCTTACAGAGGATGAAAGAACTGCAAGCCACTGAAAACGGGAAATCAGTGCTTAGCTTGGGTGTAGAAACAGGCGGATGTTCTGGTTTGCAATATGTTTTTGATTTGGATGACAAAATCAACCAAGATGACAGGTCTTCACCACGTGCTTCAGTAACTTTCCATTTCAAATCTTATTCATCAATATCTAGTTTTCTTATGCTTACTTCTCGTGTTTTATAATAACTGCAGAGTTTTTGAGAGGGAAGGAATTAAATTGGTGATTGATGATATTTCATATGATTTTGTAAAAGCGGCTACCACTGATTACGTTGAGGAGCTGATCCGTTCTGCATTCGTGGTAAGCTTTCTACCTCCAGTGTCACCTTTTTACGTGTATATTCCATTAATTTGTTTTTTTACGGCCTACGCCATGTCCATACAACACAGAGATTGGTGCCGGTTTCTGAGATCACTTCAATGTATGTTATTTGGGTTGCAAAGAAAAATGTCATTTTCTGAGATCACTTCAATGTGTTGTTAATTGAGGGGGGCTTGTTCGGCAGAAACATGTCATTGCCATTCCATAAAATACACATGTATTGTCTATCATTCATAATGATAACAGCAGACAAATACATTATGATAAGACCTAAGAGATAGGTGAGCATCAAGCAGCAATATAGACTCAAAAACTACATATACCTGCCCTCCTCCCATATTTGTGATTAGACATGACGCCGGTTCGGCTTCAACTGTGGAACCAAACCGAAACTGGTTTTTCCGTTTCGGAACTGGAACCAGACCGTGAACCAGAACCGGGGAGGTTTAGGTTCCTAAAAATCAAGAACCTGACCGAAACCGTCGGTTCCGGTCCCTGATAGTTTTTTAAAATTTTTTAAATACCATATTATTATTATTATTTTTTATATAAATCCTAAATATCTGATCTCTCTCTCCTCTCTCTTTCTAAATCTGGTTCTCTTCGATGACGCCGGACGGTCAATCTTCTTCTTCTTCTTCGAATCACGGAATTTGGGGTTAATTTAGGTGATTTGGGGATGGCCTATTCACGGAATCACGGGTGATGGTGGTGGTGATTTGAGGTTGATTTGTGAGAGAGAGAGATCAGAGACGAGAATCAGAGATATGTGATCTCACTGATCTGGGTTGGGGTTGGATATGTCACATGTGAGTGGGTAACTGAGTATGTGACTGGGTTTTGAAAAAAAATACCGGTTCTGAACTGTCGGAACCGGGCCCGAACCGGAATAAGGGAGGTTCTGGTTCCGGTTCCGGTTACCTCGAAACCGGAACCGCAGTTTCCGAACCGGGAACCGGAACCAGCGTCATATCTATTTGTGATTTGGAAAATAGCAAATAGCAACAAACCCATCATAAATAAATTGCATTTGCACTAAATTCAGAATCATTCCAACTTTTCCTGGTTGTTAATAATTTTGTCTTCAATTTGGACAGTGAAATAGAGGGGTAACACAATAAAACATTTGAACGAATATGAATATGATAAGAGTTACGCCTCAAAAAAACTAAACAAAGTATATCTCTTGTGAATTTTTAACAATGCCATCACAATCTGGAGGACAAACATAGAGGGGGCCTATGAGATGCAAACTAAGAGATGCAAACACAAAACAAAGTATGCATTAACTTGACCCAATTTTCATTAATTGAGGGAGACTTGTTCAGCAGAAACATGTCAATTTCATTCCATAAATACGCATGTATTGTCATCATTCATAAAGCTAACAGCAGGCAAAGACATTACGATAAGAGAAAGATCGATGAGCTTCAAGCAACAATATAGAATCAAAAACTACATAGACCTTTTTCAGGTTGCAAGCATTGGAACAGAAAATAACCACCACAATGCGGTTATGTTTCAATGTTGTTAACTAGCATATGTTGTTTCTCTAGCTGAAACTTTTATCATGGCAGCAATCAATTTAAACTATTATTTGATGTCCGTTTGAGACTGGCAATTGACTATTAACCTCCGGTGTAGGTAAGGTTTTTTTTTTTCGACTTCCTCTTATTGTTTTTGACCAAGTTGTAATAATTTAGTTAGCAACTCTTTTTGTTCATACTTTAAAAGTTATTAAGGAGTAGTGACTATGTTACAAACATTTCATGGTGAATACCGTATTTTTTTTTCCGAGCTTTCTACTCTTTAAGTATTCATGAATCGGTTGGCTAAGATTGAATTTGTTGATACATATACTGTATAAACCGAGTTTAAGAGACTAATGTCTCTTGATTATTGAGTTCTAATTTGTTGATATTGCAATCAAGCTACATTATATTCAAGTGCAATTACCAATTAGGTCCTGAACTTTTTTTAAAATTCCAAGTTGTTTGCCACTTTTACAAAAGTTACCAAATTGGACCTTATATTCGGTACAATATTAACAACAAAAAAACAACTATATAAAAATGGTAAAAGGCTAAATTGGGAATGAATGGTAACTAAGTGTATAATTGACATTGTCTTTTTAAAATATTTTTAGATTTTTTTAAGAAAATTTTAATTAGAAAAGGTACTAATGGTGTTTCATTAATAATATGTTTGAATTTTGTTGTAATTATAATGATGAACTTAATGCACAAAAACAAAACAAATTTGCTCTAATTTGATAAACAAAGGGTATTTACATACTTTAACTAAAATTGTTAAAGTCAACTGTTATATTTAACATCGTTAAACCGTTAGAGGAACCAATTTGGTCACTTCTAAAAAGAGAAGGACTAATTTGGCACTTGGAAAAAAACTGACGACCAATTTGGTCACTTTTATAAAGTTGCAAACAACTTGGAATTTAAAAAAATCCATGATCCAATTGGTAATTGCCCTATATTCAATTTAGATCAGCAACATAAGATAGATTTTTGACAAATTCAATCTTAGCCGACCAATTCATATTAGAACTCAATAATATTGGTTCTCTGAATATGCAGAACAAGAGACATTAATCTCTTAAACTCAGTTTATAGAGTCTGTCAATAGCAACAAATTCAATCTTAATCAATCAATTCATGAATATCTAAAGAGCAGAAACTCGGAAAAAAATACAGCACTCATCATGAAAGGCTTGTAACATAGTCACTACTCACTTAATAACCTTTAAAGCATCAACAAAAAGAGATGTTTACTAGATTATTACAACTTGGTCAAAAACAATAAGTGAGCTTCGAAAAAAAAAACCTAACCTACACTAGGGTAAATAGTCAATTGGAAATCTCATTTGGAGATATGTGTAGCAAATAATAGTTTAAACTACTTTCTGCCATGATAAAAGTTTCAACTAGAGAAACAACATACGCTAATCTATATCATTGGAACATTTTTAAAACTTTGTAACTGCTAACTGTAAATTGTGTAAGCTGTAATGACACATAACATGCACAAATGCATTAAAATGAACATAGACAGATAAAATATCATGGCAGATGTATTACCCCAACATTGTTGTTCTTCCCGAGCTTCTTAACTCCATAATCAACAGTCTGCATCGGCTAAATCAGTTATAATAAGAACCCCCACACAACCAAAAACCCAAAAAACAGCAAAAGAAAAACAAAATCAAGGTATCGACGCTATGGTAAAAGAACACAAATTTCTAACATGATTTGAACAAAGAACAAGCAAATTCAAAGGCTGTTTTTTGTTAATAGGAAACTGATGTAGGAAACATTGATATGATAAGAGAAGAGCAAGCAGCGAGGAAGCGCAGTCCAAACCGCGGTTAGTCAAATCGTGACCTAAACCGCGGCCAATTCCGAAAACTTACTGGAATCGAATGTGGTCCAAGCCGTGGCCAGTGTCCTGGGTTTTGGGTGTTTTATTTATTTTCTTATTTTATTAATATGGGTCTTTTGTGTCTTGTTTAGCAAATTTATTTATTTTAGTTTGATTAGGAATCAAAATTAGGTTTGGAAATAAATCAGACTTACCTTTCCCGGTAAGATTTGATCTTGCCTTGTCAGTCAAGTTAGGACTCCCTTGAATCCTAATAGATTTGGGTAGTTTTCAATTTTCTTGTTTTAGTTTTCAAAGGAATTGGGTTGAAAAATTATATAGCATTTTTGGGGATTGATTTGTGCAATTAGCATCACTTTAATAACTCTAGTTTAAATAGCACCAAAGATGGAATTTGGACAAAAATACCCATGCTCTTCTATTCTTTTCTCTTATCAGTCTTTTTTTAATTCAAAAACCTCTATAGATGGAGTTCAGAGCTCCATCAATGGGGTTTCTACCGCCGACCGGTGATTTAACCGACAAAACCACCGGGAAAACGTTCGTCGAGTGCCAATCGTTGTAACCGAAGTATTCGTTTTTAGTTTCGAGCTGTGTGGAGAGAAAAACGAAGCCAAACCCGAACCTTTGTCGAACCTTTATCGTCAGATCTGTGACGATCTGTCGTGAATCTGACGAAACCGACGACACCAACAAACTCGGCGTCGTCCGATCTTTTAGATCTGACGATCTCCGGAGTCAACCGGTGCCGTCGTCGGATCGTCACTTTCACAATTGATGGAGGTCCAACAAACCTCTATCGCGACGAAGAAGAAGACAAAAACAAGTCTCGAATTTTTTAAAATAAGTCTTGAATTTGACTCGATAAGTCTCGAATTTTTATCAATAAGTCTCGAATTTGACCTAATAAGTCTTGAATTTTATCAATAAGTCTCGAATTTGACCCAATAAGTCTTGAATTTATCACAATAAGTTTCGAATTTTCAAAATAAGTCTCAAATTCGTAAAATAAGTCTCGAATTTTAAGTAATAAGTCTCGAAATTGCAAATAAGTTTCGAATTTGCAAGAAAAAAAATACAAAGGAAAAACCTGGGTGGACTTCGATTTTGGTTTCGAATTTTACCGATGAAGTGAGACGAATTAAACAAAAAAAAAAGATTCAGAGAGAAGTTTCTGCGAGTTGTGAAAGGAGAGGAAGAAGGAGAAAGAAAAATATAGAAAATTAAAAAGGGAGCGGATATTGACACCTACAAATATGATAAGCACCTATATTTTAATAAGAATTCTAATTACAAAAATATCCCAATAGAAATTTATCAATTAGGACAGAATAGTTTAATTAAAAATAAACAAAATACTATTTACACTCATTAATTACACCCATGTCTTTAACTATATCACTTTATTAAAAAAAAATCAAACCCTAATTAAACCCTAATTCAATTTCTTTTTTTTGAAACCACTAAACCCTAACTCTATTCTCTAATTCTATTAGTGTCTTGGTTGACAGTGTCTTGATGTTGCTCTGTTTTGAGCCGATGCCTCTGTTTTGTTGGGTTGATGTTGTTTTTGTGGTTTTTACTATCTTTGCTGTTTTGTTTTGTTGCTTTTCTAGGGCCTGTTGCTCTTTGTTTTTTCTTTTTTTTTGGTTGATGTGGTCGCTTGACGGATCCTTGGTTTGGTCCGATTCTGGGGGCTTCCATCTGTTGCCCTTTTAGCTTAAAGAAGTTTTACCTGTTCAATAAAAATATATATCATAAGCATGACTTAGTTAAATACATATCTAGACATTGACATGAAGTAGAGATTCTTGAAATTTAATAATTTAAGAATTCTCAAGACCGTGTTTTCGAGCCTGGAGAACTTAAAAATTTATCTTTTGTAAAATTGGGTGTGTTCATAACTTATGATGGTTTATAAATAACTTGTATTAATTAAATGAAAACATTCATTTAAATAAGGTACTATTGAGATTAAGATGGGTGTTTCTAGTAATGTTTTAATTTTAAGTTTTAGACATGGATGTAATTATAAATATGGGTGTGTTTATAATATTTATTGGTGTCAATATCCGTACCCAATTAAAAATTAAAAATAAAAGTAAAAGAATAAGTGAGGGTATTTTGGTATCACTACCTATTTTGCTGCTAATAAAACAAGAGTTATTAAAGTGGTGATAGTTGCGCAAGTCAAAATTGAAAATGTGTTATATACCCTTATTTCCTCTAAAGGAATTTCGTATTCAAACTGTATTAGGATCAGTTTATTATAAATAGTCTTGTTATTTCCAATTAATGTAACTTTTGATAATATTAATAAAAAGGGTTCCTTTTGGAGCTATTATCTTGTCGTGGATTCGACTAAACTATCAGCTTCCACTATGTCAGAAACACAAAACTTCATTCATTTTACAATTGATTTAACAGAAAATGTGACAACAATAATATAGTTATACAATTAATATAACTCAATTAGGCTTCATATAATAATAACGTTAACGAAAACTAAAAATCAAGACTTTTCAATCACTCGTTAACTTTCTCACAAACCAATCACAAATACAATCAAAACATAGTATCATTGGATACTAAATCAACAAATAGATAAGATAACATATATATTTTTCTGTTCACCGGTGAAAGCGCCAACGATGATGAAGGTGATATAGATAGAGTTAAGGTGCATGATAACTCTGTAAAGACCTTCGAAGAGGCCTACTTGACTTCTCCGAGTCATGTATTCCATGGCGATTCGTTTACGAATCTTAGTTGCTCTTCCGACTGACAATTCGATATGCGATTAGTGTTTGCAGAAATATCTCGATTGCGTTGAAACCTCAAATGTTTTGAGGATACGCATGTGTGAGTCGGAGGATAACTTTTGGGATGTGTTTGTTTTTACTGGGTCGGGCCAGTGGATCGATATTTTGTTTGGCCTGGACTGATATGGGCTCCATGCTTTTTGTCACATTTTATTTATAAATATATATTGTGTCACCTTATTTATAGTTTTACACCGTGTGTGTATATATATATACAATAATTTTCACATAAGTGCGCACTGATAGAATTATATAAGGACATTGAATGTGAGCCACTCATTTTACATATTTTAACTTGGTATGTATGCACTTGTCAAAACTCTTTTATAAATGAGTGGCTCACATTCAATGTTCTTATATAATTCTATCAGTGAACACTGACAGGAAAAGAAATATATATATATATATAGTTTGTAAATCTACTGCGATGCTTTAAATACAAAAAAATTTATAAATCATATTTTGAAACTCATTTACTTACTATTTGTTGAACTCTTATTAATTTTTTTGCGAATTCCTTATTAGTTTTCTTTTGAAAAGGAGAATAATCATCACCTTTTTATTCAAATCACTTTGCCTAATCCCACCAATCATGGATTGATTATTGTTAAATGACTATTCATAATCGGTTCATGTATCTAAAGGTGACTCCAGTTCCAGTTTGGTTCGATTTCGGTTCGGAACCGGAACTGTGGGGAACTGGTTCCGGTTCTCCTGGTTCCAATTTCGACCGGTTCCGAACTTTTTTTTTTCAATTATAAATTAATTATTAGAAATATTAAAAGACATGTTAAATTAGTTTATTGGGTAACCAGAAATTCAAATATATATATATATATATATATATATGAGAAAAACTAAAATAAAAATTGAAATAAAACTAAAAAAGTTTAAATTTGGCTTGCCTTGCACTAAATTTGGCTTGCCTTGCACTAAAATTTTGGAGGGTCTCTCTCTACCTTTGCTGGAGGGCTTTGAACCTTCTCCACTTGTCATTGAAAAATTGAATTGAAAAATTTGTTGAAAATAAATGTGAAAAAATGTATGGAAATACATATGAAAATTTTGTTGGAAATAAATTTGAACCGAGTAAAAAAAAAAATGTAATTACGAATTAATTGTAATAAAAAAAAAA